>CM077159.1:200533069-200893150 GCA_039583875.1 Platanthera guangdongensis
TCATATAATAATTGTTATACTATGTAATAGTCATATTATGTATTACTCTTTCTTTCTTTTTTCCTTTGTTATATCCGCCTCCATATATAGAGAAAATTACTCTCCCTAATTTAATCATCATTTTATCGGACAACATGGTATCAGCGCGCATAGTGCTCCTGGTGCCCTAGCCTCCTTCCGACGTCGCTCATGCTTCTCGCTACTACCTCGCGTTCGTTGCTCGAGCCACCGCTCTGCTCAGTTTGTCGCTTGCCTCCGCTCGCCTCCGCACTGCCCGCTTCCCCGCTCGTATTCGCCCTCTCTTCTGCTCATGTTCGCTGCTCCCTCTATCGCAAGCTTCTTCTTCTTCAGCCCCTATTCGGCGCAGGATTCTCAATGCAGTGAAGTGTCTGTTCCTTTCGGCACCATAAGCGCTTCTTGGTGCTCGCATGGAGTGGATTTCTCTTCCTCACCCGGTGTAATATGCCGCCTCTTATTGCCCTAAGTCTTGAATGGTCTCCGGATTTCTATTCTTGAGCGACTATGTCTAGCGGTGATGATTCTCCCACTCCCTCACCAGCGGTTATCCCTCCAGTGAGTTCTCTTAGTGGGAACCATGATCATAATACTCCTCATACTACTACCATTCATCTGGATGACTCTAATTATCTTTCATGGTCCTGGTCTATCACCTTGGCGCACAAAAGTCGTTGATTCTTTGGCTATGTCACTGGCCAAATGAAGGAACTAGTCAAGACCTCTTCTGAGTGGATACATTGGGAGTCGGAGAACTCCTTGGTCATGTCTTAGATTACTAATTCGATGCAGTAGTCCATCACTCGTAATTATTTATTTCTAGACAATGTTGCGGACATTTGGCGACGAGCGGAGTCTATATACTCTCATCGAGGCAATGCCGCTCAGATTTTCCGGTTGTGACGGAAGATATCCTTACTCCGACAGGGTGATCGCCCTTCTTCTGCGTACTACTTGAAATTCACAGAACCGTATCAGGAATATGATCATTTTGATCCTCTCACTTTTGCTAGCCTGTCGATGAGGCGATGGTTCATGTCAGAGAAGACCTCAATCGTATCTTTGAATTTCTTCATAGTCTGCATCGGGGCTTTGATCATATCAGTCTTTAGATTTTGGGGAGTCCACAGTTACCGTTTAGATTTTGTCTGAACCAGTGGATAGTTTGTCTCAAGGAGTGATGAATGACGAGACTATACGGTTCAATAAATGGATTGGATGACTAACTATTCATAATTCGAGAAACATATACAATGTACGACACCCAAATGCATTAACTAAATTAGTTTCTGTTAAATTTTTCTCAACGTGGTCAGCAAGATAGCCCAAACGCCAATTAATATCTTCGGAACTACCCAGTTCGCACGCTGAACCTGCGGAAAACCCAAGGACTAGAGGTTTCACCCAACAAAACAATGGAAGCACAAGAAGGTCTTTTTATGCATTCACTTCTTTACAATCCGAGGCATACATAGCGAGACATGATTTCGCTAGTAATACAGCTGTAAACAGAAAGAACCAAAAAACAAGCCGGGCGGACAGCACTCCAGTCCGCCGAGACCGCGAGGTCGCCGAGACCGCCGAGACCGCTGAGCTCGCCCAAGCTATGCTGCAAACCGCTGAATACCACGGAGTCCGCCGAGACCGCGAGGCCGCGCGGACACACCGTTATTCGCCTCCTGCTGAACCCGAACTGAGGAACTCCCCTACCCGCCTGAAAGCCGGCGAACAGGTTATGAAGCTGGCAAAGATGAAACAGAACTGACAAGCCGCAGAGCAGAGCGACCTCCTGCTGAGTCCGCAGAGACCGCACACTTCCAAGCACTGACCGAAGTCACAGCCAAACTCCTGGCTCCTTGAAGTTATCCGCGCAACCTGCACACAGCAAACCGTCAGCCTGAAACAATCCGCGCGGACTGACAAACAGAGACCGCAGCACTTCGCACACCCCAACTTACTGTTCACTCAAGTTACTTAGGTTACTGTAGATGTGCCAGGGGGGTCCTATTTATAGGCAAGGTGAGGAGTGTGGTCACCGCCCAAGAGATAGCGACACCACCCTCAGTCCGCGCGAATACAACCACCGTCGCTCAGTCCGCGAGGACTTAGCCGGTCACCAAGGGAAACCGCCAGGAGCTAGGCAATCAATGACGAACCCTCTCCAGTCCGCCTAAGCTAAGCGGACAAGGCACCAGCCCGCAAAGCTCCAACTGCTTCAGGACAGCAAACCCTCTTCAATGGCTGTCCGCACCAACCCGAGGCAGTCCGCAAGACCCACACCTCAATCCGTCACAAGTCCACGACCAAAGACAAACAGCAACAGTCCGCCCGGTCACAGCGGACTTGGCGGATACGGCGGACACCATGAACTTGGCACAATGTGTGACCAAGTCCAAACCATCAGGGTCAGTGCGAGCATGACGGACACAAAGTCCCGTCCGCCAAACACCCTAGCACAGACCGCCACCAGTCCGCGAGCACCTCGCACTTGTCCAACGCAGCAGCTTCCTGCCGGACTCCAAGCATCAGTCCGCCAACCGGTCTCCACAGCAAGACCTGCTGTGCCACCAGAGCTCGACAAGGCCTCAGCCAAGCTCTAAGCTTAGTCCGCAACAGCCAATACGCGGACACATCAGTCCGCAAGCTTCCCGCGGACAAGAGCCAACCCGCCTTTCAGCACAAGCTTGCACCCGCGACAACTGAGCAAAGCACCAGTCCGCAAGCCTCTCTATCCGCAGATACCAGGCCGCACCAAAACGCGGACTTCATGCAACAACCCGCTCAGAACACAGCCGGCTTCCACCAGACTTCTCACCAGGCCGCAAAACCTCAGTCCGCCCAGTCCGCCCAGTCCGCCAAAGCTGTCCGTCACAGGCGCGCGGCCTGTCCCATCACCCACTTCCACTTCACAAATTTCAACAGTTTCAAGCTTAAACAAATCCAATTTAGGATCACGGATAAGAACAGCAAATTACGAGAATGCTATAAAATTAATGTTGGACGAAAATAAAGAGTCAAAAGCACAAGATTTGGCCATCACTAATAACTGATAAAGCAAGTCCGTACAACATGGAAAAAATAACAAAATAAAAAACTAGAGAGAAACTCACAGCGAGTGCTACTGTGCTAGGGCGGGGTGGAACGGGGGGTGATTCCCGGGAAACGGACCCGGCTGCAGCAAATTCCGGGAATAGGGATGGATTGGGGAATGGCTGCAGCAATTCCCGGGAAGAGGGATGGATTGGGGAATGGCTGAAGCAATTTGATGTAGCGGGAGTGGGAGAAAGACGTGGTTGAGGTGTGGAGGGACTTGCGGCTCGCAGCGGGAGGCAGTAAAGCTTGGTGGAGTTTAGAAGGCGTATTAATAGTGGCTGTCGGTGGGATTTAGGGTTCAGGGGAGGCGGGGCGGAGGCTCTCCGGGAAGGGTAGCAGCGGTTTGTTGTGGACGGAGACTGAACGAGGGAGCGATGAGGTTAACTGCACTTCACATTCACGAAATTTAAAATAACTAAAATAAATTATATAATTAGACAGGAGCAACCGTAGGCCATCTGATTGTATGATCAGATGGTTTACGGAATTTTTGTGTTTTTTAAGTAAAAGTCGCCGGATTTATGCTTCATTTGTTTCGGCGGTGGCGGATCGATCCGGCGGGTGGAAACGGGAGTGTTCGAAAGGATGGATGGGGAGGTGACTGCTCCCAACAGAGCTTTTTGGGGCGTTTCTCAAGGCGGGCGGGCGGGTGGAAACGGAGCAAACGCCGCCGGAGGTTCATTTGTTTACCCGCCTTCCGGCGGCGTTTGCCCAAAACGGAGCACCGAAACGCCCAAACAAATTGAGCCTTAGTCGTCATTTGTTTTAGCGGTGACGGGTCGATCCGGCGGGTGGAATCGAAGAGTTCGAACCGGAGGGGGGAGGTGACTGTTCCAAACGGAGCTTTTTGGGGTGTTTCTCAAGGCGGGCGGGTGGAAACGGAGCAAACGCCGCCGGAGGTTCATTTGTTTACCCTCCTTCCGGCGGCGTTTGCTCAAAACGGAGTTGCGAAACGCCCAAACAAATAGAGCCTTAGTTAGCTGTCAAATTGTTTATCCAATGATCAACGGTTCTTCCCTATCTTTCTCTATGTCTAGCGTCCGCAGTTATCCTCTGCTGACGTGGCATCATAACGCGCATTTTTTTTTACTCTGTTAAGTTATTATATGCGGTGAAAATACGGGTTGTGACAGTTATTATTAATGAATTCGGACTCCCCCCAATCACACTTTGATGGGTTCACCTCAAGACTTTCCGAGTCAAGTCAAACGGACCCAAGCGGTCACACAAAAGTGAGCACGCAAAAGTACGAAAGTCCCAAGCGCGGTAGGCCAAGCCGGAGCTCTTCCATCGAGCCTATGAGGTCTTAGTTTCTTTTTCATACTTTATGTTTGTAACGGAGAGGTGGCATATCACCCTCCGAGAAAATCATCTCAAACTCTTGTTAACTCTAACGATATAGTGGATTTTAGCCCGACAAGGATCCGATCACATGATTTTTCACTCATTCCGAATTTTCCACGCCAAAGAAGCCTTTTGTCATTTGTTGTTGTTTTCTTTGACTGTTTGCGCACCCAGTTCAATTCCGAGCTAAGGCAGTCCGATTCAGCACTATCCATGTGATGTTTGACCGTTCTATGTTTTCATCATTTCCTGTTAGAACTATATTTGGTTATGCTTGCTGGGAGATCATAATGTAGTATTTGCCCCAAACTGGCCGAAATAAGCAGCTACTTGATCAAGCTCACGAAAATTTATGTATGAACTTAATATAGAATTTGGCGGTGCCGAACTTTCAACCATTATTAGAGAAAGGTTAGAAGAAGCAAATCTAATGTTATGTGCATATCAAGTTTGAGTAGTGCATATATATATATATATATATATATATATATATATATATATATATATAGGCATGTAGCAAGCATATCTAATGATTAATGGTACGTGCATATCTAATGTTACGTGCCTCAATTTATGTATAAACTATTAACCAGGTCGAGCTTTTTGTTTAATGGAGCTACAAAATTGTTATGTGATATATGTAGCAAGGCGTGTGAAAAGTGTTCCCACTATCTTTACTTTCTAGTGGACTATCTTACAAGTATGTATCCATGAGAATGGGGCATGCAAAGAGGGCTTCAACTAGGTTGTTGTAGATGAGAGGGATGAAGGATGATGGTAGTCAGGTGAATGAAATAATATCACTGAATAATTATGACCCTCAGTTGATATCAAAGAAGAGAAAGCTAGAAAAAAGAGAGTTATTCTCAGTAGATTTAATTCAAAAAAAAAAACATTCTTTTAATATCTCAAGCCTAGCTAGCATCCTAACTAATAAAATTTTGGTCGCAGGAATACTCAACCACAACTAAGTCGATCATGTAGAAATCAGCAGCAGTAGAAGTATAAGAGTCTCAAAACATGGAATTATCAACTTATTTACAAGGCAAGACATACAATGTGAGACATGATTTCACAATGTATCTGATGGAAGCGGAAAAAATTACAAGCAAGAAGAAACCGCGCAGTCCGATAACAGAAACCACACAAGCCATTAACCGCCAAGTTGTCCGTTGAATCCTCCTAGTCGCCAAACCGCAATTAAGCCGTGTGGACTGTCTGTTATTGAATTGTTGAGAAAACAACTTAGTCTGCTGCTTCTGGTAGCCTGACCGCGAGATCGCCTGACCGCAAATCTTGTCGCGAACAAAAATGCTGAATGAAGAAACAGCCTACCCGTTGAGTCTGGGCGAACTGCTTATTTGAAATATTGACGATCCCGAGAAAGAAGACTTCTAGCTGCGTAAACCGCGACTTGCTGTATGACACAAACTGTAAATCGCGAATTGTTCCACACTGAGCTTCCCACTAATTATTTAGTCGCTCGGTGTAGCCGCACAGCTTGCACAACACAAGTCAACTTCACTTCGCCGCTCAGTTAGAAAAATCTAACTATAAGTTCAAAACGCGAGTAGAATTCTCACTGTTCTCATCATTATATACGACGAGTCGGAGACCCCTATTTATAGACGGCAAGAGGAGTGTCGTCACTGCTCATAGCGATAGGATAACCGTCCATCATCCTGCAGCTAGCACCACCTATCCGTACAAGTGTGGATACCAGCGTCAATCCACCACAATAACCATTTAACCACATAGACGGAAAGAACAAACAGTCCACCAAGCCGAGCGGACAACAACACCAGTCCGCGTGGACTTAGCAATCCAGCCACGCATCTTGATCCATTATCATACTTGTGGCGAATTGCTTGACTAAGCCACCAGACCGCTCTGTGCAGAGGTCTCCGCAATCAGTCCACGCATACTGCTACCCGCAACTAAGGCCATATACGAGCCTAATCGAACAGCCAATCTCCGCAAACACTAGAAGTAGACCGCGCAGCCAGACGGTCTCGACGAACTAGCCGACAAACCAGACTTGTGATAACACCATGACCAAGTCCACACAACCAGCAAACTCTGGCACAATCCGCACAAATAGGCCCCAGTGAACTAATCAGTTAATTTACGTAGACCGCGCTAACCATCTTGAAAGTGCAACTAGATCTGATATACTCTAGAGGAGGGTGAATAGAGTATATGGTGCTTGAAAACTTTTTACAATAATTGTTGTAATGTGAGTGAGCAGGAAAGCAGTTAATAAATCTAATCACAGAACTAAACTAATCATAAGCTAATCACAGAACAATCACAGACAGAAACAAAAATAAAGACAAGCAAACCAGATGACACAAGGAAATATAGTGGTTCCCCTAAACTTGGGTACATCCACTCTTCTACCACCCTAGGTAGGAATCCATTGCAGGATGAGTTAATCAGGTGTCCTGGGCATCAATGAGCTTTTGATAAGGTTCTCAAAAACCAAATCAGATTTTTTGATCAGGTGTCTTGCTACCAATGAGCTTTTGATAAGGTACTCAAAAACCAAGCTCAAACTTTTGAAGGGAGTTTGAGAAACCCTTTACAGAGATGGGGGTGAGAGAGTGATGGAAGTCTTCTCTTTCTCAAACAGCTGTGAAGACTATGTGGATTTGATGGTGTCAAAGCTCCCCCTGAGTCCTTGAGATGGTCAGGAAAAGAAGCTTTGTTGTAGGGTGATAGGCCTTCAAAAGTTGATCTCCAGCAAAAGATGATTTCAGCAATAACTGAAATGTTAGGTGTCTGGAGTCTTGAAAGATGTTGGCCTTGAACACTTGAGACAAGAAAGATCAGAAGATTTCAGAAAGTTTGATCTCCTTGGATGTGTGTTCTTCAGAGAATTCTTTGAGAGAAAGAGAATATTTTGTTCTTGTTCTGAAGATTACTGATGTCTGTCTCTAAGAGATTCAAAAATTCTTGTCTTTTATTCTCTGGTACTGAATAGAAAAACATCCTCTGTCAAGAATAGCCGTTGGCCTGCATTAATTGCATCCTTAATTGCAAAATGTCTTCTAGAGGAAAGTCCAAAGAAACATTACTTGAAAATCCCTTGAAACTTGGTCCAGAAATAAATGAAAACGGTTAGGAAATCTTCTGAATTAATTACAGAATAACTCCTTAACTGATCTGAATTTGAATCTTAAAAAATCCTTGAAGTTATCAGAAAACGTCGAACTGAGCTCTGCTATCGTCGAACTGAGCTCAGCGATATGGATTTATACTGCAACAAAATATCGTCGATCTGAGCTCAAAGATCGTCGAACTGAGCTCAGAGATAGAGATCCACTACTGAGTCAAAGATCGTCGAACTGAGCTCACCGATCGTCGACTGGAGTTCGACGATTTGTGGAAGTTGAGCTCAGCGATCGTCGAATGGAGTTCGACGATCTGTCGAAGTTGAGCTAGACGATCGACGATCGGAGTTCGACGAATCGTCGTGCTGAGCTCGACGATATGACTTAGTCTCAAACTGCAAAAGCCTTGGTCTTGAGGGCAGCTTCCAAACTTAGACTTCTAACCCTTAGACTCAAATCTAATTGACCTTTTGAGCTATACAGGAGGTAAAACATTGGTTTCCTAGAGACATAGTGATCCTGACCCAAATTAGTAATAGGGTGTTCCAACAATCTTCCCCTATTTGGGTTAGGATTACTATTTACAGAGTTTGGAAAAATTAAATAACAACATACAAACAGCAGATACAGAACAACAAAAAGACTGACATTGCAGAATCACATATATATACAAGGTTTGAAACGACCGACATAGAACCGCATGAGAGAGGTTCAAGGTTTAACCAGTGACCGGTTGAACCGGAGTTGAACCGGGTTGAACCGTACATTAATGCCCGCAAGGTCTCCTAACTTTTCACACTTTTATTAGGAGATTGTTAATTTCTTTATTAGGCGTTGTTAACTGTTAACTCACCCATTATTGGCTAGTCGCACCCCAAAATCCTACCTATTTTTCACACTTTTCAAATACGTCTTGTACATGCAACTTTAGGAAAAGTGTTCAACACGAAAGTTGTAGATCTCGTCAAGATTTACAACTTTCGTGTTGAACATGTTTCCTGAGCTTCATGTACAAGGTTTGATTTCGGAAATGCGCAAAACCTGAGCATATTTCGAATACGTCTGGTACATTGCTTTTTAGGAAAAGTGACACTCAACACGAAAGTTGAGATCTTGCGCGATCTACAACTTTCGTGTTGAGCACTTTTCCTATTTTGCATTTACAAGCGTATTTTCGAACTGGATCGAAAATTTAATGAGATTTTGGTGCGCTAGCATAGCGGACTGCGGTTAACAAACGCATAAAAATTATGCTGAGTTTTTGACCGCCCGGTCAAATAGCCAAAACCGGCCCGTTTCCGGTTATCCGGTTCAACCGGCGGTTTCCGGTTCTTTTTTCTGGCCGGTTCTTGGCCAGGCGGTTTTAGGAACCAGACCGACCGCCCGGAGGACGCGGTCGGCGGGTTCCCGTCGGACCGGCCGGTCCGGTCCGTTTTTAAAACTTGTATATATATATCATCCCAGATAATAACCAGAAGTTAAGATGATTGTCACCTTACATATCATTTCTTTTCCTTGCTCTTAATGAGTTTGATTTCTCTGTTGGGGTTGAGAGCTTCTTTATTGATCTTGTATCATCTGCTGCACCTAAAGTGGTTTGCTGTTTGGGCCTGGGAACTACAGCTCATGATGCAGTTCCATGTATCTGTCAGAATCAAAAATTTGCTTGACTCATATCTTTCCAACTCTTTCTTTCTCTGTTCAGACATTGTAGTGATGTTGGAAGAGTCTTTGCCTTGCTCTCTAGCTTTCTTGATCTGATCCAGTGCAGCAAGCTCTTTCATCCTTGCAGTCCAAGCAGCTGGATTGTTCTCAGGGTCTTCAAATGGCACTGGTGGCTCATATCTATTAGAAGGATTGTCCTGAGGAGGCCTGGAAGAAACTGTTTCCTTCAATTTATAGGGAAAAGGACCAGAGGTTGTGTCAGATGAAATTTGTCCTTCCTTGGAGTAGGGATGTTGCCTTGAGTATCCTTTAGAGTAAACCTGAAATTCTCTTTGATTGCCTCTATAGCCTCCTCTTCTGGATTGAGAGCCCCTGGACTGGCTTCCCCTATGATAGGATCTAGCATGTGGCTGATAGGGGGTTTGACTTCTAGCAGGGGGTTGAGCAGCTGAACTTCCACCTGCACCTGCATTAGGAGGAGGTGGTGGAGGAGGATGAGAATGTTGGAATTGAGAAGAGCCCTTTTCATATTTCCTTTTCTTCTTCATTGTTTTGAGTTGATTCTTTGAGTACTGCATCCAGTGCTCAGTTATGGGGCAATCATGAAGAATATAATATGGTATATCATTGTTGTCCTTGACCTTGGCAGGAGGTATTCTCTTCATGGCTTTGCTCCTTGCCTTTCTCTTTCTGGCAATGGTAGCAGAAGAATCATCAGAATCTGTTCTGAACTCATCACTTTCAGAACTTTGATCATCATAAAGGGCATCAATCTTCTTCATCAAATCTTTCTTGAGCTGGATTGAAGCAGATGAAGCAGCAGAGGTTGTAGTAGCAGATGTTGAAGCAGTAGCAGTAGTGACAATAGCAGATACAGAAGTTGTTACAGCAGTAGCAGCAGCAGATACTGAAGGTGTGGCAGTTGAAGTTGAGGCAGAAGCAGAGGTTGAAGCAGTAACAGCAGCAGCAGATACTAGAGGTTCTGGAGCAGTAATGACAGCAGTAGGGACAGCAGCAGTTTCATTGACAGAAACAGCATTATCAGCAGCAGAAATATCATCAGAAAATACAGAAGGCTCAAACTCATGTGCCTCTGTCATAAGGATCTCCTTAGAAATTGGCTCATCAGCAGTAATAGAAGTATCATCAAAACTTTCAGCAGCAGGAGGGGCAGCAACATCAGAAACAACAGCAATGTCATCAGCAGCATAAACTGAGTTGACAAATGCAGTGATGATGCTGGGGTCACAGCAAGAGAAGGGCACAAGGGCCTTGGACAAATCCTCTGGGGGCTGGATAGCAACTGTCTCTGGCAGACATCTGAAATATATAGAATCAAATTCTAAGAGCAAAGACCTGAGGTCTATTGCAAAGACTACAGCAAGAGGTGGAACTGGATCTTGAGACACAGCAGCAGCAACAGTAACAGGAGCTGAAGAAACAGCAAGAGCAGCAGCAGCAGGCAGGCTCACTTCATAGGGCATCTCCCCCTGCCTAGATTCAGACATGGCTAGATCAAGGCACACTGCTGAAGGGGCTGCTTGAGGTAATAAAAAGGAGAGCCTGGCAGAAAGGGCTGCCATTGACAGGAGTAATGGAGTCAAGGAGGTCTCCAAAAGAAGAGATAGCCTGTGGGTTAGCAGTTCATAAAGCCTGTCAGCAAGGGCTGGAATATCTACTTGCTCAGTAGTGACGGGAGCAGAGGTAGAGGATGGAGGTATAGCTGTTGAGGATGGTAGTGGAGAGCTAGTGTAGTAGGGAAGGGATGGTTGAGGTGTGGGTAAGGTGGATATGGAGGACAGTGGGATGGAGATGGAGGGTGTGAAGGTGGGTTGATCAATGATTTCTTGCAGAAGATCTTGATAAGATGTTGAGGATGAGGGCAGCTCAGGAGGAGAGGATGGTGAATCATCCATGAAGGAATCATCAATGAGGTTGAAGGATGGAATGGACGGTGATGAAGTGACAGTATCTGGTAGAGGGTATGAGTATAAAGGATGGAATTGTTCTTCAGTGGTTGGTAGAGTAGGGATTGGAGATGGTGTAGATGTTGGAGAGGGGCTGGAAATGATGATAGTGGATGGAGTTTGAATGGTAGATGGAATGGGAAGAGATGGAATTGGAGAAGGAGGAGGAGAGGCATTAGCAGGCAGGTCAGCTGCAGGGGCAGAGACCTGTGGGGAAGTGACTCTGACAGTCCTGGTGCCTGAAGGAGTGCTGGAAGAGGGCCTGCTAGGCTTGATGATCTGCCTGTCCCATTTACCAAAAATGGAACAAGACAGTCTCTTGGATGCATTTATGTGTATCCCAGAGGATACCAGCAAAGCAGGGCACCTATTCTGCAGAAAAATTCCTAAAATCCTTCCAAAGTTTACAAAACTTTTATTAATTTTCTTCTTAATGAGGTCAAAGAAGACTTCTCCCCAATTCAGGTTCTTCCTGTCTACTATGGCTCCCATTAGGCAGAGCTGATACCTGGAAATTGTATCATGGGCAGAGTGCTTAGCCAATAGGACTTTCCCAACTACATCAGCCAGGAATCTGTATTCCACAGAAAGATTCTTTTTCAACAGCTTGCTAGGGTTAGCCTCAGAATGACCCATTCTGGCAAGCAAGTCAACATATTCTTCTCCAGACAAATCAGCAGAATCTCCACCAGTACTTAACTCAAAAACCTCTGACAGAATTGTTGGGGTCAAGGGTACCTGTGTGCCAGAAATTGATCCAACAATGGTGTTGTGGTCCTGATTGTGGGCAGTGTAAACCCATTCTTTAATCTCATCATAAGCAAGCTTAATCCTTGTATTCATGATTGCAGCCAGTTTCTGCTCTTTGAATAACTCTAAGATATCCTGAAAAACCTGGTCTGTTATGCTGAAGGAGTCCATGTCTATGTCAAAGCCGGCGTCAAATTTCATGGCGGCGAGAACAGCAACAGACACAGCCATAGGTACCTGCAAAGATTCAACAAACAAAACGACCAAGTGCAGAAATGTTTGGAGGGAAAGAAAGTTCTTGCAGAGAAATTGAAAGCGCAAAGGAGAACGACGACAAAAAAATGAATTTTATATTAGGGTTCGACGCAGAAATGGAAAGATCGTTGAACTCAGTTCGACGATCGGGGCTTCTAAAGGAATCTGAAGAGTCTTCAACATCGTCGATCTCCGTTCGACGATATTGGAGAGCGTCGAGCTCTGTTCGACGATCGTTTAGAGAACAAAATCGTCGAGCGCCGTTCGACGATCGCTGACAAGAAGAGATAGTTCATACTATCTGAGAAACGCTGAACTCAGGTCGACGATTTCAGAAATCGTCGATCTCCGTTCGACGATCTGGGGGAAAATCGTCGAGCGCAGTTCAGAGACTAGAAAAACTCTAGACACTAAGAAAAATCAAGATTTTTGCCTAGTCTTGGTCAATTTTTATTCTTTTAAAATCTTGGATATTATTTAAGACTTTCTCCATCTAACATTCCTAACTGATTTAGGAAGAAGGTGTGTTTCTTTTCATCCAAGGGCTTGGTGAAAATATCTCCCCTTTGTAAATCAGTTGGGATATATTTAAGTTTAATTTTATTCTTTTCCACATTATCCCTTAAGAAGTGATGTCTAATCTCTATGTGTTTTGTCCTACTATGGAGGACTGGATGTTGAGCTATAGAAATAGCACTGGTGTTATCACAAAAGATTTTAGACTTCTCTAAGTTGTAGCCATAGTCTAGGAGTTGGTTTTGAATCCACAAGATTTGTGAACAACAACTGCCTGCAGCCATATATTCAGCTTCAGCAGTTGAAGTTGACACATAAGTTTGTTTCTTACAAAACCAAGAGACAAGTCTGTCACCAAGGAACTGACAAGTTCCACTGGTGCTTTTCCTGTCAATTCTGCATCCAGCATAATAAGCATCAGAAAATCCAGTTAAATCAAATGCTGAATCTTTTGGATACCAGAGACCTAGATTTGGACAACTTTTAACATACCTGAGAATCCTCTTTACTAGTGTTAGGTGTGACTCTCTAGGGCTTACTTGGAACCTAGCACATATACATGTAGCAAACATTATATCTGGTCTACTAGCTGTAAGGTACAGTAAAGAACCAATCATTGCTCTATATATTGTCTGATCAACAGGTTTCCCATGTTCATCAGCATCCAGTACATCATTAGTAGGCATAGGTGTTTTCATACAAGATGCTTCAGACATGCCAAATTTCTTAACCAATTCATTTGCATACTTGGTTTGAGAAATAAATATGCCTTCAGCATGCTGTTTGACTTGCAATCCTAGAAAGAAGGATAGCTCACCCATGCTACTCATTTCAAATTTAGAATGCATTAGGTTGGAAAACCTTATGCACAATTTTGAGTCAGTAGAGCCAAAAATAATATCATCTACATAGATCTGTACTAGTAGGGTATGAGACTTATGAGCTCTAATGAAAAGAGTTTGGTCTACTCTACCCCTTATAAATCCATTTTCCAAAAGAAAGCATGCTAGGGTCTCATACCATGCTCTAGGAGCTTGCTTGAGACCATATAATGCTTTGTTCAATTTAAAAACATAATCAGGATAAGTTGGAGAGATAAAACCTAGGAGGTTGTCTGACATATACTTCCTCTTTGATGTCTCCATTTAGAAATGCACTTTTGACATCCATCTGATATACTTTGAATCCTTTATGTGCTGCATAAGCTAAAAAGATTCTGATGGCTTCTAATCTTGCAACTGGTACAAAAGTTTGGTCATAGTCTATTCCTTCTTCTTGAGAATATCCCTGAGCAACTAGCCTTGCCTTGTTCCTTATAATTACTCATTGATCATCCAGTTTGTTTCTGAACACCCACTTTGTTCCAACAATGGAGTGATCCTTAGGCTTTGGCACTAGTTCCCACACTTTGTTCCTTTCAAATTGATGCAACTCTTCTTGCATTGCAATGATCCAGTGTGGATCTTGCTCTGCATCTTGAATGGACTGAGGTTCAATTTGAGATAGGAAGCAGGTGTGCAACAGGTTTTGGTTGACCTGATTTCTAGTTTGCACACCAGCTGAGATGTCTCCAATTATTTGGAAAATTGGATGGTCTCTTGATGTTACTAAATCAACAGGGGGTGTTGATTGTTCACCAACCTATGTTGTTGTTTTCTCTTGTGGTACAACAACTGGCTCTTCAAGTTGTTCTCCAATATATTGAATGCTTTCTTCATCTTCACTGCTTTCATCCTTTTGAGTAACCTGTAACTTGTTCAAGTCTTCAACAAGAGAATGTTCCTGCAAAGGTGCTATGGTAGAAGAGATCTTCTGTAACGCCCCGGATTTTTATTACGTACGCATGATGGGCGTTACGTTGGCGTTGACTGTTGTTCGAGCATGGTTTTCCCGCGAGCTTGCGAGTGGCTGTTTTGGTTGCCGAGTTGCACGATTCCCCAGCAAACCGTAGTCCAACTGAGGGACTCGGTGAGGCCTCTTAGGGAATGGTTGCACGTTTTCGCGCCCGGGGTATGTTGCTCAACATAAGTTGCTGGTTCAGGACACAAAAAAGGGTAAAAAGTGCTTAAGGCAAAAATGGTCTAGGACGTCCCAGGAACATTTTTCACAAAAGGGGAAAATGGTCGTTTTTTGTGCTAGACACGCCCCATGTCACGGGCGTGACCCAGGCCGTGACCTGGGCGTGACCTCCTTGACTCGACGAATTTTCGTGCGTCGAGTTGAGCTCGACGAATGGGGTACACGCCCCCTGACACGGGCGTGTCCGGGCCGTGTCCCGCTTCGTCGAGTGTCGATCGGCGAGTATCGAGCGTCGAGTATCGAGTGTCGAGTCGTCGAGAGAGGGGACACGGCCTGTGACACGAGCGTGTCACAGAGCATGTCAGGCTGGGTCGAGTGTCGCCACTTTCTGTCGACGAGGTGTCGAGACACGGGTTACACGCCCTAGGTCACGGGCGTGACCGACCCGTCACGGGCGTGTACCCCGGCCGTGTACCGTCTGGATAAACATGGAATTGCCGCCTTTCGGCGCCGCTTATGGTACACGCCCTGTGTCATGGGCGTGACACAGGGCGTGACCGGCCCGAAAATCGACTTTTTCCAGTTTTTTTGTGCCGTTCATTTCCTTGATCCTGCATCGAACGGTTCAGCTCGGTTCTGGAGGAAATAAGTCCGAAACAGAAACCTTTCATTTTCCTCTTCTTCCTCTTCATCTTCATCTCTTCTTCCTTCTCCTCAAAGAGAAAGCAAAGAGAGCAAGGCTCAAGCAAGGCAAGAAAAGAAAAGCAGCCGTCGCGACATCGTCTCGGTTCAGGCAAGCGGTGTCCTCCACCCTTGCCAATCTTCATTCTTACTATGAATTATGCCAACATAGCTAGTGTTCCTCTTTCCCCTTTCTAGCTTTAGTTCTTGTGTTCTTAAATTTCCCTTGTTTGTTCATTATGCCCTTGCTAATTTCTTATGACCTTGCTAAGTTTCAAATTATAATCAATCCAAATGATGACCTTGCTAATTTCCTATGTTAAATTCCCTATGCTAAAGTCAAATTAGCTAATTCCTTATGTTAATTCCATATGACATTAGCTAATTCCCTATGGTAAATTCCCTATGCTAAACGACTTTGCTCTCCCATGTCTATCAATTTGCCTATGCTAACTTAATTCATGTAGCTAAGTTGTTCTATTCATGTACCCATCTTGAGGCGATTGTGTTCTAAATATGGGTTCTATGTACTCATGTTAATCAAATCCTATCATGTAGTTCTCTTTTGATACAAAGCATGTGATTTATGTATCTCGCACACTCTACGTTGGCAATTGGGAGTCATGTGTGAGGACGATGAAAGGAAACGTGTTACCTTGGGTTATGGGGTGTTTTGCGAGGCGAATTCATGAAGCATGGCGGGAGCGTTTGTGTGAGGATTTTGCAAGGGGTGGTGTGGTTTCAGCCTGTGGCCACCGGGTTTTGTTTTTGTGGTTAGAGAGACCACTTTGGCCCCGATTTGGGCTGGTTTTCTTTGGTGCGTTCCACTTTAGGGCCGCCACCGATAAGACCCTTGTGAAATTGAACTTAACCGCTGCTTATGCTTCACTTGTCTAGTAGATTCTTGTTCTATGAATGATGGAATAGGCATGTGTTTTGCCTTTTGTTCCTGCGGTTTGAGCAGGACTTGAAGAACTAGTACGCACTTGGTGCGGTTGACCCTTTGGAATGACATTGTTTTTCTACATGTACGCACTTGTTTTGTGCACTCTTTTGACGTAAGCATTGCTATGGGGTCGGTAAGCCCCTTCTTGATCCATTATGAAATTTGTACTCTCTTTTGTATAGTTTAGTTGATTGCTGAGGTATTCTTGCTTGAATGCCTCAGGTGCAGGTTGTAGCCGGTTGAGCGGCTAGGTTGGTTGGAGGCGTTTCTTGGGAGCTAACCGAGCATTCAAAGCGAGGTAGTTCTTCTTTTGTTGTACAGACATACCTATGCCCCAATGGGTTCGTGTCAGCTTGTTGGCGCCCATTTGGTGGATTTTCTTTTATGTACATACGAACTAGACTGCTATTGTAACTCCTTTGGCTGGAATATACTTGCTTTTGGGATGGTTTTCTGGTAGGTTGCATTAGGTATTTTGAAGCTAAACCAAAACTATTATTGTATCTCATGCATATATGACTTGATAAATTAAGACTTATTTTCAAATAACGTAAACAAAGAGGATTTCTTATAATAATATCACTCTATGCTGCATATAGGAGTTCATTATAAATAAACCAAGGATTTCCGCCGCGTAACAATGTGTTGTGATACCTAAGGCCGAGGGATACGGCTAGCAAATGAACTAATTTTCTTACATATAACTATTGAATTTCAATTCATAAAGTAAGCGTCAAGAGTTGCCTGAGCGTGTGCAGTTATCCCCTGCACGACGTGACATCATAACCCGTAGTTTCTCTTACTCTGATACGATATGCTCGTTGAGGAAATGCAGGTTGTGACATCTTCTCCTTGAAAGACATGTTAGATTCATCAAATGATATATGAACAGATTCCTCAATTTTTAGAGATGATTTATTATAAACCCTATAAGTCTTGCTAATCATGGAGTATCCCAGAAACACTCCTTTATCAGCTTTAGCTTGAAATTTTGCTAAATACTTCTTGTCATTATTATGTATATAGCAAATACAACCAAAAACTCTAAAATAATCAACTTTAGGTTTCTTCCCTTTGAGTAATTCATAGGGAGTCTTTCCCTTTAGTTTATGTATCAAACTTCTATTCAGCATATAGTTGGAGGTGTTCACTGCCTCTGCCCAAAAGGATAGAGGAAGGTGAGCATCTGACAACAGTGTAGTGACAGATTCAATAGGGTTCTATTTTTCCTTTCAGCTACCCCATTTTGTTGAGGAGTTATAGGAGCTGAGAAAGTATGTCTGATCCCTTCACTCTGACAGAACTCTTGCATAAGAAGAGAATCAAACTCTGTCCCATGATCACTTCTGATCAGGGAAATGTGAGTATTGAACTCAATCTGTATACATTTGAGAAACTCTGTCAGACACTTAAAGTTATCAGACTTCTTCCTTAGAAAGAACACCCAAGTGAATCTAGAGAAGTCATCTACAACTACTAAAGTGTAAGATTTCTCTCCTACGCTTTGTACTGTGATGGGTCCAAAAAGATCCATGTGTAACAGATACAATATCCTAGGTGAATCACTCTTATTAAGTGACTTAAAGCTGGTTTTAGTTTGCTTGCCTAATTGACAAGCCCTGCAGAGTCCTTCCTTCTTGTAGGGGCCAGAAGGTAGTCCTCTAACAAGGTTGTCCTTGGATAGCCTAACAATAGTTCTAAGGTGTAGGTGTCCTAGTCTCTTATGCCATAAAATATTTGGTCTACAAACAGAATTGAACAGACAAATATCTACATCTGTTGAAAGAAAATCTACTAGATAGATGTTACCTTTCCTTTTACCTGTCAACACAGTTGTGTTGTCCTCTGACTTGATTTTGCATAAAGCTTTGCTGAAGGTCACCTGGTAGCCTTCATCACACAACTGACTGATGCTTATTAAGTTGTGCTTCATTCCTTCCACATAAGCTACCTTCTTGAATGTTACTGATCCAATCTGGACTGCACCGTAGCCTTTAGTCTGTCCAAAGTTTGAATCACCAAAGATAACTTTGGGTCCAAGCTTGGCTCTAAAGGATGTGAGGTTGTCCTTGTTCCCTGTCATGTGCTTAGAGCACCCACTATCCAAGTACCATTGCTGGTTAGATGTTGGATAAGTCTTCACCTGCACATAAAATAATTCATTTGTTTTTGACTCAGTTTACCTTGGGCCTAGGTTGATAACCTTTAAATTCTGAAATAAAAGACATCCCATGTTGACTCTTATATCCTTCAGGATGATATCTCCTTGGAGGTATAATCCATTCAGTATAAGGGTTAAAGATTTGAGATGAAGGACCCTTAGGATTGGATTTTGATTTGCCCTTGAAAAACTTTCCAGAGCTCTGACCACTGTTCGACGATCGTGGATCTGCGTTCGACGATCTTGGGTCAGATCGTCGAGCTTAGTTCGACGGTTGACTATAGCAGAGTTCAGGAACTTGAGATCGTCGACCTGAGTTCGACGATTTTGCTTGAGATCGTTGATCTGCGTTCGACGATCGTCGATCTGCATTCGGTGATCGTCGATCTCCGTTCGACGATTTCTGCTGGGACTTAGTTTTCTTGGGCAGATCAGAATTTTTCCTAACTACCTCTATAACTCCCTTTCCTTTATCAGAAATGAATTTGATTGGAGTTGTTAGAACTATGGGTTAGCTGGATGAAGCACCCAAGCCCAGTGTACTATTAAATCTGGAGTTCACTGTACTTGTGATGTCCATCAACTTGATGCTTCTCCCATTAAGGGATTCTTCAAGCTTCTTGGCCTCAGATAGCTCACTTTTCAGTGAAGCTATCTGCTCCCTACAGCACTCCAACTCTTGAGAGAGTTTGAGGTTTTCTGACTTTAAGGCATTATGTTCAGATAAATGATTTCTGAGAGAGATAATTTCTTTCTCAGATTTTAGCAGGTCTAAACATAAAGCTTTAAATTCAGATTTAAAGTCCTCTGAATTAAAATCAAATGAACTAATTACCCGATCTTCTTCAGGTTGAGTCTCTGAATCTGACTCTGACTCTTCTTCATCTGAATTATGTTGTGAGACATTGATTGTCATCATGCAGAACTCTTTCTCTTCTGCATCATCTTCATCATCACTGAAGTTGGATGAGGCTTCTGACTCCTCTTCAGTCTCACTCCAGGATTCAGCAACAAACCCCTTTCTTGTGTGTTTGTTTTTGCTTGATGAGGGTTTGTCATTGCCATTCCTCTTGGAGTCTTTCTCCTTTCTTCTTTCTTTCTTGTCCCTTCTGTCCTTGTTTTTATTTTCTGGACAGTCATGAACAATGTGCCCTGGTTTCCTGCAACCAAAGCAGACAATTTCCTTATTATTAATTGACTTATCATACCTTGGCTTATCATGCTCCTTGTATGATCTCCTTCTGAAGTCCTTTCTGGCCATCTTGTAAAATCTTTTGGCCAACAGACTGAGCAGTTCATCATTGCCTGTGACTTTGTCTTCAGGCAGATCTTCAGTTGCCTTGAAGGCTATTGTTTTCTCTTTTCTTGTGGCTGGTGAGGCAGCCTTCTGTTCTTCTTCTCTATTCTTGATGAGTAGCTCATAAGATTTGAGCTTACTCAATAGAGCTTTAGTGGTGATCTCATTCAAGCTTTTGACATCCTTGATTGGCCAGATTCTTGAATCCCAAGTGCTAGGGAAGCACATTAGAATTTTGTCATTGAGTTCAGTTAGTGAGATCTCTTTGTCCAAAGTTCTGAGTTCACTGACTATTAGACTGAGCCTGTTGTACATATCTCCCACTGACTCAGTTTCTCCCTTCTTGAAATTCTCATATTGAGATATGAGGTGAGATCTCCTATCCTTTCTCTCATCTGCTGAGCCTGAGACTATTTCAGAGAGTTTGTCTCAAATTTCCTTTGCTGAATTGCACTCAGCCACCTTTTGAAAGATGTTATCAGACATTGTCTAGGCTAAGATGTTCATAGCCTTGGCATCAGCTACCTTCCATTTCTTAATGCCAGCATCTGTTCCTGATGGAGGTGGAACAACATTTGTACTTGAGTTCTCTGGAGGTCTTGGATAAACTGTCAAAACAGAGTTAAAAATATCCTCGTCAATAGAATTCATGTATAATCTGATCCTTGCTTTCCAAAGTGCAAACTTGGATAGATTGCACACTGGAGGTCTGGTGTTAGCATAATCTTTGTTTTGGGCCATGATTTGTGAAAACAAAATCTAATACAAAATTCAAAAGAAAACAGATCTAACTAGGGATCTTTGGGTTCAGGTATTAGCCTGTGCAACCACCAAGGTGTGGTATGTTTAACCAACCTCCCTTTGATATCAATTGAAAGTGCAGCTAGATCTGATATACTCTAGAGGGGGGTGAATAGAGTATATGGTGTTTGAAAACTTTTTACAATAATTGTTGTAATGTGAGTGAGCAGGAAAGCAGTTAATAAATCTAATCACAGAACTAAACTAATCATAAGCTAATCACAGAATAATCACAGCCAGAAACAAAAATAAAGACAAGCAAACCAGATGACACAAGGAAATATAGTGGTTCCCCTAAACTTGGGTACATCCACTCTTCTACCACCCTAGGTATGAATCCACTGCAGGATGAGTTGATCATGTGTCCTGAGCACCAATGAGCTTTTGATAAGGTGCTCCAAAACCAAATCAGATTTTTTTGATCAGGTGTCTTGCCACCAATGAGCTTTTGATAAGGTGCTCAAAAACCAAGCTCAAACTTTTGAAGGGAGTTTGAGAAACCCTTTACAGAGATGAGGGTGAGAGAGTGATGGAAGTCTTCTCTTTCTCAAACAGCTGAGAAGACTATGTGGATTTGATGGTATCAAAGCTCCCCTGAGTCCTTGAGATGGTCAGGAAAAGAAGCTTTGTTGTAGGGTGATAGGCCTTCAAAAGTTGATCTCCAGCAAAAGATGATTTCAGCAATAACTGAAATGTTAGGTGTCTGGAGTCTTGAAAGATGTTGGTCTTGAACACTTGAGACAAGAAAGATCAGAAGATTTCAGAAAGTTTGATCTCCTTGGATGTGTGTTCTTCAGAGAATTCTTTGAGAGAGAGAGAATATTTTGTTCTTGTTCTGAAGATTACTGATGTCTGTCTCTAAGAGATTCAAAAATTCTTGTCTTTTATTCTATGGTACTGAATAGAAAAACATCCTCTGTCAAGAATAGCCGTTGGCCTGCATTAATTGCATTCTTAATTGCAAAATGTCTTCTATAGGAAAGTCCAAAGAAACATTCCTTGAAAATCCCTTGAAACTTGGTGCAGAAATAAATGAAAACGACTAGGAAATCTTCTGAATTAATTGCAGAATAACTCTTTAACTGATCTGAATTTGAATCTTGAAAAATCCTTGTAGTTATCAGAAAACGTCGAATTGAGCTCTGCTATCGTCGAACTGAGCTCAGCGATATGGATTTATACTGCAACAAAATATCGTCGATCTGAGCTCAAAGATCGTCGAACTGAGCTCAGAGATAGAGATCCACTACTGAGTCAAAGATCGTCGAACTGAGCTCACCGACCGTCGACTGGAGTTCGACGATTTGTGGAAGTTGAGCTCAGCGATCGTTGAATGGAGTTCGACGATCTGTCGAAGTTGAGCTAGACAATCGTCGATCGGAGTTCGACGAATCGTCGTGCTGAGCTCGACGATATGACTTAGTCTCAAACTGCAAAAGCCTTGGTCTTGAGGGCAGCTTCCAAACTTAGACTTCTAACCCTTAGACTCAAATCTAATTGACCTTTTGAGCTATACAAGAGGTCAAACATTGGTTTCCTAGAGACATAGTGATCCTGACCCAAATTAGTAATAGGGTGTTCCAACACATCTGCCCCTTCGCGAGCTAGAGAACCTGACAACTCTAAGCGGACTGTGCGGTCTCACAATCCAGACCGCAACAACCACGGTTAGACAAGGCTAACCGCCCGATTACTTTCCTGGTTGTTTGTTAAACCAGACCGCAGGAGAGAATAAGAGAAGCCGAAAACCAGGTAACCGCCACATTCTACCCGCTAGACCACCGACGGTTTGTCATATCAGACCACTCCACTCCACTTCACTTCCAATTTAACACTCTCCTTGAAGTGAGAAGTGGAAACTAGCCTGAGCAAATCTCGTAACTTAATAAATGATCCCTTCGGCAATAGCTTCGTGAAAATATCTGCGATGTTTTCCTGACTCTGCACATACTCAACCACCAGAGACTCGTCCAACACCTTCTCCCGAATGAAGGGATGATCGATCTCGATGTGCTTTGTCCGCGTAAGATAAACTGGATTATTGACTGGTTTGAAAGCACTTTTGTTATCACCGCGCAACAAAGTAGGACCTTGCATCTCTTCATGGATGCCCTGAGCCAAATAACTTCTTAAACTACCAAGGCTGAAATCTTGTACTCTGCTTCCGTAGTGGAGAAAGACATTAAATCATGTTTCTTACTACACTACGAGATAGTTGTCATTCTGCACATGAAGACATATCTTGACGTTGACTTCTGATCATCAGAATCTTCCCCAAAATCAGCATCTGTGTAACCATACGGTTTGAAGGTCATGCCCCTCTCGTAAAAGAGGCTCATGCCCGAGATGGACTTCATGTACTTTAGAATGTTCTTAGCCGCTACTAAATGAGGCTTCCCCGACTCCGTCATATACCGACATACTCGGCCCACAACATAGGTAATATTCGACCTTGTAATCATCAGATATATGAGACTCCCCACGAGAGACCAGAATACCAAGAGATCTGAAAGAACCCTCTCCTCATAACGCAGAAGTTTCACACCAACATCAAGAGGATTAGAGTTGTTCTTCCCTTCCCGCATGTCGAATCTCTTCATGATTCGCTCTGTATAGCCCTTCTAGGAAACGAGCACGCCGATCTTCTTCCTCTCAATCTCGAGTCCAAGGAAATGGTGGAGCTCCCCAAGATCCTTTATCTCGAACCTGATAGTAAGCTTCTTCCAAGTTCCCAGCAACGATCATATCGTCAACATACAACAATACTAGGACCTGAAGCTCCCTCCTCTTCTTAACAAATAGACTTGAATCTGAGTCTGAAGTGAAGTATCAGTAGAGCTGGAGGTATTCTTCGATTTTCTCATTCCACGCCTGAGGCGCCTGCTTCAGACCATAGAGGGTCTTCTTCAGTTTATAGGCATGTCCTGGATGTTCTTCAAAAATATAACCAGGTGGCTACACCATGAAGATGTCCTTGTCAATCTCTGCATAAAGAAAAGCATTCTTTACGTCAAGTTGTCAAATCCTCCACTCTTGGCAAGCCGCCAAAGAAATCATCACTCAAACTAAATTCATCTTAGCCACCAGACTAAACGTCTCTTCGTAATCCTCCACGTACTAATGCGAAAACCCCCGATCTATAATATGATCCTTGTATGGCTCGATATTATCTCCAACCCTCTTCTTCAGCTTGTAAACTCAATTGTATGTTACAGAAGTGATGCCTTCGACCTTGGGCACAAGGCCCCAAGTCTCATTCTTCCTGAGGATGGACATCCCCTCATCCATAAGATCTTCTCACTCCTTAATGCCAGTGACATTTTCAAAGCAAGACGGCTCCTGCTCATTCAAGGGACTTGCGAAGAAACATGAGACAAAACTCATCATGTTCTCATCCCTATATCGAGCCAGTGGAATAATATTCCTTTTGGACCTTCGCAATGCTTGACTCCGATCCACTATTTTCGTTGTTTCTTCTGAACTAGCTCTTCTCTGGGGCACACCAGGAGCATCACCCCCCACCCCCCCACCCCACACTCAGATCTGCACCCAGTTCCTACCTCAGGTACAAGTGCCCTACAACTCAGTGAAAATGACTCACCTACCTCAGACTTGAGACCAAGTCCTATAGTTAAGGCAAATTTGCCCTACCACTCAGATCCAACTGAATCCTACAAGATGGAAGTGGGTAGGTGTGGTTCTTGATTGGACACAAGAGAAATTTCTCTGTGTCAATCTACCTTAATTGTCTGAGATAGACTCAGCCCAACATTGACTCCAGGAATATATTTCCTGAGTCTACCTTTACATGAACTGATATACACTCAGTCCTAACTTTTTCTTCACAGCACCAATAATATTTCCTGCTGGATCTATGAAGTGACTGCAACAAAACTTGTTGCTACTTGAGCTGAAAAGATTCTCAGCTCAACTTCTTCACAGCAATAAGGATACAAAACTTGTTTTAGCTTGTGTTGGAAGTAACTCGCAGAAAACAGTTCTGCTTCTTATTTCTTTCCTGGGCTGTGAATGTTCATCCCTAACTTCTTCTTCACAACCTCTAGTAAATGGTCTTCAGTGTTATACTGCTTGTACAACCCGTATTCGTCGAGGATGAGACCTACCACAGCCAGGTCAGCAGAAGTCAAGGTCAACAAGTCAAGACAGGAGTCAAAGTCAGCATGCGAGATCGCGGAAGGCCTGAGCGAGTATGACGAGCTCCCCTCGCATACTCACCAGGTAGGCGACTAGGAGAGATACTTGCCTAGCCCGTGCGAGTTCCTCCGGAAGTCGCCTAGTCGCCAGGGGGGTGGGGTATACATATGACACTCCCTTCCTTAGATTTGCCTATAAATAGGACTTTAGGGGTACGAGGTGAGGCACTTGAAATCCTCTGTAGGATACTCACGAGCCCTCTTTTCAGGATTCTAGCCGAGTCTTTGGATTCCATTTCCTTAGAGATCAAGTCGTGACCTTGCGACTTCGTCATCAGCTAGTCTCCCTTGTACCTAGTTCGACCATTTTTGGTTGAGAAGGGGCTGCTCCTTTCGAGCATCCGAGTACGTGGTGGGACCTTCCTGCCGCAACATCTGGGGTCCTGTTTGACTTGGTTCTTCATATTAGTCATCCTATCCGTATGATCTAACCTCTGAGCCGGTAGCCTTAGGCGGCATTGGTCCGAATTCGAGGTTGGGAATTTTCTTGGCTTCAACACTTGGTGCGGTGAGCGTGGATCGCAGCCAAAGAAGAAAGTTTAGTGGTTGAGTAAGATGGACAATGATGTCGAGCATGGAGGGATGGTCTACAACTCGGCAGGAGTTGGAGATGTCGCGCGGGGTGGCGAGTTCGTGACAGTTACCGCATTTGAGGAGTTTGTGAAGCTGATTGAGCAAACCATCCTCGTCGGGTTTTCTCATCGCACCGATATCACGATGACTTCTCCCTGTCGCGTGACACCGCTGGAGGAGGAAGCGCCGCCAAAGCGAGCTGGAAAGGAGCCCGCTTTGGCAAGAGAGGAGCGACTGATGCAGTCGTGATATCATCTGGCGTGCAGCCAAGGAGTCCGCTTTCGGGATCCGATGTCACCGGCGAGATACCGAGATACTTGGCACTATAGCAAGTATGACGTCTCCAGCGAGGATGAAACTCGCCACCACTAGGGAGGGAGGAGCCACTTCTGTGAAGAGATCCTCGCCGCCCCCGTTCCTGAAGGGTTCAAAGAGCCCATTCTCACCTACTACTCTGGCAGGAACGACCCTGTCAGACATATTCAATGGTTTGAAGACTTTGTGTCCATCCGCAACATGTCTGACGCTTTCAAATGTCGATTCTTCTCCATCACCCTCAAGGGGAATGCCAGAGATTGGTTCCACCAACTACCAGCAGGGTCCGTATATTGTTTCTCTGACTTGCGTCGGGGCCTTATAGCGAGGTTCGCGACATCCAAGAAGAGGAAGAAGGAGGCAACAACTCTCTTCAAGGTTACCCAGGGGCAGCAAGAGAGCTTGGGCCATTACGTCGATCGTTTCCAAGAGGAGATCTTGGAGGTAGAGGAGGTGGACATCTTTACCTTGATGGTGGCCCTGAAGTTCGGGTTGAAGCAAGGTATGTTCAGCATGGAGATGAGGTCTAATCCCCCGAGATCTTTTGAAGAGATGATAGAGAGGGAGAACACCTTTGTTCGAGGAGAGGAGAAGAACAAAGACTTCTTGGCAAGGCTAGATGGAGATGATCCGATGGAGAGCGGAAGAGTAGGACCTTTGGGGGCAAAGGCAAGGAAGATGCCAGAGAGGCAGGTTGAGAGGAGGAAGGAAGAGCCGATGAGAGAGGAAAGGAGGGCGAGAGAAGAACCCAGGAGGGTTGAGGAGAGGAGGCAGGAGAGGCCTCGAAGACAAGAAGAGAGGAGGTCCGCGGAGGACCAAGCAGGAAGAGGGGGGATAGGCGATTCCAATATCCCGGGAATCGCCCCCAGTGGAGACCACCAGTGAGACAACACTTCCAGGAGGAGAGGAGGAATGACAACCAACATGAGGGAGGCCGAGGAGGAGGAAGAAGGGAGACAATGGTCATCGCTCATCAAGAAAACAAACGACGTCGGAGGGAGCAGCGGCCGGTGCGTCGGGAGGCGGAGATTCCCCTCTACTGTGACATCCATCGAGTAGAGGGACACGGGACCTTGGCTTGCCCGGAGTTCTGGGAAGCAAGGAGGTGGTAGGAGGCAGGAGCAACGGAGAGGGAACAACAGAGACAGGAGGCCCCGGTGGGGCAGGTAGCATTCCAAGCTCCAGTGAGGATGAGGAATGAAGATAGCGTCGACATGGGAGGTTGAGGAGAGGTGATACATGGCCCAGGAGGTGGGCATGTAGGGTGATCAATGGAGGGGCCGGACTTGGAGCTTCCCGCAAGGGGAGTCTCCACCAGATCTATCGGAAGAACGTCACCTCGACGTCGCAGAACCCGCCATTAGAAGAGATCACCTTCTCAGAGGAGGACATGTTGGGGAATGAGAACCCCTTCAACGACACCTTGGTGATTCAAGCCGCCATCGAAGACTTCACCGTCGACCGAATCCTCGCGGATAACGGGAGCTCGGTGAACGTCATTTTCAAGAGAACCTTCGTCGTGCTTCAAGTGGAAGTGTCCCGGGTCCAGGCTGCAGATGGACCCCTCTTTGGCTTCTCAGGTGAGAAGAAAGAGGTGGAAGGGGCAGTGGAGCTCCTAGTTACTCTCGACGGGACTTCGATCAGATGCCGCTTTATCATCATCGACGCGCCGAGCGGATATAACGCTATCTTCGGGCGGCCCCTCATCAACTATTTCAAGACCGTTCCGTCGTCATACCATCAGTGCTTGAAGTACTGTCGGGGATGTCCAGATCAGGATCAGGGGAGATCCCAAGGCCTCCAGGGAGTGCTACCTGAATGTCATCAGCACCATCAGCTGGATGAGTGATGCGGAGAAGTTGGAGGAGCTGCTGGAGAAGGAGATGGGATTTTGTGCTGCTGAAGAGGTGGAGGAGGTGGAAGTGATCTCTCGAGGAGGAGAGATAGGACTGCTGAAGGTTGGAGGATCCCTTCCGATAGAAGGGAAGATAGAGATGGATGCTTGTCTGTGGGACAACGTCGATGTTTTTGCATGGAGCGTCGCCGAGATGCCATGGGTCGACGCCGATGTATCCTGCCATCCCCTCAACCTGGATCCCGCGGTGGCTCTTGTTCGTCAGAAGCAGAGGAAGAGCACTGCCATGCTGGCAGGTCTGATCAGGGAGGAGGTGGAGAAGCTGTTGGAGGCGGGTTTTGTTTCGGAGATCTAGTATCCAGGCTGGGTCTCAAATATTATAATGGTGAAGAAGCCCGGAGGGGGCTGGCGTCTATGTATCGACTTTTCCATATTGAATAAAGCTTGTCTGAAGGATTGCTACCCCTTGCCTCAAATCGACGAGCTTGTTGATTCCGTCGTCGGATTTCCTGTGATGAGTTTTCTTGATGCTTTTTCAGGGTATCACCAGATCCGGATGCATCCCCCTGACTGCCGCGACATCTCCTTCATAACCAGCGATGGCTGCTATAGCTACAAGATGATTCCCTTCGAGCTCAAGAATGCATGTGCGACTTATCAAAGGATGATGGATCAAATCTTCAAGGAGCAGAAGGGGCAGAACTTGGAAGTCTATGTGGACGATCTTCTTGTCAAGAGCAAAAGTGTTGCGGAGCACATAACGGATCTGGTGGAGACCTTTGCTACCCTGAGAAAGTACAAGATGAGACTCAACCCGGCTAAGTGCGTCTTTGGAGCAGGAAGAGGAAAGTTCTTAGGTCACCTCCTCACTCTCAGGGGGGTGGAACCTAATCCCGACAAAGTGAAGGTCATTCTGGAGATGACATCCCCGAGGGATCCCAAGGAGGTTCAAAGGTTGACGGGAAGGCTGACAGGCCTTAGTCGTTTCTCATCCAAGGCAGGGGAGAAGTGCTCTCCATTTTTCAAGACTCTTCGGGGGAATCAGAAGTTCAAGTGGACCGCGGAGTATGAGGAGGCCTTCAGAAAGCTCAAGCAACAGCTAACCCAAGCTCCTCTCCTCCAAGGCCCACAAGATAACGAAGATCTCTTTCTCTATTTGGGAGTCGAAGCAGAGGCAGTTAGCTCGGTGTCGATCCGAGAGGAAGGCAAGAAGCAGATCCTTGTCTACTATGTGAGTACAGTGTTGCGGCAGGCGAAAACGAGATATCCTATCTTGTAGAAGTTAGTGTTTGCTTTGGTAGTTTCAGCTTGGAGGCTCTGTCCTTATTTTCAGGCTCACTCCATCAGGGTCGTCTCCGATCACCCTCTACGTAGTATCCTGGATGGAGTGGAGCATTCTAGCAAGCTGGCAAAGTGGGTAGTGGAGCTTAGCGAGTACGATATTTCTTACTCTCCAAGGGTAGCGATCAAGGCGCAGGCAGTGGCGGATTTCCTTGTCGAATTCTCAGCCGAGGTAGAAGGAGAGGAATGCTCTTCTAGCACAGTTTCCTGGAAGATGTTTGCGGACGGGGCTTCAGGCAGGTATTCCGTGGGAGCCGGAGTCGTGCTGGTGAGCCCCCAGGGAACCAGGATCGAGCAAGAAGTCGAGATCCTCTTCCCAATTACCAATAATCAGGCGGAGTACGAAGCTATGGTAGCCGACTTGCATCTCGCCAAGGAGTTAGCAATTCGAGACATCAAAGCCTTCACCGACTCGATGGTAGTCGCATCCCAGATCAGAGGCGAGTTCGAGGTAAATGATCTGATCCTGCAGAGATATTTAATCAAAGTGAAAGGTCTGATCGGGGGTTTCAATCTTTCTTCGTCGAGCATGTACCCCGAGAAGAGAATTCAGAAGCCGACTACCTCACTGTTGAAGTTGGAGACCGGGCGGTCTGTCTTGGCGGGTCCATCGAAGAGAGGAAGATGATGGAGATCGAGCAGAGGACGTCTTGGAGGGATCTGTTTGTTTCTTTCCTAACAATAGGTCAGATTCCTGCCAGTGAGGGAGATCAGAGGAAGTTCCGTTACAAAGCCACATATTACTTGTTACAGGAAGGAGATCTCTATTGCAAAACTATCTCAGGCCCTCTGGCCCGGTGTCTGTCAGAGGTTGAAGTCCCCCGTGTTCTGGAGGAGATTCATTCAAGAGAGTGTGACAGTCATTCAGGGACTCGTTGTAACACCCCCCATCCGTCACGAATAATATAACAAAAGGTCCGGCTGGGGCCCCACGTCATATGAAACGGACAGACAAAAGAGTTACTAAATGCCAAAAACTCTTAAAAGATTTTGAAAACGCAATCCTAACACAGAGTTACATTCTAGCGGAAGAATAAAAAGAGTTTCATTAAAAACCGTACGCAAAGGCGAATGTCCACTAACCACAATAGAAATGAAATACAACGTCACAACTAGCCTTAAGGCCTTACAACAAAAGTGTTTAACTCACATAAAAATGGTTTGCAGACATCGGCACGCAGGCCGACAACACATGAAAAGCAACTAAACAAACAGTTGGGCCTTCGAGGGCCAGCACAGCAAGACGGGCTTCAGCCCGCTATTTCTCGCTTGGCTCAGCAGCACCTGCAAGCAAACATTCCACCAAGCGGCGGCAAATAAAGCGATCGGCCCAACGTCTCGTGCACATAGGGCACCTTAACGCTGTACCGGACTTCCCCGAGTCCCACCACCATTCTCAGTCCTACACTGAATGGCAACACGCTTAGCATTCGCTAGCCGTGACTCAAGGTCCTCGGCTCTCTCCTATGCCTGTAGCAACACACCAATTCCTTAGGTAGTCGAACTACACCACATAGTGCATGTACAGATCAGTCAAGCCCGTTGCTCAAATCGTCATACCCAACACGCACGACGCGGGTCAACCTCCCCTTGCCTGTTATCGCATACATAACCGATTGTTATGTAACAAGGGTGGCACTCGCGGCCACCAGAGTTGCGCGCCCAAGGCACATAACTCCATACACTAGCCCTACAGTCTCCGAGAGACGGGCTTCACACAAACACAACAAAACTCCCCGGGAGTTAATGTCAAAGATCCAATGACTTCGTGCAAACATTAGGGTGTTTCCTGGAGCACACCTCCAGTACTAACTGCCGCCCCGGGCAGACCCCCATTCCGAAATATTCAACTTCCACGGAGTCTTCTCCGGGAACCCCAGAACATCACCAATCCAGACCAACATGTCCGGATGAGCTTCACACAGCATGCCTAAACCGTACTCGCGCTTTCGGGTGCTAATGCAAATAATAGCGGGGATGTAAACATTGACCCGTCGGAGAGCACCCTTCCTCCACCCGTCGGTGGAGAGGGTCTTCCATGCAAATATGCTAATTAAGGGCTTCACCTGCCCAAGTATAAAAGTCGTTACCCTTGACGCGCATTTCTGAGGCATGGCTCGACCACGGAATCACGAACAACTCTCGTAGTGGCTGTCCACGCACCGATCCGAGCTCTGAAGGGGATGTTCTTTTAACACCCCTGGTTGTCCTCTCTAAAAATGTCCAGCCCAAACCCTACCCAACTTGGTCGGCCAAGTGGAGAGGAGAACGGGAGAGTGAGGCCGGGCTGCTCCTAGAAAAGGGGAAAGCTCTGGACGACCCTTCCAGTGGCGACGGGATGGGAGGCTAGGAGAGAAAGAGGCGAGCTCTGCTCCTACTTCTAGCGGCGATGGGAGAGAGGGAGGCGGGCTTCGGGCCCGGACTAGGCTTGCGCGTGAGATAGAAGGACAGGAGAGATGGAGGCGGGGCTCCAGCTGTTCCTTCAGGTGGCACTCGGGTTGCGATTGAGGGAGAAACCGAGAGAGGGAGAGAGATAAATCGGGAGGGAGAGGGAGAGAACGGGATCGAGAGAGAAAGATGAGTGAGGCGGCTGAGAGGGGGAGGGGAGAGTTAGCTTTTATATTAAAACCCTAATCCGGATCCGCACACCAAATACCCTAAACGCACACCAAATCGCGTGACACGATTTCGGGGCGTTACACTCGTACTCTGGAACAAAGAATTCTAAGGCACAAATACTTCTGGCCCACCATTCGGAAAGATGCAGAAACCTTCTCCAAGAAATGTCTCCAATGTCAGCTCTCTGCGCCTCTTCAACAAAAACCAACTCAACATCTGCGCTCGATCACTGCTCCATGGCCGTTCGCCATCTGGGGAATGGACTTGATTGACCTCTTTGCTCAAGCCAGTGGACAGAGGAAGTTCGTCCTTGTCATGATTGATTACTTCTCCAAATGGATCGAGGCAAAAGCTATGGCCAAGACTACTTCACAGATTGTAAAGAATTTTATTTGGGGAGAGATTGCATGCAGGTTTGGAATTCCTCTTGCCATCGTCACCGACAATGGGCCGCAGTTCGCCAGCTTGGAGCTAGAGGACTTCTGCAAGCAGCTAGGGACGGATCTTCGATTCGCCTCTATGCATCATCCTCGTAGCAACGGACAAGTGGAGGACGCCAACAAGTTGATCATCAACCTGCTAAAGAAGAAAGTCACCAACTTGAAAGACAATTGGGTAGAGCAACTCCCCTCAGTCCTTTGGGCTCTGAGAACAACTCCAAACTCAGCTACGGGGGAAACTCCCTTCAAGTTGTCCCACGGGTCTGAGGCACTCATCCCAGTGGAGTTTGAGGTTCGAAGCCCGAGAATCATAGCAGCTGGGGACGGCAGCAAAGAATGGCGCTTGGAGAATGAAGACGCTCAGAGGCTCTCGCTGGATTTCATTGAAGAACTTCGTGATTTGGCCTCCATTCACCAAGAAGAGATCAAGCGGCGCTTGACGAAGCACTTCGACAAGAACGTCCGCCTAAAACATTTCCTCGCAGGGGATCTGGTCATGTAGAAGGTGGACGCCACAGTAAGAGGAGCAACGGTTGACAAGCTACATCCTAACTGGGAAGGTTCGTTCATCATCCAAGAAGCCTTGGCCACCAGAGGCTATTATCTTCAAGATCAGGTTGGAGAGCAATTAGGAGGTACTTGGAGCGGGGATGACCTGAAAAGGTTCTATCCATAGCGGTTAATGCTGTATTTTACTTGTACATATTTTCACATATATATACAGATAGTGACACATGTTTGACTTCTCTTTATGTTATTTCATATCAAGATTTCTGAGTCCTTAAGGGTCTACTCCGAGATCGATCCGAGAAACCGGCTGTCGACCCGTTCCACTTAGATAGCCCAGTGCGGATGATTGGACGATACCTCCGGAAGTGCTCTTGCAAGACCGAGCCTCTGCAATGATGGCCGAGATCAGCTCCCCCTTTGTATGTCGGCCTAGGTACCCCCGACTGCATCTCTCCTCCGACTGGAGGAACTATCAGGGACAGGTTTGGACCCCAATCTCTCGGATTCGAAGAAGGATCGACCTTACCAAGCTCTCATTTGAGCAACAACCATTCAATTAGTTCTAGAGGCAGGATAACCAGCCAAAGGGCAGGGATAGGCCCAAGGGAAGATGTTAGTCGCGAGTGCGTCCTGGAGGACCCTCAGAAGAACATTACCCCTCGCTCATGAATTTACGCTCGTAGCCAGGTGGCAGAGCTGGAATGATTTCAACGGTTGGATTGGGAAACGGGCCTTCGATCTATTTCTCCTAGATAGCCCAGGGCGGATGATGGGATGATGCCTCGGGATATAAGCGTCTTTATAAGACCGGACCCCTGCATTAACGACCGAGATCAGCTCCCCCCTTGCATGTCGGCCTATCTACCCCCGATTGCATCTCTCCTCCGACTGGATGAACTATCAGGAACATGGTTGGACGCCAACCTCCCAACTGGACGGCGACGAGATCATCGTTCACCTTATGATTTCTTTATCCTCAAAGATATTGATGCATTTGATTCATTGACAATCTCTTAAGCAACAGGAAAAATGACACCAACAATGTTTCAAGTCCTCGAGTTGTAGTATCGCCGTAAGTCCAAGTCCCTGCACGAGCTCCTCTCCTGCATATTGACCAAGGACCTCCTCGAGTGAGATCAAGATCCTTGTTGGAGTGATGTCGTAGTCCGTGAACTTTGTACAAGCTCCTCTGCTGCAGACTGACTATTTGCCTCCCCGAGTCAACTTACATCATTCTAGTTGAGCAAGACTCCTGAAAGCTGTCGACTCCAACAATGTTTCAAGTCCTCGAGTGGTAGTGTCACCGTAAGTCCAAGTCCCTGCACGAGCTCCTCTCCTGTATATTGGCCAAGGACCTCCTCGAGTGAGATCAAGATCCTCGTTGGAGTGATATCGTAGTCCGTGAACTCTCTACGAGCTCCTCTACTGCAGACCGACTACTTACCTCCCCGAGTCGACTTACACCACTCTAGTTGAGCAAGGCTCCTGAAAGCTGTCGACTCCAACAATGTTTCAAGTCCTCGAGTGGTAGTGTCGCCGTAAGTCCAAGTCTCTGCACGAGCTCCTATCCTGCATATTGGCCAAGGAACTCCTCGAGTGAGATCGATATCCTCGCTGGAGTGATGCCATAGTCCGTGAACTCTGTACGAGCTCCTCTCCTGCAGACTGACTACTTACCTCCCCGAGTCGACTTACACCACTCTAGTTGAGCAAGACTCCTGAGAGCTGTCGACTCCAATAATGTTTCAAGTCATCGAGTGGTAGTGTCGGCGTAAGTCCAAGTCCCTACACGAGCTTCTCTCTTGTATATTGGCTAAGGACCTCCTCGAGTGAGATCAAGATCCTCCCTGGAGTGAAGCCGTAGTCCGTGAACTCTGTACGAGCTTCTCTCCTGCAGACCGACTACTTGCCTCCCCGAGTCGACTGATTCCCACCACCAGTTGAGCTTGGCTCCTGTTGGGTGTCGACTGATTCTCACCCCCAGTTGAGCTTGGCTCCTGTTGGGTGTCAGCTACTCCCCACCACCAACCGAACTCAACTCCTGAAGGGTGTCGGCTCTAGTCTTCAAGCCAGTTGGGTCTTAACTCCGGTAAAATAAACAATTATACAGGTGTGAGCAGGCCTTGGAGAATTTACGAGCAGGTTTTGGCGAGTATGCGAGTATGACTTGGAAAGCGTGCGAGTATGTTATGGCGAGTATACGAGCAGACACAGGCGAGTATCGGGATGCGAGCTATGGGAGCGACTATGGTCGTTCGAGTAATAAATACGCAACTATGACTGATATCAACGTGAGGGTAAAGCGTCACGAGCACTCATCCTCTTCGAGCCTATGAGCCTAGCGAGCATCATCAAGCAACAAATATGGAAACAGAACAAACATTGCGGTAATCTTAACTTGTATAAATATGTATATCAAAAGTTTACAAGTTACAAAAAAATGGCTAACTGCTATATGCGAGCATGACGAATATCGGCAAGCAACTAGGACTCATCGTCGCCAGTATCAGGCCGATATTCGTCGTCTCCAATATCAGCGTCCTCATCTTCCTCGCCACCTTCTTCGCTCTCCTCCTCGTCGTTGCTACTGCTGCTGCCGCTGCCGCCGCTGCTGTTGCTGCTGCTGGAGACCGATGACGAAGAAGGGATACGATCGGGCGAGGTCGACTCATCGGCGAGCAGTTCGGGGATGAGCTCATCGACAGTCAGCGGCTTATCCCCCTCGACGAGTTGGTCGTTGATCCTTAGCCTCGTGAGCATGACGTTTTCCGCTGCATGAGCTATCTCGCGGCGGACCGACGACCTCTCCTTCCATAGAGTGCGAGATCTCTTGATCGCATAATACGGGTCGTCCTTCGGCCGCAGCGCGTCTTGTCGGGGAGCTGAAGAACTCGTGCCGCCCTCGAGGGCAGTCAAGCGAGTCTCCATCTCTGCGGCGCGGACTTGGGCTGCCTCCAGCTCTGCCAGAGACTTGGCGAGTTTCGCTTCGCATTCAGAGAGTTTTTTGGCGGCTTCAATCTCGGCAGCCTGCGACATAGAATAGAGAGTCAGCAAAATGAATCCAAGTCCAACGCCAGCAAAGTCACGTGAGGGAAGTGACTTACCTCATAGTCCCTCCAGCGGACCGATTGCATGCCCATGTCGATAGCTTTCTTGGTGACGACTTTCAGGGCCGCAGCCGTCTCCAGCAACTTCCTCGACGAGTAGTGCCCCAACTCGACAGCTCGGGCGAGCGAGCATGCGGTCTGCTGGGCGAGGTACTCTGAGCTAAGCTCCTGCATCGACTCGGCATCAACTCGCCTATATAGCGCGTGGAGGACGGCGAAGGCCTCCCCCTTGTCCTCCCAGTCCGCCGACCAGAAGGGGAGGTTGGTGCTCAGCGTCACCCGATGATCATCCTCTGACCAAGTCAATAGCGGCTGACCGTAAGCATCCACCGCCCCTCGCCCCAAGTTGAAGTTGTGGTGGAAGTGGGGAGGTCGAGCATCAAGCGGCGATTCTTGGTTGTCAGGTCGCGGCGACGATACTTTCGCCATTTTAGTAGCAGGGCCCGGCGACCCGACCTTCGCCTTTCCCTTGGCTAGCCTCTTCTTCTCGCCGATATCGGGCGGAGGGTTGGATTCCGGGAAGGAAGAGGCGACTTCCTTCGCCGGAGGAAGCGGCTTCTCCGAAAGCTTGCACGCCACTGAAAATACCGAGTAAACATATCAGTATCGAGCAACAAGTGAAGCGAGCATGCAAGAAGTAGTTCTTGCCCAAAGCTTACCCTCGTTGGGGTGGATCTCCAGGAGTGTGTTGACGTTTAGTCTCCAGAAGATGACGTCGAACCGGCGACCTCGGAACGACTCGAACAACTGCGCGCTGACGCCCTGCAAGATCAGCGGGAGGAAGGCGACATTGACGGGTTGGTGCGGCTTCCCCAGAACGCCCGCGAAGTCGTCATAGACGACGATCAGATTCTCGCTCCATCGGTGGACTTTGTTCGCCGTCCCCACAAAGGTGCAGACATGGCTGCTAAAGTAAACAACTCCCTCGACGGTCGCGGCGAAGGCAAATATCTTCCGGAAGACAGAAAGGCCGAAGGCGACCCTCTCCTCCCGCAAGTAGCAGAGGAACCCCATGATAATCGCCACTCCGTTGGGGTTGATCTGCGCTGGGACGATTCCGTAATATCGCAAGATCTCGCGATATTCCGGCCATAATGGAAGTCGCAAGACGGCGTCAAAGTGACGGAGCGACAAGATCATCCCACTCTCTATGTGGGTGTTAAGTCGCTCGCTGTGACTAGGGAGTCTTGCCGAGTATCCGTCAGGCAGAAGCCTCTCCCTGAAAGTCTCTAAGTCCCGCTTGGTGGTGATCGACTTTTTGAAAGCCGCGTCAGCAAAGTTTGCGGCGTGGGCTTGTCGGCGAGCACTGACATCATCTCCCACCATTTTTGCGAGTTGGCGAGTTGAAGAAGAAATAAGATGGTGAGAAGAGAAGAGATTGAAGCGCGCGAGCAGAGAAAGATACCCGCGAGCACGAAATCGAAAAGCGCAACAACGTACTTATGTCCTACCTACCCCCTCTATTTATAGGCGAAGGCAGGGGGGTATATGTCCGCTTTGGCGAGTATCGTCCTATGTCGCGGTTCTTTTGCGAGCAAGCAAATCCCGACATCAACTCTATGTCGCGCGACACAGACAAAATATCGCGACGTTGTTAAAACCTGCACAATAAACTCGGCACATCGCAGAATAAAAGCAAAGAAGACAAACAACAGAGAAGAATAAAGCGCGAGATGCAAACTCGCATATTACAGTACAAATAAATAGTTTATTACAAATAATCGCGCAAATGGCGAGTTCAAATAAAAGAAGAAAAATCCTAAGTCCTATGAGGTCGCTCCGATGGATGAGGATGTCGCCCAGCCCAGCCCATTTCTCGCGATCTATGGTAGTGTTCTGTCGCCAACGCCATCGCGTCGTCCCCAAGTCGCAGCTGCTCCTCCATCCTCATCAGCCGCCCGACGGAGCCCATACTCGCGTGGATGTCGGCCAGCTCGTCAATGACAAGCTGGAGGCGATGGTTGTTAATCGCCAGCTGGCGATCGTTCTCCTTCACCATGTGGAAGCGGGCTTCGTAGCTCTCTAGGGTAGTTCAGAGCTCTTCAATCTTCGCCACCTGCACTTCCAGAGATGATATCCTCCAATGTGGTTCGCAGATCGTCACATTGGATATTTCACTAAAATACTGTCAATATATTATTCAATATCGTGCACAAAACAAACTATAAATTAGATATTTTATATCATAATATATATAATAGTGGAGAAAAGATGTTAATACGATTGCACAATGTAACATTATACCATTTTGATATATTGCAACGTGTTTGATAGTGATTTTTTTGTCACAATACTGTCATAATATACAGTATTTGATTAAATATTATCAGAACTTCAAGTATTTCAACAAAATACTGTCAGAACTCTCAGCATTTCACAAAAATACTGGGAGGTCGGGGTTTCACCATTGAAGGAGCAGGAGGTCGGGGTTTCTCCGCTTGAGGAGGAGGAGGTCGGGGTTTTGCCGCAGGAATAGGAGGGGGGGGGGAAGGTCGCCGCGAGAGGAGGAGGAGGAGGGCGCCGCGTGAAACCCCGACCTCCCAGTAGGGTGGCGTCGCGTGAAGACGATGAGCCAAGAATTGACACTTTAAGGTTTCACGACAGTAGAGATCGGGGAGGAAAAAATTTCTAAAGGAGTGGAGTGGACTCCACTCTCAAATTTTACTATTTATTTTTCCACCTAATTTTAGGTGAGAGTAACTCACCTAAAATTTGATGAACGGATTTCTCTCCTGTCACTTAGGCTCCGTTTGGGAGGACTTATTTTCACTGGTCAAGCGGTCATGAGCGCATGAACCAGGACTTAATTAAGGTCTGATTCATGCGGTCGTGACCGCTTGACCGGTGAAAATAAGTCCTCCCAAACGGAACCTTAATTGCCATCCCCTAAAATTTTATGTGAGTCTAGCTCCTATATATATATAATAATATATATATATATATATATATATATATATGATATATATATATATACAATATATATATATATATTAAAGAATATAAAACACCCATTGTTGGATGATGAAAGAAAGCTTAAAAAGAAGGGAGAGAGGATAAAATAAAATGAGAGAGGGAGGAGAGAGAGAGGAAGAGGAGAAAGGGAGAGAGATGAGGAATGGAGAGAGAGAAAGAGGAAGAAAGGAGAGATGCTGAAATTAATATTTTTACGACGAAACTTATTTTTTTTATAAAATAAAAATTGTAATATTGATTTATATTTTTTACAAAAAATGAAATGAGCCCGTTTTGATATTTAAGACATGACCCGCAACGACGTAAGCACGGGAAGCCCGTTACAGTAAATCGAGCCGCCGAGAGCATCGAGCACGGGCGTAGCCCGTGCGAAGATGCTGTATATATATATATATATATTAAAGAAATAAAATTGTCTTAAAAATTTAAAAAATGAAATGAGATATTTAAGACAGGACTAATTACAGTAAATCGATATTTATAGGGTGATGTTACGTGCACATCACTTTTGATTATGTGCATATCATTGATATGTGCAAATCATAAATTTTATTTGTAGGTCAAAATGTCAAGTAAAATCATAAATTTTATTTGCATGTCAAATTGTTAAATAAACACCAAAATAAAATTTGAGTTTTTTTTACTTCAAATGCAAAAGATTTTTTCCCTTTTACATTTCAAACAAACAAAAAACAAACAAAATAAAAAAACAAAAATCTCAAATCATTTTCACCGATATAACTAAAAATTTATATGATCCATTTTTAAGTTCATGTAGACATGCACAGACATAAAAATATGAATATTAGTTGTCTTAAATAAATAAAATATTTGTAAGTTATTTAAAATTGAATATTAATACATGCGCGGTCATTTTGTTTGTTCAAGCTATCTTTTGGTCTCTCATTTAAGCGACTCAGAGCCAAAGGTCTACAATTTGGTTTGCTGTAGGATCCAATATCTCCCGTAGTTTTCTTTTCAATTCATTTTTTTGAGTAGTCGGTGATGTATTGCATTTTTGGAGTATCACATCCAACTCTACTTGTATGTCATGTGAAGCGAGGCTGAAACTGAGGCAAGGGTAGGGTTTCGACTGTCGGAAGAAAATAGGAGTGGGGTGTGCGCTTAAGTTTAATATGAGTGAGATTGGAAAAAAAGTAATGGTATTGTTTATTTTAAGAGTTTGGTATGCACATAGTCAAAAGTGATGTGCACGTAACATCGCCCTTTATTTTAAGAATTTGATGTGCACATTTCCAAAAATGATATATATGTAACAGCGCCCAATTTATATACTGTAATTAAAAGGAGTGAAATGGTTAATGACGTGGGATGCAAGCATGCGTGCGGACAGCCGGGCAGTCGGGCAGCAGGGCCGGGCAGGCTGGACTTTGAAGATTTCAAATTAATTTGGGGAGAAGATTTGATTTGAGAGTGTGAGAGTCGGTCAGTCTATCGTTTGTGCTGACGTCTGTTTGCATGCAGGGACAGGCCTTTCACAAATGTCGCGTGTTTGAAATATGTATTGTCCTCCGTATTATGGAATAATTAATATTATTAATTTAATAGTCAAAAGTTGAGAGGTTGACCGTGGGGAGGGATACACGCCATCCCATTTCAACAAACTCTCAATTATCAAATTCATTATCAACAAAATTAATTTTCAAATTTAATCTGTACTGTCCTGCATGAGAGAGAGGGACAGCTGCCGTCCTCCCCCGGAAGGTGGGGGAGTGCTGCACTGCACCGTGCAATGCAACACATTCAACGGCTGCGAGTGCTAATGCACTGTCAGGCGAGATGCGTGCGCGAGTGCTAATGCACTGTCAACCGTGCGGTGTTGTACTGCACGGTGCAGTCAGTGGCGGAACTAGGATTTTGTAGTCGCACGGGCACAATTTAAGTACTGTCAATTCGGGGGGGGGGGGGGGGGGGGTTCGGGGGCAGCGCACCCTGAGCGGGGGTTAGGTGGCAGCGCCCCGAATTTTTTTTTTGCATGCTCTGAAAACGTAAAATAATAGTTTCTGTTGTAATAGTATCATCAAAGATATGGTCTGTTGTAATTTCTAAAGATAGAGGGTTGCAACATGTAATTATGCTAGCTCGTAAGGGAGATTTGAGTAATTAATAGTAATAAAAACATCAAAAGAAAAAGGAGGAGAAAAGCTGCCAAGAAAGCTACTGTTTTACCAATTTCTGTCCTAGCTTTTGCAAGAACATCTTTGCCTAAAAAGAACACGATAAATAAAATAAAATAATATAATAAGAAGAGCGTTACAGTTATCCATAATGCTTTAATGTAGAAAGCAGTAATAAACAACTAAAAAAAAGCAGAAAGGTGTATACACATGGACTGATCATCATTATAAACAATCATCACGTACCAACTAGTTGGAGTTAATTTTATGAATTCTCATTTTCCATTCATTCACATTAAATGATAGAGGTGTTAAATCTAAATTACACAAATTAATTCGAACAACTTCTATCCACATTACCTTAGGTCTACTCCTTCACATATATCATACTTCTAAATTAATTATATATACTCACCTAAGTGGTATATTTTCTAAATTTTGTGGGGCATACCAAAATCATTTTCATTATCATAATGAGCTTCATCTCATCGCTAAAAAGTGAAATTGTGCAAATACATTTGATAAATGTCAGATTATTATATCTTTCACTTGGTTTAAAATTTTTTTGGCACTTAAATAAAAGCAAATGTTGCTATGGCTGAAAGGATAAAAGTTCTCAAAAAAAATAAAAGATCAAACATAATTGCATAAAATATTTGTCCATGCATCCCCTCCAATATGTTAGTGAAATCAGCAATGAAAAAAGGAATTAGAAAAAATTAGAATATGTTTCTGAAATCAGGAACAAAAAACATGAATTGAAAAAAATCTGAATTAGGAATTGAAAATATCTAGAATATGTTTCTGAAACGAGCAACGAGAATTGAAAAAAAAATATGAATTGAAAAAAAATTGAAATCTGGTTCTGAAATCAATAACATGAAACAGAAATAAAAAAAAATAGGAATTGCAAAGAAGAAGAAGAAGAAAAAGGCAAAGAAGAAGAAGAATAAGGCAAAAAAGAAGAAGTAGTAGTAGTACCGATGGGAGCCGGAGCTGGAGCAGGGAGCGACGTCGCGGATCGGGAGCAGGAGGAGCAGGGAGTGGTAATGTAGCGATAAAAACCCCAAAAACCTGTCGGGCACGTGCCCTACCGTGCACAGGGCTAGTTTCGCCCATGGGTGCAGTACAACACCCACCTAATCCCCCTCCCCCCCCCCCGCTACAACACCCACCTAATCCCCCCACCCCCACTCACCCTCAACCGTGAGATGTTGCACTGCACGGTGCAGTACAACACCTCCCTAATCACCCCCCCCCCCCGCCGCCCACCCCCTCTCTCCTCTCTTTCTCTCTCCCTCTCCAATGGGTGGTTAGCCCTCTCTTTCCTCTTTCTCTCCCCCACTCTTCACTCTCCCTCTCTTTCTCTCTCCCCGGCCCTGCCTCCTTTTCAACAGTTATAAGGGTAAAACATCATTTGGTGCAAGAGTATTTTGGAGAAAATGTTGTAATTTTTTAAAATATATATTATGATCTGTCAATAACCTGAATTAAAAAATCATTGAAAACACATAATTGTCCATTATAATACTCTGTTTTGATGACCGTCCGATCGAAAGGAAAATTCTATAAAAATCGCTTGGATCTGAACCCCTCACCCAGACAACATTATGCCCTAACCGCAACACATGAACGATAACCTCCTCTTCCCTCCCCTCCATCGCTCCCGCTCACGCATCTTTCAGCGATATGTGGCTGACAAAGACAGACACTCTGCCCTCCGTCGCTAAAGCCATCAATGTTCCCTGCCTCCCTGAAAACCAACCCCGACTGACGGCGACGGAGTCACTCTACGGTATGCTTCCTCGTCAAGATCTCGAGGAGATTCCCCTTGCCCGAAGCCCTGCTTCCAATAGCCACTGTTGCGTCGATCTGATCTGCCACTGCTTTTCCTTCAGGTTTCACGGCCTCGACGAGATTTACCTCGCCGGAAGCCCTGCTTCCAATAGCCACCGCAGCGATGCTCCAATCTATCACTAATTTTCCTTCAGGTAAAAAAACACTATGATTCATATACTCCATTCTTGCGGTGCACCTCCCCTACGTACTCCTCTATTTTATTCTTCAAATTTCTAAATACTCACACACAAATATCACCGCACACTACAACATAATTGATGTACGACGGTGTTTTTTCTGCGGCACACTTAAAAACGCCGCTGTAAATTTTATATTTAGCGGCACTTTATTTGTAAAATGAAGCCAATGCTTTATTATAATTTTGGCGATGTTTTTTAAAGATTAGTGCGACAGAAAATATCACAGGGGCGATGTTGTCATTGTGGTAAAAAGTAGCTCTTAGATTTTGATTTGAGGTCTTTTATGCATCCATTCTATTTCGCGTGAACCAGGAAGTCCGCCAAAGGAGCATCTGGAAGGAGCACCCCCGTTTTGGCTATCCACATCACTGTATGCTGTCGAGAGACCTTCTTCAATTTTGCATGAACTGGATAGGTGGTGCTAGCTGCAGGATGGCAGGTGGTTACCATATCGCTATGGATGGTGAGAACACTCATCTTGCCGCCTATAAATAGAGGTCCTCGACTCGTCATATATAATGATGAGAACAGTGAGAATTCTACTCGCGTTTTGAACTTGCAATTAGATTTTTCTAACCGGGCGGCTAAGTGAAATTGACTTGTGCTGTGTAGGCTGTGTGACTAGCACCGAGCGTGTACAACCTCGGGTTCACCGAGTGGGTGTTGGGTCCATTGATCCCAATGTCCTAGATTTGAAGAAGGCATAGTAAACAATGTATACACATGTGGTGATCTAACTGGTGCTCAAGTTTAATGATTGCAGGATGTCCTAACAACAATGATGGAACATGTAGCCTAAGTGACTAAGTCAGGTAAACTCTTACATAAGATGTGGATATACAGAAATCTGTTTATGTCCACAGACGTTGAATGAATGTTACTCACTCAACGCCAGATGACTTATAACGCTGAGTGGAGCATATACAGTCAAAACCAAAGTAGTGGCAAGCTAAGAAAGAGTCTAAGTACACAGGCGTTGAGTGAAGTCAGCTCATTCAATACCATATAGCAAAAGGCAGTAAGTCAGACTAATGCAGTAAAAGCCTAAGAGAAAATGGGCAGAAAAATGATTAAGTCCATAGGCGTTGAGTGAGCATCACTCACTCAACGCCATACTCTATATTCGTTGAATATTGCCCTGTAAGTCAAAACCATAGAAAAGTTGTGTTGATATTTGATTAAGTCCATAAGCATTGAGTGAGACAACCTCACTCAACACCATATGATAAAGCATTGATTGTATCTTATCCAGTTAGTATTTGTGTTTTTAAGACACGAAAATTTGGTTAAGTCCAAATGCGTTGAGTGTAGCTCATTCACTCAATACCAGTTAAACAGAAGAAAATATGTTAAGTAGTTTGACATTGAGTGAAGCTTACACACTCAACGCCCAAAGTGCAGAAAAATCTGACTAAGGCAGAAAACGTTAAGTGAGGCGCGCTCACTCAATGCTCTCAACGCAATGATTCAGATAATCTTGCTAAAGTAGAAAAGCGTTGAGTAAGACATGCTCACTCAACGCTCTCAACGCTTAAGATGCTGAAGAAGCATGAAATAGTTAAGGAAGAAAGCGTTGAGTGAGGCATGCTCACTCAACGCTCTGAACGCCTAAATTACAGAAAGCATGGCTAAGATAAAAGGCGTTGAGTGAGGTGTGCTCACTCAACGCTCTCAACGTCAAACATGCAGAAAAGGCTGCAGAAATGGTTAAGGCAAAAAGCGTTGAGTGAGGCTTGCTCACTCAACGCTGTCAACGCCTAGATAGACAAAATATTGTCTAGGTACTTTGGCGTTGAGTGGAGCTCATTCACTCAATGTCTATTCTACTGATACTTGTTTTTTGACGAAGTACACAGGTGCTGACGTCAGTAAGTCAACAAGTCAACCACATTCAAATTGTTAGCGGCAAAACTACAGTACATGATAAAAGACGTCGTAGAGCTACTGCACGACAGTTAGGCATTAAAGCAAGGATGCAGATGACATTAAATGTGTGGGGCTCACTACTCAAAGAGCCGTTGGGACATAAATGATAAAAGGAAAAGCCTTTACAGAAGAAGATAATTTTTGGAAAATAGTTGTTCTTCCTCATTGCCATTGTTGTTGTGAAGAGAAGAACAGAGAGCAAAAGGACTGTAGGTCTAAAGACTTAACAAGTTAGCTGTTTGTCTTCATCATCTACTACATCAAGAAGATCAAAGAAGATCTCTGAAGAGGAGCAAGAAAGTCATCTGCCGGTATTTTCCATCTGCACCAGCAGGTTCTTTACAGATCCAGCAGTGTTGAAGCTAGGAAAATTCCCAACCTCGAATTCAGACCAATACCGCTTAAGGCTACCGGCTCAGAGGTTAGATCAGATGGCTAGGATGACTAGGATGAAGAACCAAGTCAAACAAGACCCCAGATGTTGCGACAAGAAGGTCCCACCAGGTACCCGGATGCTAAAAAAGAAGCAGTCCCTTATCAACCAAAAATGGCCGAACTAGGTACGAGGGAGACTAGCTCATGACGAAGTCGCAAGGTCTCGACTTGATCTCTAAGGAAATGGAATCCAAAGACTCGGCTAGAATCCTGAAAAAAGGGCTCGCGAGTATCCTGCAGAGGATTTCAAGTGCCTCACCTCGTACCCCTGGGGTACTATTTATAGGCAAATCCAAGGACGGGGGGGGGGGGGGGGGGGTCATATTTATACCCCACCCCCTGGCGACTAGGCGGCTTCCGGAGGAACTCGCACGGGCTGGGCGAGTATCTCTCCTAGTCGCCTACCTGGCGAGTATGCGAGGGGAGCTCGCCATACTCGCCCAGGCCTTCCGCGATCTCTCATGCTGACTTTGACTCCTGTATTGACTTGTTGACCTTTACTTCTGCTGACCTGGCTGTGGTAGGACCCATCCTCGACGAATACGAGTTGTACACAATCCCCGCTCTTTTTGAGCGATGTAGGAGCTCAGAAAGAATCATCCAACACTTATTCGGCGAGCTGTTATGCCGAGTATCAGGCTTGCTCGCACTTGATGACTTCCTGCCGATCTCTATAAATACGGGGGCCTGGTTTTTCAGGCGGATCTCCAGAGCTTGTGCATGATGTCAGACGCCTAGAAACTTCTTCAAGATAGCCTCGCCGCTCTAACTGGTATTCTCGGCCTTGCTAAGCCTAAAAGGTCGCGCGAAGAAGACGTCGCCGCCGACTTACCCCCTTCCAAAAAGAAGAAAACCAAAAAGGCCAAGAGTAAGCCCGACTCTGATGCGGTCGACCCGCCGTCACCTCCTGCACAAGTTGTGGCTTCAACTAGTAATCCGGCGCGCTCTGCTAGCACTCTGAAGCTACTCAGCGACCTCGGGCTTGACGACATCCCCAATGTGGTCGCCCCTGACTCGAGCCTCCTCGGCTCGCTAAACGCTCCAGAAGTCGCTACTACACCGGCGCCACAGCAGGTCGAGGTCTTCTCCCTACCAGGTCGCCATGTTGCCGAGCTGTTCTTCTTCTACCTTCGCTGGTCGTCATCATACTTCTCGCTGACGCTATTTCATTGCTCGCAGATTCTCCGCCGGATGCCGCCGACGCGGCTTTGAATGTCGCCCCACTAAACTCCGCGCTGCTGCTTGCCCTTGCAGCCGGGAAACCCGTCAGGACCGCGTATACGGTCCGGATTAGCCTTGGCGCCAAGAAGGCATCCGAATCCTCGGTTCCCGCGGCGAGCAAGGAACCATCGTCGAAGGATCCTCCACCAAAGAAGGTCGTTTCGGCGAGCAAGGACCTCCCGGCGAGTAAGGACCTCCCGGCGAGTAAGGCCCCGCCCGTCACTGCGCGAGGTTCTGTGCTGCCAGCGGCGAGTTCCCTGCCGCCGCCGTCGCCGCCGCCTCCAAACGTTGCCGTTATCCCGACAGTGAATGTATCTTTGTCGCCGCCGCCTCTGGTCGCTCCTCAACAAACTGCTGCATCGCGACTTCCTTCGCCTCCTCCGTTGAAGACCCCGCCTCAGCCGACGAGTTTGTCGCAGCCTCCGCCGCCTCCGTCAAAGTCCTTGGCCCGGAAGCCGGACAAGCCGCTGCCGCGCTACTTCCCGCCGAGAGTGGGGGATTCCGGCCATGGAGGTTGCGGGCAGGGTAAAGCGACCGAGCATGCTGGTGGCCCATCTTCTGGCAGGTGAGATGTCCCAGGTCGCGACCCTTATCCTCGCCGATCAAGGTCTCCTCGTCGTGGTAAGCGCCGTTACTTGTGCTGCATTTGCCGACTAAGTGTTTTGTTTCTAATCTGGCGACTTCCATGTTCTGACAGATCGGGTTTTTTAATCGCCAGCTGGAGGAGGAGGACGCCGAGATTTCACTGCTGGAGAAGGAGGCAGGGTTTTCACTGCGGGAGGAGTAGGAGGTCGGGGTTTCGCCACGAGAGGAGGAGGCCGGGGTTTCATCGTGGGAGGAGGAGGCCGAGTTTTGGTTGCGGGAGGAGGAGGCCAGGATTCGTCGCGGGAGGAGGCTGGTGTTCTTCATGGGAGGAGGTCGGTGATCGCCGTGGGAGGAGGAAACCGGGGTTTGCCGTGGGAGGGGGGAGGAGGCAGCCTTAGGGTTTCGCCGGGAGGGAGATGAGAGATGGGGGCGTGTAGACAATTTTTTGGAGAAAGGAAAGAGATGAAGTCCACTTCCAATGAGTATTTATTCTCTCACCTAAAAATAGATTAAAAAAAAGCAAAGAAAATTTTCTCATACTGCTGCTATTCTTTTGGGGCATCTCAAGTAACTCATTTCAATTTTTAATTACTTTATTTTTGCACGTGTCAGACTGTCAGCTACCAAATTAATATTAGCTAGGGTTTATTTATATTCTCCAATATAGAGAGTACTTGTTGGGTATTGTATCCACAACGTACCTGATTTGAAGAAGCCCCTGAACAAGCTAAGGTAAATAGGCAATGTTTTCAAGGTTATGATTTTCATTCCCATACGCTTTATTCACCTTAGCTTGTAGGGTTTAGGCTTCTTCAAATAGGGGAAGATTGTTGGGTATTGTATCCACAACGTACCTGATTTGAAGAAGCCCCTGAACAAGCTAAGGTAAATATGCAATGTTTTTGATAAAATATTTCAAGTTGTGCTTGCAGTTATTCCACGCTAAGTGCACACCAATGTCAGGGTGCAGTAGGTCAATATACACGGGTCTGCACGACGTAATCCCTCGTTGAGCAGATCAGTGTGTTGGCCTACGTGTACTCTCTCTATTGGAGTGCACTTACTTTCAAGTACAGGGCTGTGTTTATGCAAGAGCAGACAAGGAGCAAGGATGAGTCAAAGAGCAGCTCAATGGCGTAAGACGAAAAATCATCTAAGTAAGAATCGACGAGAATCACCAAGTGATTCTCGCCGATTCGGCGAGAATCACTAGTGATTCTCGCCGAATCGTCGAGAATCACTGGCTGATTCTCGCCGGCTAAATCAGAGTGCAATCAAGTCAAATTCGACGAGAATCACTTTGTGATTCTCGACGAATCGTCGAGAATCACTTTGTGATTCTCGCCGAATCGTCGAGAATCACCCTTGATTCTCGACGATTCGGCGAGAATCACAGGTGATTCTCGCCGATTTTGACTTGGGCGATTTTCTGGAACGCCCTGAACCGGACTCTGTCGCTGGCACTGCTTTGAACCGGAGTTAGGGTTTATTCAGGTGGGACCCATAACAGTTATAATAGAGTATTTCACCGTATAAATATACGCGTATTTTGAACAGAGAAAAGACACAGAAAGAAGCCGAGCGACGATCTTGACCTAAAGTCGCGAAACTGCTCCGCCGCCGCCGTCGCCGCTCCCGCTAGTTGGTCGCCGCTTTTGATCTCGATTCTTCCTGATCTTCCGGCGACAGAAGCTTAGCCAAGCTTAGAGTCTCACGTGTCTAACCGGAGATTTCTTGTCTCTTGATTTGTTGATCGGGAAAATCTTCCCCATCCGAATCGATCGAGACGATTGATCCTAGTGTGACCGTTGGTAGACCTAGCTAGCTTCGCTACGAAGTTTGGATCTCCAAAGTACAGCAGCCGCACATCGTTGTTGCCGCCGATCCCGTGAACCAAGCCGCCGCCCATCTTGCCGCCGCCGGTTCCGGATAGATTCTCTCCAAGCGAGATCTAGGGTTGTGGACTCTTCGATCGTCGTCAAACGAAGAGGGACACCCTAGTCTCCAAACGTAGTTTGTATCTCTTGTACATTCTAGTTTTACTTTTGTTGTAAAGGAACGTTGGTTCCTAGTTGTAAGGGTTGGGTGCAACCCGTGTTATGGGAGTGTTGACTCCTACGTGTGGAAGGGTTCCTTCCGATAGTGCAAGGATTGAATTTCAATCCTGTTGGAGAAGTGACCGAGTCGTCCCTTGTTGGGAGATAGGTCGAAGGGGGAAAGTGGATGTACCCAAATCGGGGAACCACTATAAATAGCTTGTGTACTCTTTTGTGCTGTGTTGTTTTATTTTCGTGTGCAGGTACAATTTAAATTCCGCAAAAACGCTGCACGTCACCTATTCCCCCCCCCATAGGTGAAGATAGTTGACACTAGGTGGACTTTCAAGTGGTATCAAAGCGAGGTTGCTCATCAAAAAGGTCAACACCTTGAGTTGAATCCTGCCTCTAGTGTCAAGAAGAAGGCAAACATCTACTATGGACGTGCTCAAGTTCACAAGCAAGATCCCCGTGTGCACCAGGCTCAACTTTCCTATCTGGAAGGAAAGGATCAGATTCGACATGGAAGCAGTTGATCCTAGACTCTTCATGATTGTGGAGGAGGGACCTTATGTCCCCACTAAGGTCTCCACCATTGATCCTACCAAGAAAGTGCCGAAGAAACTTTCTGAAATGGACAAGGACGATATGGTGCTGGTGGGACTTGACAAGAAGGCGCAGAACATTCTGGTCAGCGCGGTTGATGACTCAATGATGCAGAACTTCTGCAAATGCAGGACAGCAAAGGAGATCTGGCATTGCTTGATCATCCTAATGGAGGGCACTGATGAAGTGAGGGATGATCGTAGATCCCTCCTGAACCAGAAATATGAGGCCTTCAGACAAGGGCCTAAGGAAGAGATCGGAGTCACCTTCGAGAACTTCCTCAAGATTGTCAATGCCCTCAAAGGATACGGAAGAGTGTTCACTAATGGTGAACTCAATGATAAATTCCTTAGGTCCCTTACTAAGGAATGGGACACAAAGATCTGCGCCATCCGAGAGTTTGGCAGACTAGCTGAAACAGACCCGCAAATTCTGTTCGGGAAGCTGATGTCCTATGAGCTTCAGCTGAACACCAGGAAAGCAGAAAAAGAAGCAGAGAAGGCTGCAGCTAAAGAAAAGACTGTGGCTCTAAAAGCCAGTTACTCCAGAAAAGGCAAGGGTGTGGTTTCATACCGTGCCAGGAAAAAGGATGAGGAGGAGGACTCCGAGCCATGCTCCTCCAGCTCAGAGCTGTCGGAGGAGGATTTCTCCCTCATCACCCGAGAATTCAAGAAGTTCCTCAAGATGAGGAATCAAAGAAAGAAAGACGGCTCCTCCTCCAGGCATTAGAAGAAAAATTATTCTTCTGACAGGTATGCTTCTAAACCGAACAAACATCGCTCCTCTGACATTATTTGCTTTGGATGCAATAAGCCAGGACACGTCGTGGCCTACTGCTATCAAGGCAAGAGAGAAAAAGGGAAAGGAGATGAGCACAAATCCTCTAGAGACAAGAAGAAAGAGCGGAGCTACATCGCCAAAAGGCCAAAGACACTGAGTGAGTCTGATTCCACAGACTCCAGTGATGATGAGGAAGCCTACTTCGGGCTGGTGGGTCGCTCCGACTCAGAAGGAGAATGCCCCCCATTTACTGGAAAGGTAAAAGCTCACACCCCTCTCTCCGACTCCGACTCTGATCCTGAGTCTCAGGATGATGACCCTGAGGATAGCCTTTCGGCCCGTGAAGCAGAGCTCCTCGAGAAGTATGAGCTTCTGCTCAACACTTTCGAGGAGTGCCGTAAGAGACTGAAGGCTGAGAAAAAGGAAGTGAAATTCCTTAAAGGTGAGTATGTCTCCCTAAGGGAAGAGGTCACCAGTTTGATTTCTCTCCGACAGGAGCACCTTGACCTGACTTCAAAGCATTCAGAGTCTCTTAAGCTCCTTGATCTTAAGCAGGAGGAAGTCGACAAGTTGGAAGAACAACTTGCGACAGAAAGGAAGATCGTTAAGAGCTTCTCTATGCCAAAAACAGTTCTTCCAGTAGTTGATACCTTCTCTGCTCAGGCCAAAGGAGCTGGCTTGGGGCATGTAGGGGTATCTGGTTCCTCATCCAGGAGAAACAGGAACCAAAGGAAGAATAAGGCCGCCAAGAAGGCCTCTGCTGATGAAAAGGGAAAGGCTCCGCTCAGTCCTATTGAGTTCAGAAAGCCTAGCTTTCCCTGCAACCAACATGACTTTGAATCAACCTTTGGTCATCATTTTCGGCCCTCGGTTGCAAAGCCAAAGAGCCGATATGATGGTTGGACTTTTCCCCGGAACTTCGGTGAGAGTGCCTTCAAGGCACCTTATGAGGAAATCCACATGGGAAATTATGGTCAATTCTCTAGCGGCCATAATGGAAAGCAGACACCAAGAGCCAAGCTTGTTATACTGAAGGAACAGAAGGTGATGAAGTCATGTAATTGCTATCACCATAAGGCCTCCACCTCCAGATCCAAGGGCCCAGCTGTACCCACCATTCCCTGGGTAAAGCAGGAGCGTAGGAAGAGGTACAACAGATTTGATTGTTGGTGTTGTGGCAAAGTCGGTCACTTTGCCGTGGATTATTGGTTTAATCCAAGGTATCACGAGACTCCATATGTTAGCAATGCGAGGCCGACCACTCGTAGGGTTAACCAACCAAGGGGGAGTATGCTAACCAAGAATCTAGGACCCAAGTTCGATTGAGTTCCTAAGAGAAATTAATTTTGTTTTGCAGAATGTCCAAAGGCCACCAAAACGCCGATCTGGTACTTGGACAGTGGTTGCTCCCGACACATGACTGGGACTAGAAGCCTGCTGCGTGATTACACTCCAGTCGAGAATGGACCCAAAGTCATCTTTGGAGGGTCAGATCGAGGAGTCACCAGAGGTTACGGTATGATTTCCAACAGTATAATCTCTATCACCGACGTGGCTTATGTTGAAGGGTTAAATCATAATCTGATCAGTGTAAGTCAGTTATGTGATAAAGGCTATGACGTTAAGTTCTGCAAGGATAAATGCCTGATAATTTTATGCGCCTCGTCTGAGACGATATTAACAGGCATTAGGAGCCGAAATATTTTCTGCTTAAATTTTCTTAGTTTAGATTCATCTACCCCCGTATGCCTAGTGGCAGCTGGCAGTGCATCTCTTTATGAACAATGACACAAGAGATTATCACATATTAATTTCAAGACAATTAGTATGCTGTTTTCTAAAAATTTGGTAAGGGATGCTCCCATTATCAAGTGCATCAAAGATAGCCCCTGTCCTGCATGCTAGATGGACAAACAGACTCGGGCTACCTTTAAGAGCATTGCAGACAAAGACTCTTCCCGGTGCCTTTATCTTCTACATATGGACTTGTTTGGTCCAATGCAAGTTCATAGCTTGGGAGGCAAGTCATATACACTCGTGATAGTTGATGATCATTCTCGGTTTACTTGGGTGTTCTTCTTAAAATGAAAGTCAGATACGTTTGACATCTTCACTAGTTTTGTCAAGCAGGTTCAGAACGAATTTAACTGTTCAGTGGTCAAAATCAGAAGTGACCATTGAACAGAATTCGAATCTGGTGCTATGACAGAGTTTTGTGAAGAACAAGGTATCTTTCATGAGTTTTCCTCCCCGCGCACTCCTCAGCAAAATGGAGTTGCGGAGAGGAGAAATAGAACTCTCATTGAAGCCTGCACGACAATGTTGAAAGACGCTTCTCTCCCAGAATACTTCTGGGCAGAGGCTGTCAATACAGCTTGTCATGTACAAAACCGAGCATTGATCAACAAGCATCATCGTAAGACGCCTTATGAGCTACTGAGAGGCAGGAAACCAACCATGTCCTACTTGAGGATCTTTGGTTGCCGATGCTATGTACTGAATAATGGGAAGTACCCGCGTACTAAATTTGGTGAAAAATGCTTCGAAGGCATATTCATGGGCTATAGTTCCCACAGTCGGGCATATATGGTCTTCAATAAGAAAACCCTAGTGGTAGAAGAATCAATTAATGTTGTATTTGATGAAGGAAGTTTGCTTAACTGCAATTCTTCCAGTGGTATTCTTGAAGATGCAGGTGCACGACTTGAACAGCTGAGTCTCGATGAGACCGCTAAAGATGACACTCCTAAGTACGTCAAAGTTTCCACCTCCACGTCATCTGGAAATGTTGAAGATCAAAATGGAACAAATCTCCTAGAAGGAGGAGAAGCCCAAGAAGTAGTCAAAGCTCTAGACGCCAGACTTCTAGAGCTCCGGCACGTGAGGGATCATCCTAGAGATCAGATTATCGGAGATCCTCGTGTCGGTGTCAGAACTCGAAGATGTACTATTAACGAAATTTTGCATCTTAGCTTCCTGTCACAGGTTGAGCCAAAGAAGTTCGACGATGCGAACAAAGACGCGGCATGGATTTTGGCCATGCAAGATGAACTACATCAATTCGAACGATGCAACGTTTGGACGCTGGTTCCCAGACCACACAAGCAGAATGTGATTGGCACCAAGTGGATCTTCAGAAATAAACTGGATGAACATGGTGTCATCATAAAGAACAAGGCCAGGCTGGTGGCTCAAGGTTACAGACAGGAGGAGGGGATTGACTTCGACCAGACCTTTGCACCAGTGGCAAGGCTCGAGGCAATCAGACTGTTCCTGGCGTATGCTTCGCACAAAGGATTCACAGTCTATCAAATGGATGTGAAATCAGCATTCCTGAATGGAGACCTGAAAGAGGAAGTATACGTCGCTCAACCCCCAGGTTTTGTCAATCCTGCTTATCCCAATCATGTTTATTTTCTTAATAAAGCTTTATATGGTTTAAAACAAGCTTCACGAGCTTGGTATGAGACTTTATCTAGTTTTCTTCTTGAGAACAAGTTCTCTAGGGGTAAAATAGATAAAACATTGTTTCTCAGGGAAGTCAAAGGCAAGATTTTGCTGGTGCAAATCTATGTCGATGACATTATATTCAGCTCAACGGACAACAATCTTTGCAAAAAGTTCTCTAAACTTATGCAAGGAAAGTTTGAAATGAGCAGTATGGGATAGCTAAAGTATTTCCTGGGACTTCAAGTGAAACAGTCTGAGGATGGAATCTTCATTTCTCAGACGAAGTTCACAAATAAACTCCTCAAGAAATTCGATATGGAGAATGCAACCTCTATGAGGACTCCAATGGGATCCACTATGTCTCTGGATAAGGATGAGAAAGGTAAACCTTTCGATGAAACCAAATACAGAAGCATCATTGGATCCCTGCTCTACCTTACTACCAGTAGACTGGATATCATGTTCTCCACATGTGTCTGTGCCAGATATCAGGTGAACACTAAGGAATCTCACTATGTCGCTGCGAAGCGAATTCTAAGATACCTTAAAGGTACTCCCAATCTTGGCTTGTGGTACCCGAGAAACAATGATGTCGAGCTAATAGGTTTTTCAGATGCTGATTTTGCAGGGAGTAGGGATGACAGGAAAAGCACCTCCGGGACGTGTCAATTCCTCGGACGAAGGCTTATTTCCTGGAATAGCAAGAAACAGAATTGTGTTGCAACCTCCACAACAGAGTCTGAGTACATCTCGGCAGGCAGCTGTTGCGCACAACTCCTATGGATCAGAAACCAGTTAACCGACTACGACCTTCAGTTCAAGGAAGTACCAATGTACTGCGACTCCTCCAGTACAATTGCAATTGCCAACAATCCGGTATCGCACAGCAGAACGAAGCATATTGAAGTGCGCTACCACTTCATTCGGGAGCACGTGGAGAATAAGGACATCTCTCTCTGTTATGTCCCCACGGACAAGCAGATTGCAGATATATTCACAAAGCCCCTAGACGAGGCCAAGTTCAGTCTTTTCAAAACTGAATTGGGGATGCTAAATTATGAGGAATGAAGACTACAGAAACTCCAGGATCATGCCTCTAGGGGGAGCCTCTGCCAGGAACTCCATTGTGAGCACAGGTGCAAGAACTGAGGGGGAGCAAGGGGTCAAATGCTACAGACCCAGATTTGCAGAAGCCGAAAAGGGGGAGATTACCCTCTCGGCTAAGGCTAAGGTGGCTCCAAGTTGTTTGCTCTCAAGAAATTGGTATTGGTAATGAATATCTCTCTCAGCTAAATTTCAAGGTTATGATTTTCATTCCCATACGCTTTATTCACCTTAGCTTGTAGGGTTTAGGCTTCTTCAAATAGGGGGAGATTGTTGGGTATTGTATCCACAACGTACCTGATTTGAAGAAGCCCCTGAACAAGCTAAGGTAAATAGGCAATGTTTTCAAGGTTATGATTTTCATTCCCATACGCTTTATTCACCTTAGCTTGTAGGGTTTAGACTTCTTCAAATAGGGGGAGATTGTTGGGTATTGTATCCACAACGTACCTGATTTGAAGAAGCCCTTGAACAAGCTAAGGTAAATAGGCAATGTTTTTGATAAAATATTTCAAGTTGTGCTTGCAGTTATTCCACGCTAAGTGCACACCAATGTCAGGGTGTAGTAGGTCAATATACATGGGTCTGCACGACGTAATCCCTCGTTGAGCAGATCAGTGTGTTGGCCTACGTGTACTCTCTCTATTGGAGTGCACTTACTTTCAAGTACAGGGCTGTGTTTATGTAAGAGCAGACAAGGAGCAAGGATGAGTCAAAGAGCAGCTCAGTTGCGTAAGACGAAAAATCATCTAAGTAAGAATCGACGAGAATCACCAAGTGATTCTCGCCGATTCGGCGAGAATCACTAGTGATTCTCGCCGAATCGTCGAGAATCACTAGCTGATTCTCGCCGGCTAAATCAGAGTGCAATCAAGTCAAATTCAACGAGAATCACTTTGTGATTCTCGCCGAATCGTCGAGAATCACCCTTGATTCTCGACGATTCGACGAGAATCACAGGTGATTCTCGCCGATTTTGACTTGGGGCGATTTTCTGGAACGCCCTGAACCGGACTCTGTCGCTGGCACTGCTTTGAACCGGAGTTAGGGTTTATTCAGGTGGGACCCATAACAGTTATAATGGAGTATTTCACCGTATAAATATACGCATATTTTGAACAGAGAAAAGACATAGAAAGAAGCCGAGCGACGATCTTGACCTAAAATCGCGAAACTGCTCCGCCGTCGCCGTCGCCGCTCCCGCTAGTTGGTCGCCGCTTTTGATCTCGATTCTTCCTGATCTTCTGGTGACAGAAGCTTAGCCAAGCTTAGAGTCTCACGTGTCTAACCGGAGATCTCTTGTCTCTTGATTTGTTGATCGGGAAAATCTTCCCCATCCGAATCGATCGAGACGATTGATCCTAGTGTGACCGTTGGTAGACCTAGCTAGCTTCGCTACGAAGTTTGGATCTCCAAAGTACAGCAGCCGCACATCGTTGTTGCCGCCGATCCCGTGAACCAAGCCGCCGCCCATCTTGCCGCCGCCGGTTCCGGGGAGATTCTCTCCAAGCGAGATCTAGGGTTGTGGACTCTTCGATCGTCGTCAAACGAAGAGGGACACCCTAGTCTCCAAACATAGTTTGTATCTCTTGTACATTCTAGTTTTACTTTTGTTGTAAAGGAACATTGGTTCCTAGTTGTAAGGGTTGGGTGCAACCCGTGTTGTGGGAGTGTTGACTCCTACGTGTGGAAGGGTTCCTTCCGATAGTGCAAGGATTGGATTTCAATCCTGTTGGAGAAGTGACCGAGTCGTCCCTTGTTGGGAGATAGGTCGAAGGGGGAAAGTGGATGTACCCAAATCGGGGAACCACTATAAATAGCTTGTGTACTCTTTTGTGCTGTGTTGTTTTATTTTCATGTGCAGGTACAATTTAAATTCCGCAAAAACGCTGCACGTCACCTATTCCCCCCCCATAGGTGAAGATAGTTGACACTAGATGGACTTTCAGTACTAAATATGAATCCCAAAGTGGCTCCCCAAAAAAGTTCTCTTGACTGAGAAATTCCAGTGAGAGGAAGAGAATACTAAAAGTCAAAATTAATCGGTGTGAAATTAACCGGTGTCCCCTGACTGACACTAATTTGGTGGGGATTATAAAGGTAACCATTGTGTGCATGATCATCGCGCCCGATCCATGCACGATCTACGTGCGAGATCTTATCATGCGCACAACTCAAGTAACCGCTAGCGGATAACCGCCGCCACCGTCGTCAGCGGCGTTCACCCGGCCGCCCTCCGTGAGGCCGGTGCCGGACGGCGTTCTCTCGACCAGCCTTCGTGAGGCCAGCGCCGGGCGCCGCCCGGTCGGACTCATAGATGTCGGCGCTGGGTGGCCTCTACCCGGCCGGCCGCCTCCCGGGGGGCCTCCTCCCAGGCGGCCTCCATGACACTCCTTTGCCGGCTTTGCCTCCGATTGGTCTCCTATTAACAACCACCATTTGATTGCCTTCCAACGATGACCGTCGTTTGATACGCAAGTAACCACCCATGTAACCACTAGCATAACCACTATTAGTGGTGGCCGCAAATAGTCGGGATGGTGACGGCCTGTGAATAGCAAAATTATAAAAAAATAATACACACCGGAAACTAAAGAAAATACGATCTACAATTAGAGATTTTGGTAATTACGGTCTGCGAATAACCGCATAACCACCGTGTTAGAAAGTAGAGAAAGGAAGCGAAAAGAAGAGAACAAGCCGAATAAACTTTTGAATAATCGAAATTTTATTATCCAAAAATGATAACTATTACAAAGGTATGCCCTCCCTTATATAGAATGGAGGAGAGAAGAGAGAATACAAATAAGAGATGTGAGACTAAAATTTACAAGCTAAGCGGACTGTACAAAGTAAACCGCACAGGCCGCGCGGTTAGACAGAAGCACTAACCGCACGGCTTACAATAAGAGATGCAGAGAGGTCGCCTGTGAAGATTGCTTAGACCGCCCGGTTTACAAGTCGCCGAGTCAAACCGCCAGACCGCGCGGTCTCTAACCCGCCAAGACAGACCGCCCGGTCTCCAACTTCAACACTCCCCCTCAAGCTGGAGCATATATATCAATCATGCCCAGCTTGTCGCAAACATGCAGAAACGAGGCGGAGACTGGCTTGGTGAAGATGTCGGCTAGCTCTTTATCAGATGTGACAAACGGAGTGCAAATCTGTTCTTTTAAAATCTCTTCACGAATGAAATGGCAGTCAACCTCAATGTGCTTTGTTCTTTCATGGAATACCGGATTTTTGGAGATGTATATGGCGGCCTTGTTATCACAGAACATAGGTAGAGGATGGTTGTACACCTCTCCTAAATCTAGCATGAGAGCCCGCAACCATTTCAACTCACAAGTGGTTGACGCCATACTGCGATACTCAGCTTCTGCACTGGACCTGGAGACAACAGACTGCTTTTTACTCTTCCAGCTCACCAGATTTCCCCCAACAAAGGTGCAAAAACCTGAGGTAGACTTGCGATCCCTTTGTCATCAGCATAACTTGCATCTGAGTAGGCTTCAATCCTCAGATGACCATTCTTCTGAAACAGTAATCCTTTCCCAGGCGCTGCTTTGACATATTCCAAGATCCGCAAGGCGGACTGAAGATGACAATCCCTGGGCGCTTGCATGAATTGACTCACCTTGCCCACAGCATAAGAAATGTCGGGTCTGGTCACTGTGAGATATATGAGCTTACCAACCAGACGCCTGTATCGCGAACTATCTGAAAGAAGAGGCGAATCATCTGTCCAGGTTTTGTCCTCCCCAATAGCCATGGGACATCGGGCAGGTTTAGCTCCAGTCAATCCTGCCTCTTTTAAAAGATCAAGGGCATACTTACGCTGAGAGAGAACTAAGGAGTCGGGCTTCCGAGAGAGTTCGATCCCCAGAAAGTATTTGGAGAGCCCATATCTTTAGTGATCAGATGTTGGCGAAGATGTAGCTTTGTCAGGGCTACCCCTTCCTGGTCATCGCCAGTGAGAAGAATATCATCGACGTATACAGCAAGAACAACCAGCCCAGAAGGAGTTTTGCGAATAAAGAGAGAGTGATCAGCAGAGCTTCGCACAAAACCAACAGCCGCCACAATACCGCTGAACTTGTCAAACCAAGCTCGAGGACTCTGCTTGAGGCCATAAATTGCCTTCTGCAGCCGGCATACTCGTGTCTCCCCCTGAGCAACATACCCAGGAGGTTGCTCCATGTAAACGGCCTCGTGAAGATCACCATAAAGGAAGGCATTCTTGACGTCCAGCTGAGAAATTGGCCAATCCCGATTGACGGCCACAGAGAGAAGAACCCGGATTGTGCTGAGACGAGCCACAGGGGAGAAGGTGTCAAAGTAATCAACCCTATAGGTCTGAGTAAAGCCCTTAGCCACAAGGCGAGCCTTATACCGATCCACAGTGCCGTCTGGGCTAAATTTGACCACAAAGACCCAGCGACAGCCAACAACATCAGTGCCAAAGGGAGGAGGAACAAGAGTCCAGGTACCCCGCTCAGTGAGGGTCGCCATTTCCTCATCCATGGCCATCTTCCAGTGAGGAATAGCAAGGGCCTCCTGATAGGAGCGGGGTGTGGCAGTGGCAGAGATAGCCAGTGCAAAGGCCCTGCGAGAAGGAGTAAGACGATCATAGGAAACAACAGCAGCAAGGGGGTGTAAGGTGCACGTCCGCACCCCTTTGCGAAGAGCTATAGGAAGATTCAGGTCAGCCGGGCCCGCGGCATCCGGAGCATCCGTGGTAGAGAAAGCTGGCCCGGGAGAAGAGAGCGACGGCAGTGGAGAGGAGGGAGAGGGTGGTGGAGAAGGGAGAGAGAGAGGTGGAGGAAGAGGAGGGGGTGGAGACGGTGTAGTGGTGGAGAGTGTAGGAGGAGACGAGGGAACGAAGGGAATGGCAGGAGAATCAGAAGCTGGGAGAAGAGGAGAAGAGGCATCCGAGAAGTAGGAGGTATTCTCGAAGAAGGTGACGTCAGCAGAGACGAACTGCTTACGAAGGACGTGATCAAAGCAACAGTAGCCTTTCTGAGTGGTGGAATACCCCAGAAAGACACATTTGGTGGAGCGAGGGGAGAGCTTATCACGGGTGGCAGAAGGGGCATGCACAAAGGCAGTGCATCCAAAGATTTGGAGAGGGAGATGAAACGGCTCCTTGCCCGGATACAAAATGGAGAACGGGGTTTGGCCATGGAGAACCGTGGAGGGAATGCGATTGATGAGGTAGCAGGCAAGGAGAACAGCATAGCCCCAATAGGAGCGAGGAACATGCATCTGGGTCATCAAGGTGCGAGCGACATCGAGCAGGTGTCGGTTTTTGCGTTCGGCTACACCATTTTGTTGTGAAGAATAGACACAACTAGTTTGATGAAGAATCCCATTTTGCATGCAGAATGTAGAGAAGTCACGACTGAGATATTCTGCGGCATTATCAGACCGAAAAACTTTGATAGAAACATCAAACTGAGTTTTGATCATGAGATAGAAGGATGTCCATACAGAGAATAATTCGGAGCGATCTTTTAACAGATACACCCACGTACAGCGAGAGAAATCATCAATGAACGTGACAAAATAGGAACTACCCCGACCAATGGTAAGAGTAGGAGAAGGACCCCAGATGTCGGAGTGGATAAGATCAAACGGACGGGTAGAGCTACGAACGTGCTTTGGAGGGAAGGAGGAGCGGTGATGCTTGCCAAGCTGACATGCCTCACAGTTGAGCGGAGGACTTTGAGGAGGAAGGTGGGGCAGAAGTTGACGAAGAAGACGGGGAGGAGCATGACCAAGGCGGAGATGCCATTGGAGAAGATCTGTGGAGGTGGAGGAGAAGGTGGAAAAAGCAGAAATGTTGTCGAGGAAGTATAAGCCGCCACTCTCAGTCCCAGTAGCAATCGTCCGTTGGGAGTCCGGATCCTGAAAAGAGCAAGAAGTAGAAGTAAATGTGACGGAACACTGTAATTGCTTGCAAAGAGATGTAACAGATAATAAGTTGCACGGGAACTGGGGCACATAGAGAGTATCCGCCAAGTGAAGAGACGGGTGACATGAACTATCCCTGTGCCATGAACAGATGATGAAGAGCCGTCAGCGAGAGTAACTGGGGGCAAGCGAGCATGTTTTTCTAGGAGAGAGAAACACGGGAGATGGCCGGTCATATGATTCGTAGCACCAGTGTCGATCAGCCATTTGCCCTGAGTAACAACGTGTGCACGACCAGAAGACGTGACAACCGAGGCGAAAGCCATGAAGGGAGGAAGAAGAAACTGCAGCGGTCTCGGTGACAGCACACCAGCGGCACGAAGGGCCACGACCAAGGTGCAGAGCACAAGCCGCGCGACTAAACCAGGAGGTCGCGGCGACTAACAAGAGAAGCGGCTAAGAGCGAAGAGGCGGAGAGGCCGCTCAAACAAGGAAGAATCCGCGTGAAACTGCGGCGGGAACAAAAGGGAAGAAGCCGCTTGAACACGAGCGGCTAGGATCCAGATCAAGGCACAGCGGGGAAGAAGTCGCGCGGACTGCAAAGGGCCGGGCGAACAGAAGAGAGGAGAAGAGCAGGTGACCGCGACCAAGATGCGGGTAAGCAAGGGACAACCCGCACGGTCAGGCAGATCACAGCAGTTGCGAGAATGCGGTCAAGGGCACAGCGGGGAAGAGGTCGCGCGGACTGAAAAGGCCGAGCGAACAGAAGAGAGGAGAAGAGCAGGTGACCGCGACCAAGATGCGGGTAAGAAAGGAACAACCCGCACGGTCAGGCAGATCACAGCAGCAAACCGCGAGTGCAGAGACAACACACGCGGACAGAGACAGACCGCAGCGACTAGGAAGTCGGAGCGGCAGGAAAGAGCAAGGAGCGCGGCGACACGGAAACAGGTCGCTGCGACAAAGAGCAGGAGGAGAAGAGAAACAAGAAGAGCAAGCCGCGCAAACAGGCAGCGGACAGAAACAAGCCGCGCAGATAGAGACAAACCGCGCGGACAGAGGAGAAGGCAAGCCACGAACAAGCCACAGAACGCGGAAGACAAGCCGCGAACAACAGAGAGCGCACAGAATCAGGAGGAAAAGACCGTGTCCTCTGATACCACGTTAGAAAGTAGAGAAAGGAAGCGAAAAGAAGAGAACAAGCCGAATAAACTTTTGAATAATCGAAATTTTATTATCCAAAAATGATAACTATTACAAAGGTATGCCCTCCCTTATATAGAATGGAGGAGAGAAGAGAGAATACAAATAAGAGATGTGGGACTAAAATTTACAAGCTAAGCGGACTGTACAAAGTAAACCGCACAGGCCGCGCGGTTAGACAGAAGCACTAACCGCACGGCTTACAATAAGAGATGCAGAGAGGTCGCCTGTGAAGATTGCTTAGACCGCCCGGTTTACAAGTCGCCGAGTCAAACCGCCAGACCGCGCGGTCTCTAACCCGCCAAGACAGACCGCCCGGTCTCCAACTTCAACACACCGTAACAACTTATGTGGCCTATAAATAAGACCACAGACCCCTCTCATTTCTAACTTTCTCCTCCCAATATCCTCCTCCTACAGGACAGAGCACTGCCAAAATCCTCCTACGGGTTCTCCTCTCTTCAAGTGCTTCCAAAATTCGCCTACATCCATGACCTTCTATAGAGCAAGACGTTCTGCCGACCGCTCCAAAAATTCTCCTACACGCAAGGCGTTCTGCGAGCCCTCCTCACCAAATCTCCTACGCGCGCGGTTGTAACGCACTGTGTTTGGGCAACGTCTGGGAGCGTTCTCCACAAACAACAAAAGACAGATTTTGAACTTAGCGAGTGACAGTATGTCGCCCTCCGAGCGCACCTATGTTTTCTCTCATCCCCAAGCTGTAACAAGGAGCAGCCTAGTCCCTCAATTTTCTGACACCTTGTAAACTACCACTGATAGTGAAGTTTGACTGGCTCCAAACCTATCACGTGTTTTTTTACCCAATTTACGAGTTGTCCATGTTAAAAATTGTCTTTTGCATTTCTCCACTTACTCTGTGACTGTTTGCTCATTCGACCATTCCATGGGCTAAAGCGGCTTAATTTAGTAGTCTACTAGGAGCCTCGAGTGGTCCGCAATAGTTTGACTTAGTCTGTGGGAAGTAGTTCCCCATAGACTGAAAAAGACTCGGAAGACAGTATCCTCCGCACATCGATACTTGTAACTATGACAAGGAGGAAGGCTTGCATCATCCAAGAATATACAGGAAAGGGTCTGGAAATGCTGGCTCTTATCCCTTCCACATTGATATGCCACAACACGAGGAGTCCATCGACGTGTTTGAGAACGCACTTGCTGAGTGCATCACCCAGATGAATGAGCACCAGGCCCACATCCTGGCCCTCCTGGGAAATCAAGGAGAGGTGCAAGCTCCTACTGCGCCTCCTGAGCTGATGAGCTTCCCTTAGCCAGAAGTATTTCCCGCCTCAACCAAACATTCCTCTCACAAGCCCTATGACATAGAAAAAGAATTCTCCAGTGCAAGTAGTTCGTTAACTCCAGCGAGTTCAGTCCAAGAACCAAAAGCGCACCATCTTTGCTATCGACCAGATGGTTAAAACACCAGATGCAATGAACTCACTCATAATGGGATTCATGGCCTTCCTATCAAAAAAAGAGCCAGATAAACATCATGCTTTGACAAATCCCTATCCTTTCTACAACCGCTCACCATTCACACCAACTATCTTCGCACACCCCATCTTGTGTGACTTCGAGCTCCCTGATATCGAAAAGTTTGACGGAACAGATGATCCATTAACACATATTGGATATTATGTGACTATTATGCACATTTGTAACGCCTCTGATTAGCTCATGTGCCAAGCGTTTCCTGGTACATTGAAAGGCAGACCCGAGCTTGGTTCTACTCCTTGGATGAAGAAATGTTCAACAACTTTGGAGAATTATCACAACTTTTCATCAATCAGTTCATTACCAATATTGATAAGAAGATCACCTCTAAAAAGCCAAGCATGCAAAAGAATACAAAAAGGAAGCAAGAGAATAGCCTTCGCCCAGAACCCAAAAGGAGTTGTGGACATCGCGCAAATGCTTGTCAGATAAGAGAACATCGCCGACATAAAAGTTTCACGCTGCTCAATTAATGTTTCTCAGGAAAAGGTTTCTTCACATTATTGGCAATCATCATGACTTGAGAAAGCCTAGGCCACTTGCCCCAAATCGAGGAGATCTCTCAAAATACTATGAATATCAACAAGTACTTGGACACAATACCGAAGGATGCAAAATCCTAAGAGAAGAAATTGAACCTAATCTATACAAGTGGACATGGGCTTCACAAGCACTACCAACATAAGAGGTCCAAGTCAACTCCACTACAATTTGTGGGGATTGTTTGCGTACAACCTCGTATTCACGGAGTGGGGTCCCCAAGTAAGACATAAGACTTGCTAAACATTTATAAGCTTTTAGGGGGGTTTTTGCATTCCTGGAGACCAATTTATTGTTGATATGCATAATATACTAGTGGGGGGAAGAAAAACTTGCCTAGCTTGCTAGTGCTTAGTGTACTCTTGGGGGCGAGTGCGGCGGGAGGCCGACACTTGCCCCAGACCCATTCTAGGGGGCGGGTGCGGCGGGAGGCCGGCAACCGTCCCGACCTTATCTTGGGGGGCGAGTGCAGCGGGAGGCTGACACTCGCCCCAGCCCCATTCCAGGGGGCGGGTGCGGCGGGAGGCCGACACCCGCTCATGCCTCATCTTGGGGGGCGAGTGCGGCGGGAGGCCGGCACTCACCCCAGCCTCATTTTGGGGGGTGAGTGCGGTGGGAGGCCGGCACTCGCCCCAGCCCCATTCCAGGGGGCGGGTGCGGCGGGAGGCCGACACCGGCTCCGACCTCATCTTGGGGGGAGGGGGCGAGTGCGGCGGGAGGTTGGTGTAACATCCCATTTCGCGCTAGAGCCCTCACACGTTTTTTTGAGGCAAGAGAGTGGACTCAGGTTCGGGAAGCATCGAGTGAGTCGAGTGGATTCGACGGATATAGACATTTTTCCTTAGAATGCTTTCTAGAGTCGGGGCATTGAGTGCGTTGAGCACACTCAACACAGCGTTGAGTGCATTGAGCGCACTCAACTCCATTCGACAAACTAAGTCGGGGCGTTGAGTGGACTCAACACCACTCAACGCCATTTTACTTGGGAAAATTTCTTGCTCGGTGCGTTGAGTGCGTTGGGTAGACTCAACAACACTCAACGCCATAGACTGAGGTTAACTCGTCGAACGCCAAATTCGTCGAGCGCTAATTCATCGAACCGAGGTAAATTCGTCGAGATCTAATTCGTCGAACTAAGGTAATTTGTCGAACTGGGAATTAGTCGAACTGACTCAACGCCATTGGACTTGAAGGATTTCTAAAAACTGCTGCTGTCGAGTGCGTTGAGTGCACTCGACGCCATTCGACGATTTAGTCTGTGGCGTTGAGTGGACTCGACACCACTCGACGTCATTTGACTTGGAAACATTTCTGGGGTGATGGTGTCGAGTGCGTTGAGTACACTCGACGCCATTTAGCCGAAATGCGTCGAGTTCGTTGAGTGCACTCGACGCCACACAATGCTTTTACTTGGGGTTATTCGGAGAACGAAGGCGTTGAGTGCGTTGAGTGCACTCGATGTCACTCGACGATTCGTCGAGTAAAGAAGTGTTGTGCTTGCAAATGACGTTGAGTTGTGTCGATGAATCTCGACGATTCGTCGAATAAGGATATTATACTCGACGATTCGGCGAGTAAGAGCTACATACTCGACAAATCTGGACTTAGCAGATTTTTGACCTCCGTTTCTTGATTCATATACACGGTCTGAACCGAATTTTCGGGAATTATGCCAAACGGTTATATTGGATGTATCTTTTCATTGTGATATATTTAATGCTATAAATGGGTGGTCCACTAATACGGCGACACGTGACAAGTGAGTTAAACCTAATACCCTATTATAAAAAGGGAAATAATCTGAAACCCTAGCCGTCTCTTATCGTTCTCGCCGAAGTCATCACTTGTTGTGCAAAATCGTTGGGAACGAGAGGGAGAAGAACGTCGCGGGTCTCCATAGCGGGAGATATCTGTAGGAAAAGCTTCGCCGTTGCCGTGGAAGAGCACCACCAACGAAAAGGAAGGATGCCGCCAAGAAGAGTGACTAGATCCATGGCCGAAAACCTCGGAACTGCCGAAAATGAGGTGAGCTTCCTACCCTCTCCCTTGGTGCTAGATCCCTAGTTACTCCTAGGAGAGATATAGACTCAAAAGAGTCTTGATTTATGAGAAGAAGTTTCCTAGGAGAAGGCCATGCTAGGACTCGTGTCCTAGAAATAAGATGTCTTTGACCACTCCTTCCTTCTATGTGAAGATGAGGACTTGGTTTCGTGAAGAATGTTGACTTTTGAGGGTGAATAAGGGAGGAGGAATTCTGTATGTAATTTGGGATTATCGATTGGAGGAGGAAGACGAACCAATGACGTTCGTTTCGCTTTAAGATGCGCACAAAAATCTGTTTTCTACGCGCATCAATCTTCAAGGCTGTTTTCAGGTATGATACGACCAGATATGGGCTTTCGACTAAACACAAAATCGTAGACCTTGGAAATACCTTTCCAACGAGTGGTTTTACGTCTTTATGCGAGGTCTGTAGCCACGAAAAAGTCTGTTCAAACTTGTTGGCTGACAAGTTAAGCGTGCATAAACTATTTTCTGAACGCAGCAGACTTCAAAGCCGATTTCAAGTGTTTTATGGTCTGATTTGGGTGATGGATCGAATATCAAAGTTGTAGTCCTCGAAAATACCTTTTCAACGGATGATTACAAGTCTTCATATGAGTCACATAGACTCGGGAATGTCCGATCAAAGTGGTTGTACAGTCAAGTCCATATATTTGATACTCCTGGGTTAGTATAATAATGGGCTTAGGTTGAGTAGTGTAAAGGTAAGAACAGATTTTGGGGTGAACTTGGCCCTATGAGAATGTGATAAACAAATGGTTGGGAAACATTATTGGACATGATTGCATCTTGTGTAATGGAACAGGTTTGGAAGAAGAAGTGATGCTCGGTAAATGAATTATCTTGTGCGGATATGATTATTGTGATGGAAACATAATGGTTGGTGGATGCTTGATCTTTGAAAGAAATTGGAAAAGGTCGATGCATTGTCATGAGGCTCGTCAATAAGGTAAGAGTAAAGTGGTCCACTGCTTAGAGTCGTGTCTCCCTACGGGTAGCAGTGTGGATTGTATGTTGTATGAGGTGGCTTTCCACCTGCGTTGATGATGAACCCTTAAGTGTCATGGGGCACGAGAATGTGAAAGGGTGTAACTGCGGATGATTGAACGCACCGGATTGGTAATGATGGAAAGAGACATAAGTGGACGATTGGCTTTGGTCCTTTGGTGATTTGTTCACAGAGGCACCTTCCGTGCCACGATGATGTGAAACTGCATGCGGTGTGAGTCGACACATGGTGTCGTAATCCTTGGTTAAGGATAATATGGCAGGTATATGGGCTCTCCAGTAGTCACATTGACGGGAGTCGACAGATAGACTTGCACGGCTGGGCCTTGGTCCTTGGTACTTACTTCCCGAGGCACCCTCCGCGTTAGTGGACGGTTGACCTTGGTCCTTTGGTGATTTGTTCACAGAGGCACCTTCCGTGCCACGATGAAAGTCCAGTTTGGGATGTGTTCTTGGTGCACATCTACCTGAGACCCCTCTGAGCCGTAGTACGCATGTAAGCTCCGCTGTTGTGTTCTTAGCATTGAGGCATACGGAGGCCTAGGCGTGGTAGTGTGGATGCCCGCCTAGTAGTGGAGAAGCCTGCTCCACTGTCACTGCCTGGCCATGACGGTTGACACCTGAGAGGTTAGCTACCTGCTCGAAAAGTGGGAACTATGAGTCTGTGTTGACATAACAATTGCATGTGCGTGATCATGGATGAGTCATTACATTGCATTCATATCATTTCACTACATTACATGCACAAGATCCTTATCGTATAAATTTGTATGGACACTCTTATACGATGAGTTACTTTACTGTTGAGCCGATCCTCAACTTATATGTCTGTATGGACATTCATATAAGTTGAGTTACTTTTTGTCGTAGTTCTATATTTTATACTTTTATTGTTGTTAGAATTGCTAGAGTAGATTGTTTACTCATTTATTGTATTACTGATATACTCTGATATTGCTCACTCTTATACCACCTGTTTGTAGTATTGCTCATTTATATATATATATATATATATATATATATATATATATATATATATATATATATATATATATATATATATATATATATATATATATATATATATATGTACCATGTCCTTTCTCCGCCCGGTGCCGAGAAGTCGTTGGGGGAGCGGATGTGATAGCCACTTAGTCTTTATGACTAACGGTTGCTACGACTTCCTTTTTAGGAGGGAACCCCGCAGATAGAGCAGCAACAGGTCACATAGGAAGACAGCCAGGCCAGGATGACAAGGCCTGATATGACGGTACTGTCATTGCCATTAGTGACCGATGTGAGTGTTTTGTAGAGAGACTCTTTTGTAGCCCCTTTGGGCATGTACTCTAATATTTTAGAAGCTTTGATTGCTTCTTTATTTGATGTACTGTCTTGGACTTATATACTAGTGTGTGTTTTGACTTCTGATTTTATACTCTTTATGTTGGGTTGGCATGAATAATATGATTAGCCGACAGGATAGACGTCTTGTAGTACAGGTTAGCTCGTGCGCTAACACTACTGCATGGCAGCTGTTATGGGCATAAGACTCCCCTCGTGCCGTGTTTTGTGTTCTGGGAGGGGGGGTCTTACAGTCGGTACTCACCCCAGCCTCATCTTGGGGGGCGAGTGCGGCGGGAGGCTGGCACTCGCCCTAGCCTCATCTTGGGGGTGGGGGGGGGGGAGTGCGGCGGGAGGCGGGCACTCGCCCCAGCCTCATCTTGGGGGGCGAGTGCGGCGGGAGGCCGACACTCGCCCCAACCCCATTCCAGGGGGCGGGTGCGGCGGGAGGCCGGTACCCGCCCAGCTCGCCCGGCTTGAGGGTCTCCCCCGACTTGAGAGTCTGCTATTTTGCCCCTGGTGAGCTGCGAATTGCTGTTAAGAACAGCGGAATGTGGCTGTTGGCAAACCACCCCCTGGGTATTTTATTAATATTAGAGCAGCAGATGTCAGCTATTTATAGGCCATTTTTAGAAATCTATAAATAGACCCTTGGGGTGCCTTGGAGAGGGATCCGTTTTTCACCACTCTTCATCCTCTTCCTTCATCCACCAAGGCACCTAGCTCAACATTGCCTAGGGAGGGGGAGATCTCAAAGGTATTCCGGGTGTAAGGTGGGATCTCCGCGCTAGAGGCAAGAGTCATTTCCCAAATTCAGGTCTCTCACCAATAGACAAATTAGGAGAAGTAGGTGTGAGCTGCACCCTAGGTCCAAACTATAGGTGGAACCAAATCTCGGTTCCAACATTTTGGTGCGGTGAGCGTAGACCGCGACTCATATAGATGTTCTAAAGCAGGTTCCATGACGGGAGATCATGGAGGTGATGATGACCCCAACCAGCTCCTCAACCCAGCACCCTTTGTAGGAAGAGAAGAGTTTAATTGCATCCATCCAAGGCATCATGAAGATGCTGCAAAGTATTGCTCCTCGGGGCGACTGCTCAACTCCCACCCCCTAGGATCTAGCTCCCAGGGGTCTCGGCGAGACAACTCCTAGGGATCTCGGCGAGATAGCTCCTAGGGGTCTCAGCGAGACAGCCCCCAGGGGTCTAGGTGAGAAGACCCTAGGAGGGGTAGAAGAAAGTGCACCAGGAAGACGGCCCGGGAAGGAAAGGATGGGGGAGGGGGTCGAGTGAGACCTTACCGGTCGGGAGTTATTCCCCAGCCCGGTGATTGCTAGCCTCCCATCCGAGCAGGTCGTGCGAGTGGTGTATGCGAGACTGCTAAGTAGGGGGTCACCCTTCAGCGAGCTAATTGTCTCAGCTCCCATTCCAGAGGGGTTTAGAAAACCTGATATGACTTATTATACTGGGAAGGATAATCCCGTCCAGCACCTGCAATGGTTTGAAGATGCGGTCTCTATCAGGCCGATGACAGATGCATTCAAGTGTCACCTCTTTGCGATCACGTTGAAAGACATGACAAGGGATTGGTTCCATCAACTCCCAACGAGATCGATCTACGAGTTCGAAGACTTGAGCCGGAGTTTTCAGCTCCGCTTCTCTACTTCTAAAAAGAGGAGGAAGAGTCCCGAGTCCATCTTCCTAATAAGACAGAGGGTAGAGGAGTCGTTGACCCAATATGTGGACAGGCTCCAAGAATAGATCCCGGACATCCAGGAGATGCCGGGGTATACCCTCCAGATGGCGTTTACATTGGGGTTACGTGAGGGGTTCTTTAAGATGAGTCTGACCCGAAAGGCCCCCTATCCTTCGAGGAGCTGATGGAAAAGGCGACAGAAGAGATAACAACTGAGGCGGCCAACCCGGTGTTTGTCAAGAAGTTGGTAAGGTTAACAAAGGCAGAGTCGAAGGAGCAAGGTGGCTCGAGGCACCAAGAGGGAAGAAGGAGAGAAGAACAGAGAGATCAGGGGTTCCAAGGACCTCAGGAAGGTCCAGAGCCAGGTTGGAGGCAACAGGGAGGGCCCGTTCAGGGTCCAGGAAGAGGTCTTGTCCAGGGTGGGGGGAAATTCCATGGAGGCCAAAGGAGGTTCAAATTCTAGAGGCAATCCCCTAGGCAACTCCTACCCCCACCACAATAAGCCATTATGATAGGAAGAGGGGGAAGAGATAACAGGAGAGATCACCCAACCCGTCGAAGAAGGGAAGGAAGAGTGTTGTCATATTGTGACTTCCACCAAGTAGAGGGTCACGCCACAACTACTTGCCCCGAATTCCTGGAAGTGAGAAAGGCGAGAGGCCCAGCCCAGCAATAGCCGCCGTTATAGATTGAAGAAGTACTCCCCATAGAAGGGGGAGATGATATATGTGAGGACCGGGTCGATGTAGGAGCCCGAGGAGGTATATGAGTGATCTATGGTGGAGTGGGGATCAAGACCACTCAAAAGGCAAGCCTGCATGTCATATACCGTCGGAGCATCGCTTTGACATCTGAGACCCCACCCCCAGAGGAGAAGATCACCTTCTCAATAAAGGACATGCCAGATCATGAGAATTCGTTTTGTGATGCGTTGGTCATCCAGACAGTCATCAAAGGCTACACCGTCTCCCGGATCTTGGTTGACAACGAGAGCTCCATCAATGTCGTTTTCAAGAAGGCATTTGACGAGATGAAGGTGGAACCAAGGAGGGTGTTGGCCTCAGACGGACCCCTGTTCGGATTTTCAGGGGAAAGGAAGGAGGTAGAAGGTGGAGTCAGACTCCAGGTGAAGTTGGGGGGGGGGGACTCAAGGAACTGCCGGTTCATCATTGTTGATGCTCCAAGCAGTTATAACGCCATTTTTAGAAGACCCCTCATAAGCGCCTTCCGTTGTGTGCCATCATCATTCCACCAGTTGTACAACCCCGTAGCCGGCTGAGTGGGACCCTCCCCAAATATCGGCCTAGGGGCGTGCTATGAGCGACGTTTTGGTGCAGCCTCGTTCGAGACGTGCGGGTGCTCGTGCGTGCGTGCGAAGGTTTTACGTGCATAGACTTTTAATATATAAATATATATATATATATTATATTATATATATTGTATTATATATATATTATTGTATTATATATATTATATATATGTATATAGATATGGATTAAGGGGGAGGAAAAAGGGGGGTATAAAGAAAAGGGGAGGCAGGGGGTCGGTACAGGAAGAGGGAGCAAAAAGAAAAATAGAGGCAGGGAGGAGATCGGGATCCCTAGGCTAGGGTTCGGCTGGAGAAAAAGAACCCGCCCCTTCCCTCTCTCTCTAGTCGGCCGGAGCAGCAACACCCGCCCCCTTCCTCTCTCTCTCTAGTCGGCCGGAGCAACAACACCCGCCCCTTCCTCTCTCTCTCTAGTCGGCCAGAGCAACAACTCCCGCCCCCTTCCCCTCTCTCTCTAGTCGGCCGGAGCAGCAACACCCGCCCCCTTACTCTCTCTCTCTAGTCGGGATCAGCCTCATACGGCATTGGCCGGCCACTTGGAGCCGGGATCGGCCTCGTACAGCAGCGGCCGGCCACTTGGAGCACGGTCGGCCATGGAGAGGCTCGGTCATGGAGGGGAAAAATCATTCGGAGCTTTCAACTCTCCCACGGTGGTCGGATCCGAGCATGGACAACCACTACGGACGCTAGACGTGGAGCCTCGGGCAACGAGCGCGGTTGCGGCCCCGCCAAACAAGCGTCAAGGGTAACAAAATTTCTACTTGGGCAGGTGAAGCCCCCAGTTTCCATATTTGCATGGAAGCCCCTCTCCACCAACGGGTGGAGGAAGGGAGCTCTCCGACGGGTTGACGTGTACGTCCCCGCAATTAACTGTGTTAGCGCCCGGAAGTGTGAGTACGGGTTTAGGCATGCTGTGTGAAGCCCATCCGGACGTGTGAGCTGGATTGGTGATGTTCTGGGGTTCCCAGAGAAGACTCCGAGGAAATTGTATATTATCCATTGCAGGGAATGCGCGCCACAGCCCCCGAAAAAAGGGTGAGTGCAATATGTTTGGCCAGCTTATGTTAGCCGGCATTTGTTCAGCTGGCAGGCGCTTGACGAGACGTTGGCGTACATGTGTTACAGTTCCAAGCGGGGAGTAGCGGGCTTAAGCCCAAATTTGTGCCGGCCCACGAAGGCCTATTTTTTCTTATATTGCCGGCCTGCGTGCCGAAGTATGGAATTCATATTCCTGTAATATTCTTTTAATATCTGTGATGCTTTGTGGATGTGTGGCTTTCTTATTCGTATTAGGCGGACGGTGTTCTCGTGAAACGCTCGCCCCATGGGGGCCCCGAGGTATAGTTGCCCGGAAGCCCCTCATGGTCTGTTGGCGGCCTGTTAGAATAGCGGAATTACGCTGTTAGTGGCCCAGTTTGGGCAGCGTGTCGTGGAATTGCTCGGCGAGTTTGCGCCATCAGTAGGGCGGGTGAGCAGTATTTTGTGTAGACCCAAGGGGACACATCTGGATAGGAGAGAGAGAGAGAGAGTTGATCTCGAGATCCTCCTTAGATATTCCGGTCGGCCAAGAGCGCCCTCCGAAGGTGTCTTAGCTCAGCTTTTGGCTTGGGAGGGGAAGAGTTTGTTAGTCTTCCGGGTAAGCGGTGGGTCCTCCACACTGAGACCTTGGGTCTATCCCTCGTGTTCCTAATCTTGTGCATAGATCGTTCGCCTGAGGGTAGTAGGTGCGCGGTCACCCCTCTTTTGGGACTCCGAACTCCACGAGAGACCAAGTTCTGGTTTCAACACCAGTGGCTCAAGTTTAACACTGGAGGGATCCAAGTTAGGGTCAGGGGATACCCTAAGATGGAAAGGCAGTGCTATGTCACGACCGTCAACACCATCTCCTAGCTAGCTAGGGCAGAGGAGATGAAGAAGATCATGGAGAGCTTGAGCATGATAGAGGTATCAGAGGAGACAGAGGCGAATGACGGCCATCATGGCCAAGTAGCCTGAAGAGACCTTGCTTCAGTAAAGTCTTTTTCCCTTTATGTTTTTGTAATGAGCTTTATCCCTAACCAGCTGAGTCAGGAGGTCATGTATCTAAAATGTTTTCCCTGTTTGAGGGTGTTGGATTTAGTATGGTTTGAATGACAGGTCTAATCTCACCCCGAGAGGATCTTCTCACCCAGGCTCTCACTAGTTGGATGAGTCGATTGTGCCTCGGTGGAGAGAAGGAACCAATCCCCGAGAGGATCTCCTCACCCAGGCTCTCACTAGTTGGATGAGTCGAATGTACCTCAGTGGAGAGAAGGTGCCAACCCCGAGAGGATCTCCTCACCCAGGATCTCAATAGCTGGATGGGTCAAATGAGCCTCGATGGAGAGAAGTTGCCAACCCCGAGAGGGTCTCCTCACCCAGGCTCTCACTACCTGGATGGGTCGAATGTGTCTTGGTGGAGAGAAGGTGCCAACCCCGAGAGGATCTCCTCACCCAGGTTCTCACTAGCTGGATAGGTCGAATGTGCCTCGGTGGAGAGAAGGTGCCAACCCCCGAGAGGATCTCCTCACCCAGGCTCTCACTAGCTGGATGAGTCGAATGTGCCTCGGTGGAGAGAAGGTGCCAACCCCGATATGATCTCCTAACCCAGGCTCTCACTAGCTGGATGGGTTGAATGTGCCTCAATGGAGAGTAAGTTCCAACCACCGAGAGGATATCCTCATCCAGACTCTCACTAGCTGGATGAGTCGAATGTGCCTCGGTGGAGATAAGGTGCCAACCCTGAGAGGATCTCCTCACTCAGACTCTTACTAGCTGGATGAGTCGAATGTGCCTCGGTGGATAGAAGGTGCCAACCCCGAGAGGATCTCCTCACTCAGGTTCTCACTAGCTGGATGTGTTGAATCTGTCTCGGTGGAGAGTAAGTTCCAATCCCCGAGAGTATCTCCTCACCCAGGCTCTCACTAGCTGGATGGGTCGAATGTGCCTCGGTGGAGAGAAGGAACCAACCCCCGAGAGGATCTCCTCACCCAGGCTCTCACTAGCTGGATGGGTCAAATATGCCGCGGTGGAGAGAAGGAACCAACCCCCAAGAGGATCTCCTCACCCAGGATCACACTAGATGGATCAGTCGAATGTGCCTCGGTGGAAAGAAAGTTCAACCCCGAAAGGATCTCCTCACCCAGGCTCTCACTAGCTAGATGTGTCCAATGTGCCTCGGCGGAGAGAAAGTTCCAACCTGGAGGGGATCTCGCCACCCAGGCTCCCTTTAGCTAGCATGACAGGTTGACCCCTCGGAGAGGCCATGTATTTTCGGTACCAAGAGTGCTACACTCAGTGAATACGTTGGGTTGAATGTTTCTTTCCGAGCATAGAACTCGCTCGAAAAGAGTGGGGATTGTGTACAACCTCGTATTCATGGAGTGGAGTCCCCAAGCAAGACGTAAGACTTGTTAAACATTTATAAGCTTTTAGGGGGTTTTCGCACTCCTAGAGGCCAATTTATTGTTGATCTGCATAATATACTAGTGGGGGAAAGAGAAACTTTCCTAGCTTGCTAATGCTTGGTGACTCTTGGGGGGTGAGTGCAGCGCGAGGTTGACACTCTCCCCAGCCCCATTTCAGGGGATGGGTGCGCCAGGAGGCCGACACCCGCCCTGGCCTCATCTTGGGTGGGGGGAGTGCGGCGGGAGGCCGACACTCGCCTCAGCCCCATTCTATGGGGCGGGTGCGGCGGGAGGCCGGAACCCTCTCCGGTCTCATCTTGGGGGGTGAGTACGGTGGGAGGCTAGTACTCACCCCAACCTCATCTTGGGGGGCGAGTGCGTCGGGATGTCAACACTCGCCCCAGCCCCATTCCAGGGGGCGGGTGCGTCAGGAGGCCGGCTGGCACCTGCTCCAGCCTCATCTTGGGGGGCGAGTGCGGCGGGAGGCCGACACTCGCCCCAGTCTCATCTTGGGGTCGAGTACAGCGGGAAGCTGACACTCGCCCCAGCCTCATCTTGGTGGGCGAGTGCGGCGGGAGGGCGACACTTGCCCCAGCCTCATCTTGAGGGGTGAGTGCGGCGGGAGGCGGGCACCCGCCCAGCTCGCCGGGCTTGTGGGTCTCGCCCGGCTTAAGGGTCTGCTATTTTGCCCCTAGTGGGCTGCGAATATCTATTCAAAAACAACTGAATGTGGTTGTTGGCAGACCACCCCCGGGGTATTTCAGTAATTTTAGAGCGGCGAATATCAGCTATTTGTAGGTCGTTTTCAGAAATCTATAAATAGACCCTTGGGGTGCCTTGGAGAGGGATCTACTTTTCACCACTCCTCATCCTCTTCCTTCATCCTCCAAGACACCTAGCTCAGCATTGGCTAGGGAGGGAGAGATCTCAAAGGTCTTTCGCATGTGAGGTGGGACCTCCGCGCTAGATCCAAAGGTCATTTCTCAAATTCAGGTCTCTCACCAAGGGACGGCTTGGGAGAAGTAGGTGTGAGATGCACCCTACGTCTGAACTCTAGGTGGAACCGAATCTCGGTTCCAACAGTTTGCATTCAACCACAACCCAATCATGGGGCTTTTACCAAGCACTTCAAGATATACTTTAATCTCAAGCCCTGGTATGAAATGACGCATTTCACGGAGTCATTCGCCAGCACGTATACTAGGCTTAGCCTAAATGCAATGTCAAATCAAGCATCACAAATCTGGGCTAAATGCCAAGGGTAGACTTCATACAAAATGCCTAAATCCACACGTCTAACAGATTTCTACATGCAATATATGTCGGAGACAGACACAATAGACCCAGGGTTCAAGAACCAAAGGAAATTCTGCCCTCCATTAATTAATAAAGGAGACCTTTCTTATGCAAACAAATCCAAGCATGAAAGGACCAAACTCGTCATAAGACCGAAGAGAAAGATCATTAATCTTAACGTTCTCTTTGGAGCCATGACTCATAGATCTAATCAGATGGAAACGATTGCAGTAGGTTCCTCTCAATGAATCTGTACTTGGTGCATGATTTGGTGCTCTGAAGTTTCTTCAATGGTAGAATTAACTCTCTTCCTTTTTCTTCCTCAGGCTTGGAGAAAGAAACTCAAGATCAAAATAACCTTAAAGTTTAGCATTTGCTAATCTAAAAGGATTTAGGCCAAGTCCCATCCATCAAATTTAAAGCCCACATGGATTGAAAAGAAATGACTGGGGAGAAGGATCGATACCCTTGACGTTCTGTTGGGAAAATCCTTATGATTTACCTTAACAAATTACTTTAAGTGATTTTACATCCTAAGTTTATTACCTATGATGTATAGAGAGGGTAATATGATCTTAGAAATCCTAGAATGTCATTGGTGTAAAGGACATTAGAAAGACAAACTGAATTTAAGAGGAAAGTCAGGAATTGTCAACATGCGCCGACTAGAAGTTGAATTGTCAACATTTGTTGAATAGAAGTCGACGCAACTTCGACATTATATCGACACAACTTTGAGTATAAGTCAGTGCAACAAAATGTGATAAGTCGACGTTACTTAAAAGGATTAAATCGACGTATACTTCAATATAATGTCCATGTAATGTCGATTACAGAGTTAATTTGATAGAAAGTCTGAATGAAGTCATAACTCGATGCTACTTCTATGTGAACTCGACATTATGTCGAATACAATTTTGAACAAAAATTATTTTGAGGATTAAATAAGAATTAATTCAAGAAAGTTTTGAATTGAATAACTGTTTCTTGCAGACGTTAGATACTCAGCCAAACATGTATATATATATATATATGTATATATATATATATATATATATATATATATATATATATATATATATATATATATATACATATATATATATACATGAACAATATAGTAATTATTCAACAATTATTACACATAGATCAGATCGTGGTTTTGGTAGATTGTGAAAGTATCTAATTGTCGACCTAAATCATCTAGAGGGGTGAATATGCGAGTCTTGGGCTTTTAGCGGAATTAAAAATGTAACAAAGTAAAGTACACAAAATAAGAGATCACAACACAACACAGACACATAGATTTATAGTTGTTCCCGAAGATGGGTACATCCACTTTCCCGTCTCGCCTATCTAGCACTGCAGGCTAGACTCAGCTAATTCACCAAAACTCAGATAATAATAATCTTGTACTCGTAGTATTCAACTCATACAATCTCAGAGAACAATTTTCCCTACACTTGATCCTTCAACAAGGATCTACAAAAACTCGGAAGAAAAAACTTCGTACAAAGCAATAAAAATATATATTAGATTGAAACTAATGTTCTTTCTCAGACCTGAAAACATCCCTTCTTCGTTGCGTGAAAGCTTTGTCTAAAATCTTGAAGAAGAAGAAAGATCTAAAATTTGAGAACACAGATCTGACCTTAAGAAAAGACTGATCTCTGAAAATATTTGAATTTGAAATCTTGAGATCGACCGAGTCTTTTCTTTGTAGGAGGAGTTGCAAATCGGAGGTGTTGTCGACGACGATGTTCTTCCTAAAATCGAATTTGAATTCCCGATCATTTTTGTCAATCAATGATTAGATCAGCGATTTTACTTACGATTAGGGTTTTCTGAAATATTTCATTTACTATTTAGAGACGATTCCTCACTAACGGCTAGATTTCAAACTTAGTTCTACTGTCCACATATATTGTACATGACGAAAGCCCTAAATCTGGAAAGCCGTCAAAACGAGAACAAAAACTATTTAAGCCCAAATTCGTCGCGACCTTACATGAACTCTCCAGACCGCTCGACGAACCAGTCAAAACTACTTGAGAAAGAGCTTGCATGAAATATCTATATTGGAGCATGCATTCTGCATCTCTTAGTTTGAGAATAACAAATATCGTGATGTATTTGATCTACTTTTTTGTGTATTTATAATGTGCAGGTTATACATGTTGAATGAGGAGACAAGTCCTCAGTCATAAACATGATCCAAGAGTGTGTACACTTTAGAAAAAAATAAAATGACGAGTTTTGTGTGCTAAACATCAAACAACCATAACTTTCAATCCGGGAGGAGTTACGAAACTTGCCACCCCATTCCAGAATGAGATCGAAATCATCTACACTCTGGAAATAGTTCAGACAACAAAAGTGAAAAGGAGATATCGCCAGACGATAGCCACTGTCGCCAGACGATATCTCCATGATCGAATCATCCCGCGAAAACCTCAGAATCGTGGAACACGTGGCAACCAGATAGGATATCGCTGATTGACGACAGCCAGTGTCGCCCGACGATATAGATAATATATAAAAATGATTCATTTTTCTATGGAGATTAAGGATTATAGAATTTGGAGTGTTCCTTCCCGTACAACTGGTCTAGAGAGCTCCAGCATCCAAAAAAATGAATTATCCTCCCAAGACAGTTCAAGAGCGACGAAGCGATGACACGTACACGACATCTGAAGCAATCTTGGTAAGGATTCGTCGTCATCTTCAGCGCTACATTTAGAGGGAGTTCTTAATTCTAAAGATTATATTTTATCATTATTTTTATTGTAATCGTTAGGAGAAAATCACCGTCTTGTGTGTGGTGTCTATGTCTGTGTGTGGCTTAGGAGGAAATCGCCGCCATGTGCATGGCGTCTAGGTCCTTGTGTGGCTTAGGATAAAATCACCGCCTTGTGAGTGGCGTCCAAGTCCTTGTGCGGCTTAGGGATAAATCGTTGCCTTGTGTGCAGCGTCTAGATCGTGGTTAGATCTAGGGGAGGCTAGTAGCAAGATCTAGGGAGATATGCTTTAGCCTGTCGGTTCTTGTAGAAGGATCGGCGAAATCAAAAGTAGACTATATTTTTCTTAGACTTAATCTCTAGCTTCATAGAGATATATTGCATTATGTTTTATCACTTATGAAATAAAAGATTATCATTTTTGTTCTTATTTATTTCAAAGTATTTAGTTTGTCTATGAAAAATTAGTTTTGAATTCTTTAATTATTTCACCTAGTAAATTAAGATTAAAAAAATATTGTCAACCCTTATTCACCCCCTCTAAGGGTGCCGTAAGATCCAACAATTGGTATCAGAGGCAGGTTATTTCAAAATGGCTTCACAATTGGGAATAATGATGCTTCATGATCTCGCAACCACTAAAGGGGATGAAATTTTATTAAATGAAAAATCTTTAGCACCACCATTTTTATGGGTGAAAACTATGGGTCTGTTTGGGACAGCTCTGGCGGCTGGAAAAGTTCTTTTCCAGCCGCCAGAGCTGTTTTTAACGTGTTTGGTTAGAACTGATCTTTCAAAATTGCGGTTCATAAAGAGCTATTTTTTTGCTCTTTGGGAAGCCCGTGACCCCCCGCGATCCTGAAATCCCAAAATCACGTCTCCCTCCCCACCTGCGATCCCGTGCCAAATCGTGTCCTAGGTGAAAGGAACGAACCTCCCTCTACGCTTCCCTACTTCCGTCGACGATCCGCCTGTGATCCCGCAGGGCAGACGATCCGCCCGCCGTTGTCGATTCCGCCGTGCTCCCGCTCCGCCGACGAATCCAGTCCAGTCCAGCTACTTCCGCAGCGATCCAGTCCAGTCCCGCTGCTTCCGCTCCGCCGACGAATCCAGTCCAGTCCCGCTGCGCTCCTGCTTCGACGTTCTCGACATCGCCGAGGATCCGCAGCGATCTTCCACTGCGCTTCCCTGCTTCCGCCGACGATCCGCCTTCAATCCCGATCTTCCTCTCCCACCTACGATCCCGAGCTCTAGGTTGTCAGGTATCCCTATTTCAGATCTCCTTCTCCCTCTCCATACTCATTTATATTTTCATTAACAGATTTTCATCTTCAGATCATGCAAACTAATTTTTTTTCCTGTTATTAGCTTGATTCATTCAATTTTGTGCTTATTAGCTTGTGATGTGTATATGGTGTGAGTGTGTTTTCTGTGTATGGGTGTGTGTGTATATGGTGTGAGTGTGTGCTTGCGTGTGTATATTCTGTGTATGTGAGTGTTGTGTGTGTTCAGTGTGAGTGTGTAAGTATGTGTGTTGTGTGTGTGTATTCGATGTTCTGTGTGAGTGTGTGTGTGTGTGTGTGTGTATGTATGTTATGTGTGTGTGTGTGTGTGTGTGTGCGTGTGTGTATTTGATGTTCTATTTATGTGATGTGTGTTGTGTGAGGGTGTTTGTATTTGATGTTGTGTTTATGTGATGTGTGTTGTGTGAGTGTGTTTGTATTTGATGGTGTGATGTGTGTTGTGTGAGTGTGTTTGTATTGTTTGTGTTTGTATGTGTGTGTATGTTCTGTGTATGTGAGTGTTGTGTGTGTTCAGTGTGAGTGTGTAAGCATGTGTCGTGTGTGTGTATTTGATATTCTGTGTGAGTGTGTGTGTGTGTATGTGTTGTGTTGTGTGTGTTTGTGTTTCTGTATGTAATATGTTCTGTATTTCTTTATAGCATAATGGTAAAACCAAAGGAAGTAGGAATCGTAGCGAGTTGGGAGTCAGATGAAGTGATGTTATTTTGTGATCTCTGCATAAAAGAGATTGGTTTGGAGAATCGGTCCCACCACCCACTTTAGCAAAGAAGGGTGGAAAAAATTTGATTGTGGGGTTTAAAGAACGAACCGGAAAAAGCTACGATCGATTGCAAATGAAAAATAAATGAGATCATTTGAAGAAGGATTGAGAGTTATGGAAGGAGCTGAAACATGACGAGATTGGTTTAGGTTGGGATCCAGAGAAGAGAACTATTGCTGCATCAGAAGAATGGTGAGGCATAGAAGAATTAAGGTCAGAACAAATTCATGTTTCATTTCATAAAATTAGTTCTTATTTTGACAGATTTTAATATTGATATATTGATTATAACAGGTTGTTCCAGCGGCGAAAAATTTTCGATATGGAGGTATTGCACCCGAGTTGGAGGAGAAACTGAACACTATGTTCAGTCAGGTTGTCACAACTGGAGAAGACTCATGGGCTCCTTCAATTGGGAGTTTGCTACCGGATTGGGGCGAAAAAATTTCGATACGGAGGTATTTTAGTTTTTTAAAAAACAGCTTCCAAAAGTTGTTTCTCCAAACAGCTAAAAATAGAAAATCGCTCTTCAAAGCGCATTTCTGCACAGAACACCCAAACACTCTGCAGCTTTTCAAAACTGCTCCCCAGAAGATCTATTTTAAAATAGCTCTATCCGGACAGCAGCTTTTCAATCCGCCAGAGCTGTCCCAAACAGAGCCTATAAATGATGGAAAATTTTAATGGAAAAATTCTTAAATCCTTAAATATTGAAGTTTGGAATATTACAATTAAAGAGCCCCCAATTATTTTAAATAGAAATGAAATGATTTTAAATGTTAAATCATTAAATATTTTATTTTGTGCACTAAATCAAAATATTTTCAAACTTATTTATACATTTCCGATAGCTCATGAAGTTTGGAAATATCTTGAGAATTCTTATAGTCTTTTTTCCACAGATAATGAACAAGTGCAATTTTCTATGGATTTGAGAGAAGAAATCGATGAGGACTCATGTTTGGAGGAAGATCTATCAAATTCAACTAAGAAAGATGAATCCATGGAGTGCACATCAAATGGATTGGAAGAAGTGAACACATCATGCGAAAGAGAAGATGAAAATTCATTTATGGAAGAGGAATGCCAAGAAAATGTCAAAGGAACCTTATGTTCAAATCTTGCCTCATCTTATAGCACTGTAAGTAAATCAAAATCCTCTCTTTTCATAACAAATTATATTTCTACATTTTGTATGCTTTAAATTGCTAAATGTAGAATTAAGAAATTGAAAAATGCTAATTCAAAACTATGTTTAGAAAATATAAGTTTAAAAGCAAACACTAAAGTAGAATCTCATATTGATGTATCAAATTCTATTTCAAGCTCTGTAATTGAAATTTCTACACCTTGTTATGATTGCATTGATTTTAAAGAAAAATTCGAGAAATTTGAAAAAGAGTTTTTAATTTCAAAAGAGCATAATGAAAATTTAATAAAAAGAAACATTGCTATAATGAATAAACTAGAATCATTAAAAATGTTTGTAGAAAAAATTTTAAGTAATAAAAAATCATTTATTTCTAGTTTATCTTCAAAATTATATAAGACTCCTACTAGTGAGTTAAATAAAAGTATGTATAAAAAGAAGAGTGAAAATGAAAAACAACTAAATGAGTGTTTGAAAAATAATTTCAAAACTCATTCTCCTAATTCTAAATTAATTGCTCACAAATTTCCTATTAACAATACATTTAAAAATCACAACAATTATAAGCATTATTATCATGAATATGAAAATTTGAAACATGTTCAACTAAAGTATGAATGGAGACCCAAGATTAAAAATGAAACATTAACTCCACTTGAAATGATCCATTCATCACTTTCTCCTCATAAGCCAACACACTATATTTGGGTACCCAAAAGAACCATCACACTCGGTTCATTTTGGATACCTAAATCTCTTATTCATTAGTAACTCATCAAATATGTGAAGTAGAAATCAATCTAATATGAAATACTTAAAAATCTACTTCACAATATGCTAAAATGATAAAATAAAAATATATATATTTTTTGCTTTGTGAAATTTTGTTTTTGTTTTCTGAGCTAACACATATTTTGGTCACTTTATATATTTTGATATGTGACTTTAACTTATTGAGCCTAAATTCTTAAATGAATCAAATTAAATGAAATTGAATAAAAAGTCATATTATTTTCAAGTGGCCTAACTATCTTATATCTCTAGCATGCATACTTATTAAGTTCATTACCTATAATTGTCTTATAATATCATTATAAATTTAACATTGAATCTCTTAAGTGATATTATCAAGATTAACGAAATTATTTTTAAAAATGGATTTAATTGAGCAAAAAAGAATTATATATAATATTCACCTTACAAGCTTTCACTTAAAATTAATTTAAAAGGATGAAAATGAACTTAATGTACACCACTATGATCGATTATGACTAGCTGATATCCTATTCTTAAATTCATTCTATTCATAAATCAAAATTCATGATATATCAACTATGTGACTTTAAAATAAACTATAATTAAAAATCAATCTTACATAAAAGTCATAGTTTATGATTTCATTCTTAGACTCAAACGCTTAGTATGTCCATGATCATTCACTCATATTATGTGTCTCACTTTAGCGAGGGCATAGGTTTTATGCATTAGAGACGTTAATCTATAAATCATGTCTTGTCCTTAACCGAGGAAGGGTTCCAGTGAGTTCTTGGGAGGCATTGGGGGAAAAAAGTGTTAGGTGTAGCGGCCTCTTTTATGTGCATATGAGATTAACCCCTCAACCTACGGCATGCGTGCAGCTCCTCATGCCCATCCGTCACTTAGTACGGGGCTAGGGTGTAGACATATAACTTGGGTAGTTTAATATAGGAAATACTCATATCATATTCGTTGCATGAACATTATTTTACACTTTATGATTATTTATATCATGCATATTGGTTTGAACATGTGTATATTATTTTACACTAGTTATTTTAAAGATATTACAAAAAAACCATTATAAAATTTCAAAATAATTAAAAAATTCATTATCATTGTCAAAGATGATTAATTATAACAATTAAAGATTAAATACAATATTTAATTTAGTTTTCATAGTTCTTAAAATATTGTTTTGAATTTTATCATGCCTTGAATATTATCTTATTATGTGCAATGAAATTAATGGTAGAAAATATGTGTAGAATTGTTTAGCATGCCTCTAAGTATGAGTAATATTTTGTGTTTGATAATGACTTTACACACTCACTTATTTTGATAACCTACATGTGTTTTTAATCTTATACTTGCATGGTTGTATAGTGTAATAACATAATAATTAAAATTCATAAATATATTACCTACACTACATTGAATTGTTTATTTCAATTCTTTGTTTTTCACGCACTTATTCATTAAAGAAAAGTGGTTTAAAAAATTTAAATTATATTGTTTGCAAAATAAATGAATTCAGAGTTCTTGGTCACAAGCATAAAAAACATAGAATAAATGACAAGGAAACTCTACCAAGCACTACTTCGTTCCCTGATAAGTTTTCATGAGCATTGTGTGTGCGAAGCACCTTGGTAGTTGTAAGTTTTATGTATGTGCATTGAAATATTGTGGAAGTAATTTTATTTATGTATTTTAATATTGTATTATTTCATTATATATGTAATTTGTTTTGATTAATATATTTGTATACTTTATCAAATCACTTTTTTACGCATTATTATCATATATAAAACTTCTTCTCATGAGAATTGGATCCTAATTCATATCTACACAATTTTCTACAAAATAAAGTAAATGCACTAGATAACAAAAGCATAATCACTTCAATATTTTTGTTTACTTGAAATACAAATTTTATTACATTGTAGCTTTGTATCTTTTCCTTATATATTCAAATTATGCTTGCAATTATATCTCAATAGAATAACATCTCTTGGGACTTTAACTCAAACATCAACTTTTCAATTTTAAAAAAACTCATTATCCTTTATATGCTCATACTTTCTAAAAAAGATGTTTATTTTTAAGAATATTTTATTATACTTTCTGATGTAATTATTACTTGCACTTATTCATGATTTTTTTCAACAAGTGGTATCTTGAAATAAAAATGCTTACTCTATCATTTCATTTATGTTGCTTACTAATTTATGCTTCACCATGTTTATTTCTAACAAGTGGTATGTAACAAGCTTTTTATAGCATAATATTTTCCTTCTCTGCATAGAACAAACTAATTTTTGTTGCATATACTCATCTCTACCCTCCTTTGATACAATCAAAAGGGGGAGAATAACTTGCATGAACTTAAAATTTTAGAGGAGTACATTGAAAATTTCATAGGAAATATCTATGTTGGTAGAGTAATCATATAAGAAGTGTATATATTATCTTATTGCTCGATCATGATTAATCTTCCAGTAAGTTATCTTTATCAATCTTAAAAGGTATGTATTCATCCATACCCACTTTTACTAATAACAAAAAGGAGAGAATAAACTGAGAAATCTAGTGGAACCGATACTTAGGGGGAGCAAAATATATATGGAACACTTATGTAGGGGGAGCTTTCATATAAGAATAGTATGTTTTGCTTTAAAGCTACCATGTCATAAACTTATTATTCATGTATATATTTTACCACACTAACCTATAAACATAAATGGTCTTAAACTCACGAATTTCTCATATAGGTATTTGTTATTATCAAAAGGGGAAGATTGTTGGAGCATGCATTCCGCATCTCTTGGTTTGAGAATAACAAATACCGTGATGTATTTGATCTACTCTTTTGTGTATTTATAATGTGCAGGTTGTACATGTTGAATGAGGAGACAAGTCATCAGTCATGTGCATGATCCAAGGGTGTGCACACTTTAAAAAACAAAATGACGAGTTTTGTGTGCAAAACTTCTATCAGCCATAACTTTCAATCCGGGAGGAGTTACGGAACGTGCCACCCCATTCCAGAATGAGATCGAAGTCATCTACACTCGGGAAATGGTTTAGACGGCAAAAGTGAAAAGGAGATATCGCTAGGCGATTGTCACAGCCCGCATTTTTCACCACCAATAAAGGTATCTGGGCTGCAGCCCTGTAACGGTGCCGTGCTATAGGCCAAGCCGCTGAGCTTATATGTCATAGGCCAAGCCGCTGAGCTTTTATTTATGTATTTTAATATTGTATTATTTCATTATATATATAATTTGTTTTGATTAATATATTTGTATACTTTATCAAATCACTTTTTTACGCATTATTATCATATATAAAACTTCTTCTCATGAGAATTGGATCCTAATTCATATCTACACAATTTTCTACAAAATAAAGTAAATGCACTAGATAACAAAACATAATCACTTCAATATTTTTGTTTACTTGAAATACAAATTTTATTACATTGTAGCTTTGTATCTTTTCTTGATATATTCAAATTATGCTTGCAATTATATCTCAATAGAATAACATCTCTTGGGACTTTAACTCAAACATCAACTTTTCAATTTTAAAACTCATTATCCTTTATATGCTCATACTTTCTAAAAAAGATGTTTATTTTTAAGAATATTTATTATACTTTCTGATGTGATTATTACTTGCACTTATTCATGATTTTTTTCAACAAGTGGTATCTTGAAATAAAAATGCTTACTCTATCATTTCATTTATGTTGCTTACTACTTTATGCTTCACCATGTTTATTTCTAACAAGTGGTATGTAACAAGCTTTTTATAGCATAATATTTTCCTTCTCTGCATAGAACAAACTAATTTTTGTTGCATATACTCATCTCTACCCTCCTTTGATACAATCAAAAGGGGGAGAATAACTTGCATGAACTTAAAATTTTAGAGGGAGTACATTGAAAATTTCATAGGAAATATCTATGTAGGTAGAGTAATCATATAAGAAGTGTATATATTATCTTATTGCTCGATCATGATTAATCTTCCAGTAAGTTATCTCTATCAATCTTAAAAGGTATGTATTCATCCATACCCACTTTTACTAATAACAAAAGGGAGAGAATAAACTGAGAAATCTAGTGGAACCGATATTTAGGGGGAGCAAAATATATATGGAACACTTATGTAGGGGGAGCCTTCATATAAGAATAGTATGTTTTGCTTTAAAGCTACCATGTCATAAACTTATTATTCATGTATATATTTTACCACACTAACCTATAAACATAAATGGTCTTAAACTCACGAATTTCTCATATAGGTATTTGTTATTATCAAAAGGGGAAGATTGTTGGAGCATGCATTCCGCATCTCTTGGTTTGAGAATAACAAATACCGTGATGTATTTGATGTACTCTTTTGTGTATTTATAATGTGCAGGTTGTACATGTTGAATGAGGAGACAAGTCCTCAGTCATGGGCATGATCCAAGGGTGTGCACACTTTAAAAAAACAAAATGACGAGTTTTGTGTGCAAAACTTCTATCAGCCATAACTTTCAATCCGGGAGGAGTTACGGAACGTGCCACCCCATTCCAGAATGAGATCGAAGTCATCTACACTCGGGAAATGGTTTAGACGGCAAAAGTGAAAAGGAGATATCGCTAGGCGATTGTCACAGCCCGCATTTTTCACCACCAATAAAGGTATCTGGGCTGCAGCCCTGTAACGGTGCCGTGCTATAGGCCAAGCCGCTGGGCTTATATGTCATGGGCCTCTGAGCTGCTGGGCCGGGCCGTTACAGCGATAGCCACTGTCGCCCGGCGATAGCTCCACGATCGAATTGTCCCGCAGAAACCTCAAAATCGTGTGACACGTTCCAGCCAGATAGGATATCGCTGATTGGCGACAACCAGTGTCGCCCGACGATATCGATAATATATAAAAGTGATTCATTTTTTTGTGGAGATTAAGGATTACAGAATTTGGAGTGTTCCTTCCCGTACAACTGGTCTAGAGAGCTCCAGCATCCAAAAAAAGACTCTATCCTCCAAGACGGTTCAAGTGCGACGAAGCGACGACACATACACGACATCTGGAGCAATCTTGGCAAGGATCCATCGTCATCTTCAGCGCTACATTTAGAGGGAGTTCTTAATTCAAAAGATTATATTTTATCATTAATTTCATTGTAATCGTTAGGAGAAAATCGTCGCCTTGTGTGTGGCGTCTAGGTCCGTGTGTGGCTTTGGAGGAAATCGCCGCCGTGTGCGTGACGTCTAGGTCCTTGTATGGCTTAGGAGAAAATCACCGCCTTGTGAGTGGCGTCCAAGTCCTTGTGCTGCTTAGGGTGAAATCGTTGTCTTGTGTGTAGGGTCTAGATCATGGTTAAATCTAGGGGAGGCTAGTAGCAAGATCTAGGGAGAGATACGCTTTAGCATGTCGGTTCTTGTAGAAGGACCGACGAAATCAAATGTAGACTATATTTTTCATAGCCTTAATCTCTAACTTCATAGAGATATATTGTATTCTGTTTGATCACTTATGAAATAAAAGATTATCATTTTTGTTCTTATTTATTTCAAAGTGTTTAGTTTGTCTATGAAAAATTAGTTTTGAGTTCTTTAATTATTTCACCTAGTAAATTAAGATTAAAAAAATATTGTCAACCCTTATTCACCCCCTCTAAGGGTGTTGTAAGATCCAACAATCTGGACTTCATGAGATCTTCCGACGAATTACATGAAAGCTCTCGGGAGTACTCGACGAATTCTTTGAGTACACGACGAATTGACTTGAACTAGCTAAGTCTTCAAACTTTCTCTGACCTCGCGAGAGTACTCGACGAATTTCACGATTACTCATATAAGTACTCGACGAATTGGTCGAGTATATACGAGAGGTCTAAGCTATTTTAACTTAGCCGTTCTGGACAACAGTTCTCAGTGATCTCTCAACTACTCCTGAGATCACCGACGAATTCCGCGTGTGCTTACGTGAGTTCTCGACGAATTTCACGAGTCCTCACGAGATCACTCAACGAAATGACTTAGCAAATTCTAAACTTCTTGAACAACAACTTTCTCTGGGATAAAAGCAAATTCTAAACTTCTTGAACAACAACTTTCTCTGGGATACTAGAGATGAGGTACACTCCATTAGAGAGATGAGGTACACTCCATTAGAGAGATAACACATGAGTCAACACAATATCCTATACAATGAGGAATTACATTGCACAAAACTGTGTTTGGAGACCTATTGTAACCTGACAATGAATTGTACTTGACAATTAAGACCCGCACCATACATAGTTAAAACAAACATCAAATACAAACTTAATTCAACTTAGTTTAAGGGACACTTCTTCAAATCAAGATTATTATGGATACAATACCCAACAAATTGATTTCGACAGAGAAGGATATGAAACGATTATTGAAGTTCTTCAAATTGTATCATTCATTAAAGCAAAATGAATATAATCTAATATAGATCATAATAATAATTCATAAATGGTAACAAGATTTAATAATGATGATAAATTCAAATAAAAAAGTATAGTAGGTAAACAATAAATAGTAAACAATAAACAAAGATCAATAGTTTTAGTAAATCAGGAGCATGCATTGACTTCGTATCGACGCAACATCTGTGAAACATCGACTTCAAATTGACGCATCTAGAAAGTTATGTTGACTGCAACTCGACGCATATCCCTGGATAATAGTTTTTCATCTCCATATTACTCTATAAATGATGTTTGCACAAAATATTTTATTAAGGGACATATATAAAACTAGAAGTTGTTGGTTTAATAAACAACACTCTTTTAGTGCAAGAGGTATTATGAAATGTCATCATATACTTATACTTTCATCACTCCTTATAATTGGAAAAAAGTAATGAGTCAAAGGTAACCTGAATCCTAATTAATGTTTGATTTTATGTGTAGGAAAAATACTGTCCTTATACAAACCAGTTATGATATTTGGATAGTAGTTGCTCCAAGTATATGACTGGACATAAATAATTGCTGGATAATTTCAATGCCAAAAATGACTCAAAGGTAATTTTTGGCATTTCCAATTATGGTCAAACCAAAAGTTATGAAATGATCAAATTGGAGATATCACCTTCTCTAAATTAGTTTATGTTGAAGAACTGCAACATAGTCTAATTAGTATCAGCCAACTGTGTGACGATGAATATAAAGTTGTATTCACACACAACCTATGTCAAATAGTCAACTACATAAATAATATTGTAGTATTATCTGGTTTTAGAAAAGTTAGTATCTATGTAGTTGCCTTTACCCCAACTAAAAATGAAGTATGTCTGTTTAATGCTAAATTAGACAGGAATGAGTCCTACCGGTAAATAAGTCAAATCATCATTCAAACTAATTGGTAAGAATGATTCCCTAATAATTTTATATCTATTGCTTATGGATTTATTTGCTGCTCTTACCACCCAGAGTTTAGGAGGTAAGTCTTATACTTTGATTATAGTGGATGATTTTTCAAAATTTAGTTGAGTATCCTTCCTAAAAGCTAAGTCTGAAGCCTTTTTAATCCTCTCAAGCTTCATCAAACATATTCAACCTAAGTTTAATACTAAAGTGCCTTTGAGTAAAAGTGATCACGACACATAGTTTGAAAATCAATTAATATGTAAATTTTCGTGAGGATGAAGGAATTAAACAAAACTTTTTCAGCCCCTAGAATTTCTCAACAAAATTGAGTGGCTGAAAGAAAAAACAGAACATTTATTGAATCTGGAAGAACCTTAATAGTATTGTCAAATTTGCCTAGATTCTTTTGGACTGAAGCAGTAAACACGGCTAATTATGTTCTCAATATAATTCAGAACTCTTATATAAAAAAATAAGCTTTATCGCCCAACAAGTCCAGTCTAGTCCAACAAAACTGCCGCGTGATAAGTAAGCGGGTTCCTTCGGAGGTCATTTACATTATTATAATGAATATTTCAAACATAGTAGGTTATTCCAAAGTGTCCATTTATTTTTGTAATTAGCAATTATACTGAGAGTATAAACTACTGCTCATCACAAAATACTTGTATTTACCTATTGTCTCTCATCTCAGCCTTCCTCTATTGGTGAATTATTACGGCCCATCATCACAACCGTTGAATAAATAAATACTAAGAAACGGCCAATGTACGGAATGAATTCCTCCGGCGGAATATTCTAGAAATTAACGAGATACCTTCCCCCCATTCGCACTAGTCGTCTGCTTATTAGGTCTATAAAATACGAGCTGCTGCAGCTCGGCAGCATTATTATAGATTATTATTATAGAAAAGAAAGGCATGAGCAAGGGTTTGAAGCGGGAATACAGCATCGGAGAAGAGATCGGCCGCGGCCGTTTCGGCGCCGTCTGCCGCTGCTCCTCTTTAGCATCCGGCGACGTCTTTGCCGTAAAATCCATCAACAAGTCTCTCCTCTCCGACGCCGTTGATCGCGACTGCGCCCAGCGGGAGGCCAAGATTACGCAGATCGCCGCCGCCGGCAATCCTAACGTCGTCCAGATCCACGCCGTCTACGAAGATGAGGCATGGATCCACCTCGTGATGGATCTCTGTGAGGGCGGGGACCTCTTCGATCGGATCGCCGCCGCCGGAGGAAGTGCGGCGCCGATGAGCGAGGCGGATGCAGCGGCGGTGATGGCGCCGATGATGGAGGCGTTGTTGATTTGCCATCGGAGGGGCGTGGCGCACCGCGACGTGAAGCCGGACAATGTGCTGTTTGACGGCGAAGGGCGGCTGCGGCTAGCGGATTTCGGCTCCGCTGAGTGCTTTGGTGATGGGAGGGGGATGCGGGGGGTTGTGGGGACGCCGTACTACGTGGCTCCGGAGGTGGTGCTGGGCAGGGAGTACGGGGAGAAGGCGGACGTGTGGAGCGCCGGAGTTGTGCTGTACATAATGCTGGGAGGGATGCCGCCTTTTTACGGGGAGACGGCGGGGGAGATATTTGAGGCGGTGATCCGTGGAAATCTGCGGTTTCCCGGGAGGGTTTTCGGCAGGGTTTCCGGTGCGGCCAAGGATCTGATGAGACGGATGCTGTGCAAGGAGGCGTCGCGACGATTCTCGGCGGAGCAAGTCCTCGGTAATTAGTCGTCTAAACCCTAAAACACCAACACACATATATATATTTATGGATCTTAGAATGGGGCCATTGGGCGTGGTGGAACTGTGGAATCCCTGAATCGAATATGTATTGTGCTATTTCAGGGCATCATTGGATGACTACTACAAGTGGCGGCCGGGGAACCTGCGAACCTCACCTGAGCTGCTAGCGCTGCTGAGCTTCTTCGATTACCCTTTTTTTTTCTTGGTGCAGGGAGATCACTTCATCTTCATGAAGTGGAAGGTTTAATTTTGGCTGTCTCGATCAAGAAGACTAATTAACTAGTGTTGTGTGTCTGCTGTGTTGTGCTACATAGAAATAGCAGCTAGCTAGCTAGCATCTGTAAATCCAATCATCCTCAAGTCTACTTATAACTAGTATCTTTGTGAGGAATTTGGTGATATCTGTAATTTTGTAAAGAGAAATAAAATGGAAAACATAGCTAGCATCTGTAATTTTGTAATTAGGGTTTAGGGTAGTAGTGGGCGGATGGGCTGCCTGCTGTTGGGAAATTGAGAACTTCCACCATTCTAAACTGCACCCACATTCAACTAGATTAATAAATGTAATGTAGTATCTAATTGTATATATAGTTTATACACGTACAGCTGTATATATGATGAAATTAAATGAAATCAAATTTCGGGTAATGCTTATGGGGTTTATCTTTTGATCTCCATTTGAAGCCCCAGCATGGATGCATGGGAGATTACAGTTGCCAATGCAATACAAAAATGTACTCATGATGTGATGTAGTTCATTCATTAAATAATCTCCATCTCTGAAGCTATATCTGTACAACTGCGTATTCGTTGAGTGAGCTCTTTCGGCAAGTTCAAGGCTTTTCGGGAGGATCTTCAGGTCGGGATGGACAGAATGGCGAGTGAGGTATGCAGGCATGCACTCGCCCCACGCCTTAAGGAGCTTTCACCCAGTTCGAAAGGGGCAGTCAGGTCCATCACACACTCGCCCAAGGTCGGCACCTTGTTGCGCAAAGGAGAAGGTTCTCGCCTGGATGGACGAGTGATGGGTAAGGCCCGCACTCGCCTGGGGGCGAATCGCACTCGCTTGGGGGCGAATCGCACTCGCTTGGGGGCGAATCGCACTCGCCCGGGGGGCGAATGCGTGGCTCCTCCAGCTTTCGCCGCTTCAGGCGAGTGATATTTCTATAGGCGACTCGCCCAGTGGGATCCAATGGTAAAATAACCTGGATGTCCTCGAAAGTCTGCAATTAGCCTTTCAGGGCAATGAAGTTACGCTGTTGGCAGACCCATTTGGGCTGCGATTAGCCTTTCAGGATAGCAGAGTTTTGATGTTGGCAGACCAAGTTTGAAAATCTATAAATATAATCGAGGGTGCACCTTTGGAAGGACATATTCTCTTATTTTCTTCTTTCCCGGGCTTTTCTTAACAAGCTTAGAGCATTCTCCAATTTCCTCAAGCTCAATATTGGCTTGGGAGGGGAAGCGATCTTAGATCTTCCGGGTGTGAGGTGGGTCATCCTCGCTGAGATCTCGGTTCTGTTCCTGGGCTCTTGATTCTTTGGTCTAGTGTGCTAGTTCGAGGGAAGAAAGTGTGAGGCCACACCCCTTTGGGGACCCCGAACTCCACAGAGACTGATTTTCAGTTCCAACACTTTGGTGCGGTGAGCGTGGAGAGTGGTCAGAATAGAAGAACCTCAGCTAGCTCCATAACTGGAGGTGAAGGACAAGGGTCTGGCCCTGAGCATTCGCCACCCCCGTTAGCTTTATCTACAATGGATATGTTCAAAGACTTCAGGAAGGAGGTCATGGAGACCTTGCATCACTGGCTCAGCGCCACTCGCGGCGAGTGCTCGACGTCGGCTGTCCTAGTGGTCGTGCAGCCTGCATTAGCCGACAACGCCCCGGTCAGACGGACCGGAAAGGAAAAAGAAGGCGTGGGCAGCAGACAGCATGCCGCCGGGCGAGAGCTTTTCCCCGACTCGCCGAGTGCTGGACGGGTCAGTGAGGTGTCTGTGTGAGAGCCTCCCACTCACTCCATATGCGGGAGCACCTTAACGAGTTGGTCGTGTCAGCCCCAGTTCCAGAAGGGTTCAGGGAGTCGGAGATGTCTTACTACACTGGCAGAGACGACCCAGTTCAACACGTCTAGTAGTTTGAGGTCGCGATGTCCATCAAACAAATGACTGACGCATTTAAGTATTGGCTCTTCGCCATCTCCTTCAAAGACAAGGCAAAGGACTGGTTCCACCAACTTCCCACCAGCTCAATTTACTGCTACGCTGATCTACGCCGGACTTTCTTGTTGAGGTTCTCAACTTCGAAGAAGAGGAAGAAGGGCGCAGAGTTCATTTTCGCCTTCAAGCAAGGGCCGGAAGAGACCCTAGCAAGCTATGTTGATAGGTTCCAGGAGGAGGTCCTCATAGTGGAAGAGGTGTCAGGGTTTACCCTGACGATGGCCTTTACTTTGGAGCCCCAAGAAGGGTTCTTCAGGGTGGCATTAAAGAGGAGGCCACCACTATCTTTCGAGGAGGTGATTGAGAGAGCAGCGCAGGAGATCGAGGGTGAGGCAGCAAACCCGAATTTTGCCAGGAAGCTGACCAGGTTGGGAGGAAGTGAGGAGAGGGAGCAGGGAGCTAGCATGCAACAAGATGAGAGGAGAAGAGATGAGCCCAAGGGGTAGGGTTTGCTAAGGCATCAACAGGGGTGGGGATATCAAGAACCTACCAACCAGTTGGGTTTGAGGCAGTAGGAAGGACCCGTCCAGGGTCATGGAAGAAGAAGATTAAAAGGAGGAAACTACCAGGGGGTGCACGGGCGGTTCAACCCCCCTCAGATGGAGACAGGGCCCAAGGCCACCTCTCCTCCACAACATCAAGCCATAGCAATATCGCGAGGAAGGAATGAGAGGAGGAACAACCAAGGAGGGAGGAGAGGATTAGAGGTGGAGTTGCCATACTGTGACTTCCATCAAGTGGAGGGTCACGCAATGACCACCTGCCCAAAGTTTATGGAGCTGAGAACAACAAGGGGACATGGACAGCAGCCACCGACAGTGGGGATCAAGGAAGTGGTCGCGGGGGCCGATGAAGACATATGTGAAAAGCGGGCCGATATAGGGGGCTCCGGGAGGATTGGAGTAATCCACTGGGGGGGGGGATAAAGGCCACCCGTATGAGGAGCCTCCAAACCATGTTCCGGCGGAGTGTCGCTTTGACGTCCCAGACCTCGCCTCCCATGGAGAGGATTACCTTCACATCAAGTGACATGCCAGATCATGAGGATCCGTTCTGCGACGCGCTAGTGGTTCAGGCAGCGGTCGAGAACTTCACTGCCTCCGGATCTTGGTAGATAACGGGAGCTCGGTCAACGTCGTCTTCAAGAAGGCGCTCGACGGGTGAACATGTTGTTTGTTTTCCGCTTTACCATAACTTTTGTTGCGGTTGTTTGTGGAGGTAAAGAGGGTTCTAGCCTCGGATGGACCGCTCTTCGGGTTCTCAGGAGAAAGGAAGGAAGTGGAAGGAGGAGTGGGGCTCAATGTGAATCTGGGGGGTCAGTCCCGTAATTACCGGTTCGTAATCGTGGACGCCCCCAGCAGCTGCAATGTCATCTTTGGTCGGCCTCTCATCAGCGCTTTCCATTGTGTCCCCTCATCCTTCCATTAATGCCTCAAGTTCAACGATGGAGGGGTGCAGGTCCGGGTCTGAGGAGATCCTAAGGAAGCAAGACAGTGCTACGTCACCACAATCAACACCATCTCATAGATGAGAGAGGCCAAGAAGATGGAGAAGGTGATGGAGGAGGCGGCGACAGAGTTGTGGGGGAAACAAGCCCTCATCGGGAGGGGAGAACGGAAGGAGAACCGAGAGGAGTAGAGATGATGGAGGTAGATGAAGTAACAGAAGAGGAGGCCCTTGCCAAAGGAGAGAGGACATCTGAAGATTGGGAGGAGCAGTATCGGTTGGAGCCTGAAGAAATAGTGGTGGAGTACGTTCGAGGTTCTCACCCAAGCAGGCACGACAGAAAAGGTGCGAGTCAGCGGAGGCTTGGGCCCGAAGGACCAGGAGAGAATGATGGCATGCATTCAGGAGCACGTGGATGTCTTCGCTTGGACCGCGGCAGATATGCCCGACATCGATGTCGACATGGCTTGTCACCGACTGAATCTTGATCTGAAGTTCCTCCCTATCCACTAAAAGAAGAGGAATGCGGCCAACAAGCTCGAGGGGCCCATCAAGGAGGAGGTGGAGAAACTTCTTTGGGCTGATTTTGTGTCTAAGATCCAGTTTCCAGGCTGAGTATCAAATGTTGTAATGGTGAAGAAGGGAGGGGAGAAATGGAAAATATGTGTAGAATTTTCTTTATTGAATAAATCATGCCCCAAGAATTGTTACCCCATGCCTCGAATCGACGCGCTGGTTGATTCAGCCGTCAGTTTTCCTGTTATGAGTTTTCTGGATGCTTTTTCAGGATATCACCAAATCAAGATGCACTCTCCCGATGTAAAGGATGTGTCCATCGCAAGCAGCGGATGCTATTGTTATAATATGATGTCTTTTGGGCTGAGGAATGTGTGGACAACATATCAGAGAATGATGGATAGAGTTTTCTGGGAGCAGAGGGGAAGGAATCTGGAAGTATATGTGGATGATCTTCTGGTGAAGAGCAGGGATGTGAGCTCTCACCTTCAAGACTTGGAGGAAACGTTTTCCACCCAGCGAGCATTTAAAATGAGGTTGAATCCCCATAAGTTTGTTTTCGGGGCAAGCCGGGGGAAGTTCCTGGGACACCTCCTAACTTCAGCTGGGGGGAGCCCAACCCAGATAAGGTGAAAGCAATAATGGAATTGTAATCTCCAAGGAATGCCAAAGGGGTTCAACGCCTGACTGTGAAGCTTGCAGTGTTGAGCGGGTTTCTTTCTTGGACAGGAGAGAAGTGCTCACATTTCTTCAGAATATTGCGTGGGAATCAAAAGTTCGAAAGGACTAAGGAGTGTGAGGAGACTTTCCAATCTCTGAAGGATCAGCTCACCAAGGCTCCAGTACTCCAAGGACCCAAAGAAAGTGAAGACTTGACCCTGTACCTCAGAGTGGGGGCGAAGGCTGCAAGCTCCGTGTTGGTCCGGGAGGAGGGGAAGAAGAAGCTTCCAATTTACTATGTGAGTCAGGTCTTGAAGAAGACAGAGCTCAGGTATCTAATCCTGGAGAAGCTAGCCTTTGCTTTGGTCCTCTCAGCTTGGAAGCTTCGACCTTACTATCAAGCTCACTCGATCTGAGTGGTGACCGATCATCTGCTACGTGGCATCTTCGAAGGAGTGGAGCTTTCTAGACGGTTGGAAAAATGGTCGGTGGAGTTGAGTGAGTTTGACATCTCCTTTGTCCCGTGTCTGTCAATTAAAGCTCAAGCAGTGGCAGATTTCTTGGCAGATTGTGTGGTGGAGTCGGAAGAGGTAGGTCTGAGTCGACCAGTAGCTTGGAATCTGCTAGTGGATGGAGCATCAGGAAGGCATTCCTTGGGAATGGGGGTGGTCTTGGCGAGCCACCAAGGGACAAAGATTGAGCAGGCCGTAGTAATACACTTCTCCATAACCAACAACCAGACAGAGTATGAGGCAGTCATTGTGGGGATACGACTCGTTAAGGAATTGGGGGTACAAGATGTGGAGGTGTTGACGGACTCGATGGTGGTGGCCTCGCAAGTCAAAGGGGAGTTCGAGGCAAGGTAGCCGACCCTGCATCGATACTTGCTCAAGGTAAGGGACCTTATTGGGGGGTGCCAAACCTTCTCCATTTGGCATGTACCACGAGGAGAGAGTGTTGCAGCAGATCAACTGGCCAAGTTCAGTCTAAATACGAGAGCAATCGTGACAGACTTGTTCCGACCATACATAGAAGAGGAGGAGCTTATGGACATAGATCAATGTCATCCATGGAAGGACCCATTTATCATGTTTTTAACCACTGACGAGTTCCCGGGGGAGGCCATAGAAAAGAAGCGCTTTAGGCATAAGTTGACATACTATCTGTTACGCGCGCGCAAGAGAGAGAGAGAGAGAGAGAGAGAGAGAGAGAGAGAGAGAGAGAGAGAGAGAGGGAGAGAGAGAGAGTGATGTTTCGAAAGGCTCTCTCGGAGTTTCTTGCCAGATGGATGTCAGAGGAGGTTCCAAAGATCCTAGATGAGGTTCACTCAGGAGAGTGTGGAAGCCACTGGGGAGCAGGACCCTAGAAGGCAGGATAGTTCGGTAAGAATACTTTTGGTCGACCTTGGGCAAGAATGCGGAGGAGTTCATGAAGAAATGTCTCAAATGTCAACTGTTCGTGCCACTCCAGCTCCTGCCCGCCTGGAGGCTTAGGAGTACTACGACATTGTGGCCATTCGTCGTTTGGGGAATGGACTTGGTGAGGCCTTTTCCTCAGGACAGCGGTTAAAGGAGATTTCTTCTAGTCATGATTAATTATTTCTCAAAGTGGTTGTAAGTTAAGGCCCTGGCCAAGGTGACCTCTCAAGTGGTTCGTAACTTTGTATGGAGAGAGATCATCTGTCGGCATGAGTTGCCTCAAGCTATAGTCACCGACAACGGGCCATAATTTGCTAGTGAGGAGTTCATCAGTTTCTGTGGCCAGCTCAGGATTGATCTCAGGTTCACATTGGTCCATCACCCCATGAGTAACGGGCAGGTGGAGTCGACAAATAAGATCATCGTGAATCTGTTGAAGAAGAAGGTTGAGAACCTTAAGGGTGTGCGAACAGAAAAACTGAAACCGAAATTTGGACAATAACAGAGTTTTTATTTCCAAAAATTGTATATATTACAAATGTATGACCTCCCTTTTATAGAATGGAAGAGAAAGGAGAGAATACAAATAAACAATGTGAGGCTAAATACATTTATGGGACTAGCGGCTAGACAAACCCAGACCGCATAGGACGCGTTGTTAGATAAGGAGGTTTAACCGCCCGACCATACTGATAAGAGAAGACAAGCCGCCGGAGCAGATCGCCAGACCGCACGGTCTCCAAGCTGCTGAAGAGAAGCCGCCAGACCGCCCGGTCTCCAAGCCGCCAGACCGCCCGGTCTCTAAGTCGCCCAAGTGAAGCCGCCAGACCGCCCGGTCTCCATATTGCAACACTCCCCCTCAAGCTGGAGCATATATATCAACCATGCCCAACTTGTCGCAAATGTGAAAAAAGGAAGCTGACACAAGCTTGGTGAATATATCTGCCAACTCGTTGTCTGAAGTAACGAATGAAATATAAATCTGTTTCTTCAAGATCTCTTCTCTGATGAAATGACAGTCAACTTCGATGTGCTTTATTCTCTCATGAAATACTGGATTTTTGGAGATATATATAACAGCCTTGTTGTCGCAGAACATAGGTATATGATGATTGTAGACTTCTCCTAAGTCTAGCATGAGAGCCCGTAACCACTTTATATTACAAGTGGTTGACGCCTTACTCTGATATTCAGCTTCTGCACTGGACCTGGAGACAACACATTGTTTCTTGCTCTTCCAGCTCAATAGGTTTCCTTCCACAAATATGCAAAAGCCCGATGTGGACATGCAATCACCTTTGTCGTCAGCAAAGCTAGAATCTGAGTAGGCTTCAACCTTTAAATGACCATTTCTCTGAAACAATAGTCTCTTACCCTGCCGCTTTATCATATTTCAATATCATTAGGGCAGACTGTAGATGACACTCTCTAGTAGCTTGCATAAACATACTAACCTTGCCTACAATATAGGAGATGTCGGGTCTTATTACAGTGAGATAAATGAGTTTGCCCACCAGACGTCTGTACCTTGTAACATCTGATAGAAGAGGCGAGTCGTCTGTCCAGGTTTTATCTTCTCTGGTAGCCATGGGGCATCGGGCAGGTTTATCCCCAGTCAACCCCGTCTCTTGCAGAAGATCAAGAGCATACTTATGTTGGGAGAGAACCAAAGAATTGGGCTTTCGAGAGATTTCTATCCTCGGGAAGTATTTTGGGGAGCCCATATCCTTCATGACAAGGTGTTGACGGACATGTTTCTTCGTCAGCGCTACCCCAGCCTTGTCATCACCAGTGAGAAGAATATCGTCCACATATACGACAAGAATCACCAGACCCAGGGTGGTTTTTCGAATAAATAATAAGTGATCGGCAGAGTTCCTTGTGAAACCAACGACTACCACAATGCCGCTGAACTTATTAAACCACGCCCGAGGTCTTTGCTTTAGGCAATAGATAACCTTCTTCAGCCTGCATACGCGTGTCTCCCCAAAGCAACATACCCAGGAGGTTGCTCCATGTAGACATCCTCTTGTAGATCACCACAAAGGAAGACATTCTTGACATCTAGTTCAGAAATGAGTCAATCCTTGTTAACCGCCACTGACAGGAGAACCCGAATAGTGCTGAGACGAGCAACAGGAGAGAAGGTGTCCAAATAATCAACGCCATAGGTCTGAGTGAAGCCTTTAGCGACCCGGCGTGCCTTGTATCGATCCACACTGCCATCTAGACGGAACTTCACAATAAAGACCCAATGACAACCCACAACATTGGTGCCCAAAGGAGGAGGAACAAGAGTCCATGTACCCCGTTCAGTGAGGGTGGTGATTTCCTCATCCATGGATGTCTTCCAATGAGGAACAACAAGGGCGTCCTGGTAAATGCGGGGAGTGGTGGTGGCAGAGATAGCTAAGACAAATTGCCTGCGAGAAGGGGTAAGTCCAGCATAAGAAATAACAGCAACAAGTGAATGTTGGGTAGACGCCCACACCCCTTTGCGAAGAGCAAGGGAAGATATAGGTCGTCAGGTTCAACAGTAACCGGTGTATCCGTACATGAGAGAGCTGGCCCGGGAGTATAGAGAGACGACGAAGGTGGAGAGAGGAGGAGGAGGAGATGATGGACACCGCATAGGAGGAGGGGACTCGGTGGGTGTAGACGGGACAGAGTTGGTCGGAGAAGCAGGAATATCAGAAAGAAGGGAGGAGTCGTGAGAGAAATAGAATGCATTCTAAAAGAATGTGACATCCGCTGAGACGAACTGCTTCCGAAGAATAGGATCAAAACAACAGTAACCCTTATAAGTGGAAGAGTAACCCAAAAAGACACACTTGGTGGCACACGGAGAGAGTTTGTCACGTGTATAAAGGGAAGGGCATGTACAAAGGCCGTATAGCCAAATATTCAGAGAGGTAGAGGGAAGGGATCCTTGCCCGGATAGAGAATGAAGAATGGTGTCCGGCCGCGAAGAATGATGGAGGGAATGTGATTGATGAGATAACAGTCGATAAGAACGACATAGCCCCAATAGGAGCGAGGAACTTGCATTTGAGTCATGAGCGTTCGAGCGACGTCAAGGAGGTGACGATTTTTGCGTTCAGCCACTCCATTTTGTTGTGAGGTATAGACACAACTAGTTTGATGAATTATGTCATTTTGGACACAGAAAGAAGAAAAATTATGACTAAGATATTCTTTAGCATTATCAGAACGAATAATTTTAATAGACGCATCAAACTGCGTTTTAATCATATAATAAAAAGATGTTCATACAGATAATAGCTCGGAGTACTCTTTAAGAGATACACCCACGTACACCAAGAGAAATCATCAATAAAAGTTACAAAATACGAACTACCCCGACCTACATTTTGGGTAGGACCCCAGACATCGTAGTGAATGAGATCAAAAGGATGGGAAGAGCCACGACCTTGCTTCAGCGGGAAGGAGGAGCGGTGATGCTCTCCAAGTTGACAGGCTTCACAGTTGAGAGGAGGACTGTGCGGAGGTAGATGGGGCAGAAGCTGACGAAGAAGCCGTGGAGGAGGATGAACAAAGCGAAGATGCCATTGTAGAAGATTCGTAGAAGAAGAAAAAACGGATAGAGCAGATACATTATCTAAGAAGTAGAGGCTACCACTCTCAGTCCCAGTAGCAATTGTTCTTTGGGAGCTCGGATCCTGAAAAAAACAAGAAGTAAGAGTGAATTTGACAGAACACTGTAGTTGCTTGCAAAGAGAAGTAACAGACAACAAATTACATGGAAACTGGGGCACGCAGAGGGTGTTCGCCAGGCGAAGAGACAGAGTGACTTGAACCACTCCCGTCCCATTGACCGGTGAGGGAGAGCCGTCCGCAATGAAGACCGGGGGCAACTGATCATGTTTTTCTAGGACAGAAAAATACTGAGGATTGCTGGTCATATGATTAGTAGCACCAGAGTCAATCAGTCATTTACCTTGAGTCACCACATGAGCACTACCTGAAGACGTGACCACTGAGGCGGACTGCTTCGAAGAGGAGGTGGAAGCGTCACCAAAGGGGCGAATATGCAGATGCTTCATCCAGCAACAATCAACCGTATGACCGGTGCGAACATAGTGAGAGCAGAGAAAGCGGGAAGGTCCACGTCCGTCGGATTAATGGCTGCGACCACCAGAGCCACCCCGCTGAGTATGATGAGCATATGTGTCGGGGAGTAGTGAGGAGGATAACAACAGACGCTGAAGCAGAGAGGTAACAACATCGATGCGAGCAACAATGACATCCAAAGTGGGAGAATCCGCCTCGAGAAGGATCGGTTGACGGATCATGTCATAGGACTCCGAAAGACATAGAAGATAGCACACAACCAGAAGCTCCTGGAAGTACTTTTATTGCTCGGCTAGATCCGTAGAGAATGGACGGTTCTGAAGAATTCGGCTCCAAGAGCCTAAACTTGTTGGTAGGCGGCGACATGAGACATGGAGGGATGTGCAAAGAGGTCCGTATAGAGAGTATAAATGCGAGACGTCTGAGCCCCCTTGGAGTAAAGAGCGGCAAGATGAAGCCAAGCAGCCTTTACCATTTCATCATAGCGGATGACAGGGAGTCACTCATCAGAAAGGCTGTTAGCCAGCCAAGTGCGAACAAGAGCGTCTCTAGCATCCTAGTCATCAAAGAGATCGGACTCAGGAGGAGGCGGGTCATCGGTGAGATGATTACGTTTGCGTTGTGTGCGAAGTAGAAAGGTGAAGGAAACACTCCAGTTTGAGTAGTTGGAACCAATAAGTTTGGAAACGATTCCAAGATTGTCCGACGGAGTAGGAGGAGGGTGGGACACATGAGTAGTAGTAGAGGTATCAGAGAGAGCCATAGAGAAGAACAGAGCGGACAGATTGGAAGCCGCGTGAACAGGGGAAAAGAAGCCACGTGGATAGACAAGAGGCCGCACGAAAGTAACAGTTCGTGGGCAACAGTTCGCGCGGACAAGCAAGAGGCCGCACAAAAGCAGGTCACGAGCACAGGTTGCGAAGACAGATCACAAAAATAGATCGCGAAAATAGATCGCGAAAACAGATCACAGAAACAGATCGCGAAGCGAAAAGGAGCCCGTGAAAACAGGTCGCAAGCAAAAAGAGATAAGCCGCGCGAACAAAGACGAGGTCGCACGAAAGCAAAAGAGTGGTCGCGTAGACTGGTCACGAATAGAGAGGTCAATGACAAGGAAGAGAAGGAAACCGCGCGGACAGGGCACAAGAATGAGTGGACAAACTGCGCGGACAGAAGCGCTCACAGAATCAAGCGGAAAAGATCGAGTCCTCTAATACCATGTGCGAACAGAAAAAAGAGAAACCGAAATTTGGACAATGACAGAGTTTTTATTTCCAAAAATTGTATATATTACAAAGGTATGATCTCCCTTTTATAGAATAGAGGAAAAGGGAGAGAATACAAATAAGCAATGTGGGACTAAATACATTTATAACAGTAGCGACTAGACAAACGCAGACCGCATAGGTTGCACGGTTAGACAAGGAGGTTTAACTGCCCGACCATACTGATATGAAAAGACAAGCCGCCATCGCAGACCGCCAGACCGCACGGTCTCCAAGCTGCTAGAGAGAAGCCACCAGACTGCCCGGGCTCCAAGCCGCCAGAGTGAAGCCGCCAGACCGCCCGGTCTACAAGCCGCCCAAGTGAAGCTGCCAGACCGTCCAGTCTCCATATTACAACAAAGGGGAGTTGGATAGAGCAGCTTCCGTCGGTCGTTTGGGCCCTAAGAACCACGTCCAACACCGCCACATGGGAGACTCCATTCAATCTTTCACATGGCCGCGAAGCCGTGATTCCCGTGGAGTTCGAGGTCAGATCACCGCAGGTGGTCATCGTAGGAGGAGATGAAGACTGAAGATTTGAGAACGAAGGCGGGATGCGAATCTCACTCCACCTGGTAGAAGAACTTCGCGACCTAGTCATCCTCAGGCAGGAGGATATCAAGCGTCAAATGGCCAGGTATTTCGACAAACATGTACGCATCAAACAATTTGTAAAGGGAGATCTAGTCTTGAAGAAGGTGGACGCTGCCGGGAGGTTGGCGTCTGTGGAAAAACTCAACCCCAACTGGGAGGGTCCTTATATTGTCGAGGAAGCCCTCAGGTCAGGAGGCAATCACGTCCAAAATGTGGAGGGGGTAACCATCAGTCATACCTGGAGTGACGATGACATGAAACACTTATATCCTTAAGAGTGAATAAAAAACATGTTTATTTTTCTAATCTTTCTCCTTCTTAGCATATTCCCCTCGTGTCCAGAGAAACAAGTTTAAACTGAGTCCGGAGTAGCTCCCGCTGTCAGTCTCTCACCTAGCTGGCAGGTCTGAAGGGCTCTCAATGGACGTTGTGAAACATCTTTGTCACAACCCGCATTTCCTCAACGAGTACATCGTATCAGAGCAAGAGGAACTACGGGTTATGATGCCACGTCGTGCAGGGGATAACTGCACACGCTCAGGCAACTCTTGACGTTCACTTTATAAGTTGAAATTCAACCGTGGAATGGAAGAAAACTTTTGAACTGAATGGCCGTATCCCTCGGCCTTAAGTAGTAAAACTGTATTTGTACGCGGCGGAAATACTTTGTTTATTGATAGTGAGCTCCTATATGCAGCCTATCATGATACTACTATAAGAAATCCTCTTTATTTACGTTATTTGAAAATAAGTCTTAGATTAAAACATGTAACATAGTTCCTTCTTCTTCTTTACGTCTGACTCGTGGGACATTTTCTCTCCCACCAGCTGTCTCTTGCCCTGCCTCATCTGCTGCCCTCTTTGTTTGGCATTTTCGATAGCTTCTACCTTCAACGCCGCCTCAACCACCGTAGTGTAACTTGTCGCTCCATAAGCACTTGCGAACTGCTGCACGTCGCTGCGGAGTCCGCCCAAAAATCTCTTGACTCGATCAGCTTCCGTAGTCACCAAGCTCGGAGCGAACCGACTTAACTTGTTAAACTCAATTTCATACTCACTAACTGTGAGTTTTCTCTGCTTCAAGTACAAGAAGTCATTCATCAGGCGGTCCCTTTCCACTGCCGGTAGAAACTTGCGCCGTACCATTTCTTTAAACACTTCCCACGAACAGCCCGCCCCTAGGCCTTCCTTTTCTCGTAACCACCCTCAAATAACATAAATAAAGAGGATTTCTTATAGTAGTATCATGATAGGCTGCATATAGGAGCTCACTATCAATAAACAAAGTGATGTAGCGCCGTCCTATGAGCCTACACGAATTTCAGATCCTATGCGGATGGCGTCAAGTTCTCTCTTGCCACGCTAACAATCCCGTTTACACGCTAACGAAAACGCAGCAATACCAATTGTGTTATTTATCTTACGCGCCAACGTTCGGTTAGCCAATCCGATAGAGATCGAACCACGACTAAAGGCCGAGATCCGATCAAGCTAAAAGGACAAATATTCGTGTCCGCACGAGCGATGTTGTACGAAAGAAAGATCCACCAAGAAAATTCCGATTCGCAAAAACGGTTGATCTTTCCCCAACAAGAAATAACGAGGATCGCCAATCCTCCCGAGAGTACCCAAAAATCAAACGAAAATAGATCCACAAATTTATTAAGAAAACGCCGCGAAATTTCTTTCGTTATCACAAAGTCACGCAAAAAATCGTCCACCACATAAACAATCTAGAAGAGAAAAACTCTTGGTAGAAATTTCGTTACCCCTCTCGGAATAGTAGATCCGGGATATTGGTTCCACTAGAAAATAATCGCTCTCCGTTGAACTCCACGAGAGAGGCTCCGATGATGAAGAAACTCGATCGTCTTCCCCGCTTTGCACCGTGAAGTTTCACCCAAGGCCTTGGATCCTTGCAATCAAATTGTTTCCACCAATGATGGTCGGTTAGGATGAGATTAGTGGAGAGTTTCGTGGGAGGATGTGTGATAGAGGGTTGAAGGAAAGGTTGACGGAGGAGGAGGGGAGTGATGGTGGCCGAGATCTTGGATGGGGAGAAGGGGGAGGCCGACTATTGGAGGAGGAAAGCCCAAGGGGGGCGGCGGCTATGAGGAGGGGAAAGAGGGGAATCAAATTAGGTTAGGGAAAACTTTGGCAACAATGAAAATCTACCTTTCTAATTAGAGTTTTAGCCTTATATAGGCCTTACAACACAAGTGCTAATTGCACACCAATAAGTCAACATATTAAAATGCAAGCCATAAATAAAAACTAATAATTAATTAATTAATTATTATTTAATTAATTAATTATTAATAGATATGAAAATAGTTAATTCTTGTGGCGTGGACGAAGATTGTAGCCGTGTCCGCCACGGCGCCGCAAGTCCTTAGCCGGTGGGCCATCATCATCATCATCATCCGCCGCAACTTCATGATCAACCAAAGCGCCATGTACGTCATCATCATCAACTTGGCCGTCCTGGTGGTGGTCGCCATCAATCCTCCCCCGCTCAAAAGGACTCATCACCGATGAGTGGGCAGGAACATAACGGCGCAGGAGGTCCGCATCAAGTATCTCCACCTCCGAAGCCGAGAGCCAAGAGTCGTCCGAAGCTGGGCGACCACGCCAACGAATCAAGAACCTGTGAATGTCACCGTCGGGAGTTGGAAACATAGCATCCTGCAAAATCTTGTCGGGCAAGAAAACGGTCCGGGGAAACCTCGGAAATGCGTTAGGCAAAGAAGAAAAACAAGTTTCAATATCAGTAGGCGGCATACCTCCCGTAGAGTCCGCCGGAGAGAGCGATCCAGAATTGATCTCACCACCCATCCCATTAGAAGTTTTAGTGGAAATATTAAACGGCGAGACAGAAAGTTCATGTGGTGGAGCGACAAAAAGCGTTAAATCGGAAACGTTAAAAATAGGGGAAATTCCCCAATCAGCGGGTAACTGTAATAAATATGCATTTTCGCCCAACTTTTTTAACACTCGAAAAGGACCGGCTCGCCTATTCGCCAATTTCTTTATAGTGCCCGAAGGCATCCGTTCAGGGGTGAGACGAACCATTACCAAATCACCAATATTCAAGGGGACCGCTCGCCTATGTACGTTGGCATTCGTTTGATAAATAGCATATTGAGTAGCTAGCGTTTCACTAATGTGTTTATGGAGACTGTGAACGTGCGAGGCGAAATCCTGAGCAAACTGACTAGACTTAAACGATGGTGGTAATGGAACCAAATCAAGAGGCACGGGCGCCTTATAACCATGAACGATCTCGTTCGGAGACAAACCGGTGGACCTATTCCTTGAATTATTATAAGCTATTTGAGCATGAGGAAGGATAAGGTCCCACGTACCTTTATGATCGCCAACTAAGCAACGAAGCAAGCTACCCAAGCTACGATTAACCACCTCCGTTTGCCCATCCGTTTGGGGATGATAGGCCGACGAAAACATCAGTTTCGTACCCATAAGCTTCCAAAGTGTTTTCCAGAAATAGCTAGTGAACTTAACGTCCCTATCAGACACTATCGTTTTGGGGACGCCCCGATGCGCCACGACCTCTTTGAAATACAACTTAGCAACATGAGAGGCATCGTTGGTAGTGTGGCTAGCGATGAAATATGCCATTTTAGAAAATCGATCGACGACGACAAGGATGGAATCGTGTCTCCGAAATGTCATAGGTAGGCCCAAAATAAAGTCCATACTAACGTCCTCCCAAGGAACAGACGGAATAGGAAGTGGAGTATAAAGACCGGCATTGGTTTTGTTGCCCTTCGCTAACTGACATACGCGGCAACTCCCTACGATTTTATTGACCATTGGCTTAAGCCCCGGCCAAAAGAATTTATCTTCCACTAATATGATCGTTTTATCCCGGCCGAAATGTCCCCCTAACCCTCCACTATGTAGCTCCCAGACAATGAAATGGCGTAGTGAAGAGCGGGGAATACACAATTGTGTATGCTTAAATAAATACCCGTCTCGAATGTAGTATGCCGAAATAGTCGAGGTAGCCTGTTCCTGAGCGGCTAAATAAATATCCTTAAAATCCGGGCATAGGACATACTCGTCCTTAATGCGTTCAAATCCTATTACCTTCACCTCCATTTTAGATAATAATAGAGTGACACGACTAAGGGCGTCCGCCACGCGATTTAATGTACCCTTAAGGTGCTTAATAATGAAGGTATACTCCTGAAGATAGGAGACCCATTTGGCGTGCCGAGGGCTAATTTTACTTTGAGAGTTTACAAATTTTAGCGCCTCATGGTCCGAGAGGATCACAAACTCTTTCGATATGAGATAGTGTCGCCAATGTTGGAGACAACGTATCACGGCATAAAACTCACGATCATAATTAGAATAATTTAATTTTGGCCCGCTAGTTTCTCGCTAAAATATCCTACCGGATGTCCCTCTTGGCTTAACACTCCTCCAATTCCTATTCCCGAAGCGTCACATGATAGTTCAAACACTTTAGTAAAATCCGGCAACCGTAGTAGGGGGCTTCGGACATCCGATCCTTAATCATTTGAAACGCGCTAGTGGCCGACTTGGTCCATTTAAAATCACCCTTCTTCATACATTCAGTGATTGGTGCCATGATGCTACTAAAATTGCGAATGAATCGTCGGTAAAACGTGGCCAATCCATGAAAACTCCTAACCTCCCTAATATTTTGCGGTTCCGGCCATTCTCTAATCACTTGGACCTTCTTAGGGTCAACATGTATACCCTCAGCGCTCACTATGTATCCTAGAAATTCCACGGAAGTCACACCGAACGCGCACTTCTTAAAATTAATGAATAAGTTCTCTTGGCGCAGTGTAGTAAGGATTGTCCGCAAATGAGTTTCATGATCGATCGGCGATATACTAAACACCAAAATATCATCGAAATAGACTACGACAAATTTACCCATATATGGCTTAAAAACTTGGGTCATTAACCGTGAGAAAGTGCTTGGTCCGTTAGTGAGCCCCTCTCCTAGCACTAACCACTCGTAAAGCCCATCCTTAGACTTAAAGGCCGTTTTCCATTCGTCTCCCTCCCGTATCCTTATTTGGTGGTAACCACTCTTTAAATCCAATTTTGAGAACACGGTGGCACCGGATAACATATCCAACAAATCGTCCAAACGGGGAATGGGAAACCTATACTTGACAGTTATTTTGTTGATGGCCCGGTAGTCTACACACAACCTCCAAGACTTATCTTTCTTCGGGACCAACAAGGCCGGGACGGCACAAGGGCTTTTACTATGGCGGATAAATCCCTTTGCTAATAAGTCGGAAATTAATATTTGAAGTTCATTATGTGCGGAGGGATTGAGTCGGTAATGGGGTAGATTGGGCAGGGACGAGCCCGGGACGAAGTCAATTTCGTGTTGAATATCCCTGATGGGTGGCAACATGGAAGGTAAATCTACCGGATAGACGTCCTTATACTCTTCCAATAATGTGCGCAAAGATAACGGTAGGTTCTCTAAGGACGGTGAATCTTCCTTTACTTGTAGGCATACTAGCGCATAAATGACACCATCTAGAAAGGTCTCGCGTTCTAACTCCTTCCTACTTATAAAACTTACCACTTTCTTTTCCGCGGGCACCACTGTGTCCTTGGAAATAATCGACGGGTCTTTAGGTGGTGTGGGCTTCAAAACAATGGTCTTACCATTGAACTTGAACTCGTATGTGTTGGCTCTGCCCAAATGGGTCACATCATAATCATAAAGCCATGGTCGTCCTAGTAAAACGTGACATACATCCATTGGGATGACATCGCACCACACCTTATCGACATAGCTCTTCACCGTAAGCGGTACCAAGCATCTTTTAGAAACTGCGATAGACGTTTTGTTCACCCATGCTATCTTATACGGATGCGGATGCGGCTCAGTGACTAAGTGCATTCGAGTGATGGCATTCTCAGAAACGACATTCATACAACTACCGCTATCGATTATTAATTTACACCACTTGTCACCGTGCTTAAAATTTACCGAAAAGATATTCGTCCGGTTGTAATCGTCCGTCGCACGCGGTGTATTCAGAATACATCTCATAACCATCATGAAAGAGTCGTCATCAATATCACTCGGCTCGGCGTCAGACTCAGTACCGGCTTCATAAACGATCTCTGCGGGATCAGACGTGGAGCCTAAAAGGGCTAGGGGTTTGCCCTTAGTGGGGCACTCACTAGCATAATGCCCTTGGATTCCACATGAATAACAAGTGACGTTAGTCTTACTAAGACGGCCGATTGGGACTCTCTCACCCGAGGGTTTTTGATGTTCCTAGCGGTAACGACCACGGAGTTCGAATCTGTGGATCGAAACTTTCCTTTGTCTCGCACGGAGGATGAGGGTGGGGGTCCTAAAATGGATTTTTCTTTTTGGAAAGCTCGTCCCTTGGACTTATAGGCATTGTGCTTTTCTATATCCAAAGCTGCATTAAACGTTGCGTTAAGATCCGTGTGACCGTAGCGCAGGAGCTTGCCTTGGATATCCGGCCTGAGTCCCTTACGAAAACGTGATAGTGTTACTTCGGGCATTTCCCGGACGTCACATCTCACCATCATATCCTTAATTAGTCCCATGTACTCCGCTACCGATTTGTCCCCTTGGCGAAGGGTGGCTAATTCATCGAACATTTGGGTTCGGTGATACGCGGGGACATATTGGTCAGTTAACAGTGCTTTCATGGCAGCCCACCCAATTGGGGGTACTCCATTCACGGTACCCATTCGCCTCTCTTCGTTCAACCAGAACGTTTTGGCCCTACTTAGAAGCTTCATTCGTGCCACTCGTACCTTATCACCGTCAGACAGGTTGTGCCACTCAAAGTAGCACTCGATCTCCATGATCCAATCTAAGAAAACTTGAGGTTCTCCCATTCCATCGTAGGATGGAGGATGTAGTCGCACGGCCCTAGTTAAATTGAAATCATCGTCCTGATCACGATGGTGGTTTTGTCTTTCGTCTCGTTGGTTGGCGGGCTGTGGTGGGGGCCCCTGCCGATTTATCCCAAAGCCGGGATTTTGAGGCGCCGCCTGATTTACGGCCAACCCTTGTATTAACTGGGTGAGTGCATCGAACCTAGCGTTGAACTCTTCCCGAAGCTCCGCAATCGCTGCAGGAGCGTGCTCATCATCATGGTGGTCGGCCATGTGAGAGGTGGAGGGGAAATATTCCGTACCAGACCTTGTGCGCATGAACTACAGGACACCCAGGGATTTTGACCAGATATTTTATAAAAGATGAATTTTTGGAGACCTATAAAGTGGGAATACAAAATAATTTTTTTAGACTTTTTTGCTTGGAAAAATAAGGAGAAAATTCAGAATTTTTTTTGTAATTTTCTGCAGAAAAAAAAAATTTTGGATGTTGCTATTTGCAGCCCAAAACGAAAATTCTGAATTTCGTTATCTAATACGCAACGTGCACGACCAAGTGTGGGTCGACTAAGGATGGTGTCGATTGAGAAATCAACACAACCTCGCTTTGATACCAAATTGATGTAGCGCCGTCCTATGAGCCTACACGAATTTCAGATCCTATGCGGATGGCGTCAAGTTCTCTCTTGCCACGCTAACAATCCCGTTTACACGCTAACGAAAACGCAGCAATACCAATTGTGTTATTTATCTTACGCGCCAACGTTCGGTTAGCCAATCCGATAGAGATCGAACCACGACTAAAGGCCGAGATCCGATCAAGCTAAAAGGACAAATATTCGTGTCCGCACGAGCGATGTTGTACGAAAGAAAGATCCACCAAGAAAATTCCGATTCGCAAAAACGGTTGATCTTTCCCCAACAAGAAATAACGAGGATCGCCAATCCTCCCGAGAGTACCCAAAAATCAAACGAAAATAGATCCACAAATTTATTAAGAAAACGCCGCGAAATTTCTTTCGTTATCACAAAGTCACGCAAAAAATCGTCCACCACATAAACAATCTAGAAGAGAAAAACTCTTGGTAGAAATTTCGTTACCCCTCTCGGAATAGTAGATCCGGGATATTGGTTCCACTAGAAAATAATCGCTCTCCGTTGAACTCCACGAGAGAGGCTCCGATGATGAAGAAACTCGATCGTCTTCCCCGCTTTGCACCGTGAAGTTTCACCCAAGGCCTTGGATCCTTGCAATCAAATTGTTTCCACCAATGATGGTCGGTTAGGATGAGATTAGTGGAGAGTTTCGTGGGAGGATGTGTGATAGAGGGTTGAAGGAAAGGTTGACGGAGGAGGAGGGGAGTGATGGTGGCCGAGATCTTGGATGGGGAGAAGGGGGAGGCCGACTATTGGAGGCCGACTATTGGAAAGCCCAAGGGGGGCGGCGGCTATGAGGAGGGGAAAGAGGGGAATCAAATTAGGTTAGGGAAAACTTTGGCAACAATGAAAATCTACCTTTCTAATTAGAGTTTTAGCCTTATATAGGCCTTACAACACAAGTGCTAATTGCACACCAATAAGTCAACATATTAAAATGCAAGCCATAAATAAAAACTAATAATTAATTAATTAATTATTATTTAATTAATTAATTATTAATAGATATGAAAATAGTTAATTCTTGTGGCGTGGACGAAGATTGTAGCCGTGTCCGCCACGGCGCCGCAAGTCCTTAGCCGGTGGGCCATCATCATCATCATCATCCGCCGCAACTTCATGATCAACCAAAGCGCCATGTACGTCATCATCATCAACTTGGCCGTCCTGGTGGTGGTCGCCATCAAACAAAGTATTTCCGCCGCGTACAAATACAGTTTTACTACTTAAGGCCGAGGGATACGGCCATTCAGTTCAAAAGTTTTCTTCCATTCCACGGTTGAATTTCAACTTATAAAGTGAACGTCAAGAGTTGCCTGAGCGTGTGCAGTTATCCCCTGCACGACGTGGCATCATAACCCGTAGTTCCTCTTGCTCTGATACGATGTACTCGTTGAGGAAATGCGGGTTGTGACAGTTGGTATCAGAGCCAGGTTTGCCTGACATTTGGTCGGGCAACCTTTCCCTTTTTTTTGTTTTGTGCGTGTAAGCAGCATCTCATACACACATCGAGGTGCCATCAGTATGTCTTGGCCGAAGCATGTACACTACACTCGTGGCATGAACAGAAGTATACGGGGCATATTATGATGCCTCACCGAGTCCCTCATATGAACTCCGGTTTGCTGGGGAATCGTGCAACTCGGCAAACAAAACAGCAACTCGCAAGCCCGCGGGAAAAACCATGCTCAAACTACAGTTAAAACCAACGTAACGCCCATCATGCGTACGTAATCAAAAATCCGGGGCGTTACAATCTTGGAACTAAGTCCCGAGAAGCTCATGCTATCAGGCTCTCACCTAGCTGGCAGGTTTGAATGGCTCTCGGTGGACGTTGTGGAACATCTTGGAACTAAGTCTCGAGCAGCTCCCACTATCAGGCTCCCACCTAGCTGGCAGGTCTGAAGGGCCCTCGGTGGACGTGAAATATCTTGGAACTAAGTATCGAGCAGCTCCCGTTTTCAGGCTCTCACCTAGCTGGCAGTTCTAAAGGGCCCTCGATGGACGTTGTGAAACATCTTGGAACTAAGTCCCAAGCAGCTCCCGCTGCCAAGCTCTCACCTAGCTGGAAGGTCTGAAAGACCCTCGGTGGACATGAAATATCTTGAAACTAAGTCCCGAGCAGCTCCCAATGTCAGGTTCTCACCTTGCTGGCAGGTCTGAAGGGCCCTCAATGGATGTGAAAAATCTTCAAACTAAGTCCCGAGCAGCTCCCGCTGTCAGGCTCTCACCTAGCTGGTAGGTCTGAAGGGCACTCAGTGGACATTGTGGAATATCTTGGAACTAAGTCCCGAGCAGCTCCCGCTGTCAGGCTCTCACCTAGCTGTCAGCTATGAAGGGCCCTCGGTGGATATTATGAAATATCTTGGAACTAAGTCTCAAGTAGCTCCCGCTGTCAGGCTCTCACTAGCTGACAGGGCTAAAAGACACTCGAGGACAGGCCAAGAGGGTAACCCTAAGGGAAACTCGCCTTCAAGGTTCTCGCCAATCAACAAGGTTGGCAGTTGGAAGAATCTTTGGAGAACTACAAAGTTCTGAGGATATCTCGCCATTTGATGGGGAAGCCATTCAAAGGTAAGCTAGGGCAAGGTCCAAGGTGTGAAGCAAGGCAGGGTGGAGGGTACCCGCGAATGCGAATGCTCAGGGCTAGATCTCGCTAGTCGAGCATCATAAATGCACGTGAGCCAATGGGGTGAGAATGACGTGTTATCTAAATCTAAGCGCCAGGTTCACAAAATCAACTTTTCATAGTGAAGATGCGAAAAGAAGCGGGGATAAGATTTCGCGAAATGTCTTTCATAGAGATTACAAAAGTGAAAATATCGAGTTGAAATGAAAGCGTGGGCCGAGTGTGGTTTCGCGCGATAGAACAATCAGAACTAAAGTGAAAAAAGATAGAGAAATTTAACAGCACAAAAGTTTAATTTATATTCCATTGAATAAATGATACATCTCGCAAAAAGGGGCACAACCCGAAAGGTAAAATACAAGAAAACTGAAAAAGGCGAGAACTTTAGGGCAGTGGTGTCGACTGCTCGCTCTCGCCGGAGATGTTGCTAACACCGTCCTCTGGCTCGGGGATGGGCAAGAACAATTCTTGGACCAGGTCCTCGACGGTCACTTTCGCGTCCCAGCCCTTTAGAAGTCCGGCTCTCTGCATCACTTGAAGCGAGTGCCTTGTCGCAGCGATGACGTTCTCTTGCATCATCAACTCAAGCTCATGTTGGGAGTACAGTTGAAGCTTCTTCTTCTTGTCGGGGAGAGGGGGAATTAGCGCATCGACCCACTGCTTATTCTGGGCCCTCGGCCCTTCGTTCTCTTCCTCCAGGTGGGCTATGCGCGCGTGCAACTGAGCAGCCGTCGCGACATCCTGCAAAATGTCAAGAGTTAGAGAGCAAATGGGATTCAGCGAATGCACTCAGTGGGAGAAAGCTTACCACTCCACCCACTCGCCCGACAAGATTTTGCTCGGCAGTAGCTAGCTTTTGCTTCAGAATCGTCACTTCCTCAAATATTACGACACGCAAGTTGCTGACATCTACATTGTTTCGCGATAAGCGGATACCGCGACAAGCTGCCATGTGGACGAGCTCGATGACACGGAGTTGGACCCGCGAGCTCTTATATGCGAGTGCTTGCATGGTCGCGTCATCATAGTAGACGACGTTGTCCCACCCGTACAGCCCGAAGGCGAAGGCGAAGACTTGGCCGAAGACGGTCTCACCCTCCAGCTAGGAGGGGAGTATAGTAGAGATGGAGGCCTTGCAGGAGTTCATTTGGTTTGGCTTGAGAATCGATCTCGAGAGCCATCTTATCACTCGCAGCTTCAAGTGGGTGCGGCCCGGTCTTCGACGTCCCCTCCCCAGTGTTTTTCTCTTTGGAAAGGATCTACGAGTGGAAACATTAGAGCCCATTTTTCATCCTTGAAGGAGTCGGGGAGGGGGAGCGAGTGATCGTACCTGAGAGATCCCAGAGTGTGATGGAGTCGGTGGGATCAAATCGTTCCTTGTCAGGTCTCGCCTAACCATCTTGGTCTTTTTTACTTTGGGGGAGGAACTCAAAGCTTTCCGAGAGAGCCAAGGAGCGAATGCAACAATTGAGGATTTAGCCTCTACTCTCGCAACGACAAGGCGATCCTGGGCTTCTTTTGAGAGCGACATCGAGTGGGAGGCGAGAGAGAGAGTTAAAAAAATTGAAAAGAGCAAGGATTATCTGCCTGTGATTGGATATTTATAGCACAATGGAGGGGCCCGCCAAAGATTCCCTCCAGGTCAGCAAACACTCATCGAATACTTAGGGTTGGACTTTTCTTTCTGAGCGTGAGACTAGCTCGTAAAGAGCGGGAATTGTGTACAACTCCGTATTCGCTGAGTGAGCCACTTTAGCAAGTTCAAGGATTTTCAGGAGGATCTTGAGGTTCAAGATAGACAGAATGACGAGTGAGGTAAGCATGCATGCACTCGCCCCGTGCCCTAAGGAGCTTTCGCCCAGTCCGAAAGGGGCAGTCAGGTCCTCAGGCGAGTGTGATCTTCATCACGCACTCGCTCAAGGTCGACACCTTGTTGCACAAAGGAGAAGGTTCTCTTCACGATGGGCGAGTGATGGGTAAGGCCCGCACTCGCCTTGGGGCTAAGCGAACTCGCATGGGGGGCGAATGCATGGCTCCTCCCGCTTTCGTTGCTTCAGGCGAGTGATATTTCTATAGGCCACTCGCCCAGTGAGATCTAGTGGTAAAATGACATGGATGCTCTCGGAGATCTACGATTAGCCTTTCAAGACAGCAGAGTTACGCTATTGGCATACCTATTTGGGATGCGATTAGCCTTTCAGGACAACAAAGTTACGCTGTTGGCAGACCAGATTTTGGAATATATAAATAGAACCGAGGGGGCACCTTTGTAGGGACAAATTCTCTTATTTTCTTCTTTCCCAGACTTTTCTTATCAAACCTAGAGCATTCTCCAAGGTTCCCAAACTCAGTATTGGCTTGGGAGGGAAAACGATCTTAGATCTTCCGGTTGTGAGGTGAGTCCTCGCTGAGATCTCGGTTCTGTTTCTGGGCTCCTAAATTTTTGGTCTAGTGTGCTAGTCCGAGGGAAGTAAGTGTGAGGCCGCACCCCTTTGGAGACTCCGAACTCCACAGAGACCGATTTTCAATTTCAACAGACTCAGAACTCCGCAGACTCCGAACTCCACAGCCTCCGCACGGACTTTGCCCGTGCTCAATGCGTCACTGCGGGCTGCGCCCGTAACATATACATATGAGTACTCAAAATGGCGTAAAAATTCTAAATCACGATTGCATTTTTTTTTTTAAAAAACGTACGTTTTGACATACAACAATTAATATCTCTCCCGCGCTCCTCTCTCTCTTCTTTTCTCTCTCCCCCTCTCTCTCTCCGGTATCTATAATAATATATATAAAAAACACGACAGTAGCTGCTGCCTCCCGCAACTTTTGGGTGTTGTTATAATATATTATTGTTATATATTATAATTATAGCATATGGTCTGCCCCCTCTCTCCTTCTCTCTCCTCCCTCTCTTTCTCTCTCTGTCCGAACCTTCGACTGAAGTTGCTTTAGGAGCTCTACTCTTTTTCTTTAATATAAACATATCAGACGGTTGCAAAATTATCAATTCATGATCGGACGGTTATTCTAATATTGAACTTATGAGTTTATATTTCTTTTATAGTTGTAAATATATATCTTTATTATATAAAACAATAGTGCTATCTTGAAGCACACCATGAATCTCATCTGGATCGTCCGATCTCTAGGAAATGATATCTGGCCGTTGGATTCATAAAACTAGGCCTGCCAATAACCAAATCACCACGAAAAGCACTGTTCACTTCACCAGAAATCCCGATACCACCCGCTTCCGCCTGCTCACTTCCGCACCCTCCTCTGCCGCCAGCGGAGGAGCCGCGGCGGCTTGCCCGGCGCCTACCGGCGGGTTCGCCGGAGGCCGGCGAACCCACTAGTGGGCGCCGGCGGCGGCCTGCGTGAGCAGGCCGAAGCGGGGGGGGGGGGGGGATTTGGGTTTGTTTTTCTTTTTTTTTTAAATAATAAGTTATTATATAGTTATTTATTAAATTATAATTTATTTAAAAATAATAATTTTTTATTAAATTATATAATTATTTAAATTTTGCTGTGGGCGGACGAAGCCCGCATGAATGCCAAGCGGGCGAAGCCCGCTTAATTACGGGCGAAGCCCGCAACGACGTATCGAGAACGGGCTAAGCCCGTTCAAAAATACTAATATATATATAAAAGATGACATGCATGCATCTTGTTTGTTTTGTCAAGGCTTCTAGTAGGTGGAAATGACTGTCTTCGAATGGAGGCCATTGATTTGTTGGTCAATGCTCACATGCCCCCGTGTTTTTGGATCTGTTTTTTCGGATTTGACTTAAAAAATTAAGAAAAACCCCATCAATATATATATATTTTAATATAACAAAAAAAAGAGTATTTAGATCTTTCAAAGCCCTGATTACCATGAAAATTTCCACATAAAAGCGCCGGCGTGAAAACAAAACAATGTTACACGGGCACCAGGGGTAGGCCGTTTCTTATGTTGGGTCAAACACGTCATCGTAGAGGAATGAGAAGCTATTTCTGCTTGATACGCTATTGCCAAGTGGACCCCCCACAGAGGTTTAGGATATTTCACGTTTATTCCTCTCACTCTTTCTCTCTCTCTCTCTATATATATTATTCTATTAGGGTTTAGAAATTTTCTGCCTTCTACGTACAGTAAATTGTCGATCAAGTTTTAATCTTTTGTTTTTTAATTATATATTTATATCTGTACTATTTCTCTTTTCATGCAACAATCACAAACTCCATTTGATGAGACTTATTTTTACCGGTCAAACGATTATGATAGCATGAATCAGACTTTCATGCGATCGTAACCACTTGATCGGTGAAAATAAGTCTCCCAAAAAGGAGCTATAATGTATAAAAAAGGCATCAAAGTATTTTCAAACCCCATAGGGAGCGCTCCATGCAGGGCTAAGGGGAATAGGGCGGCAGAAGTGGAGATGAAGTCGGGTCTCGGGATGGTAGGACTGACTTCATTAGCAGTTGGGTCGGGAAGTCCTCCAACATAAGCTCGGAGGTCTTAAATAGAAGAGGCGAGGCCCCTCCCCCTTTCTTCTCCTTCACAAGAGTGGTTGTTGTGTTAGGTTTGTCGACAACTAGGTGATGGAGTAAACCTACACCGCAAGATTAATTGTATCAACAATACTAAATATAATAAGCATTATATTTTTGGTGGGGTCGTCCACAATTTATCGGAATTCCCGACCGTAAATAGCCGAAATACCCATTTCTCCCACTAACAGAGTGAGGAGTTATGGGAGTAACCGTCGTACACACCATTCGCACACCCGATGTACGTGTTAACCACCGCACATGGGATCTCAACCACCGTGAGCGGGATCCCAAACGTCATAACCATCGCCCGCCGCCGGCCACACTGGCCGACCGCCGCCTCCCCGATCATGGCACGCTACACACCGCACGAGAGGCCTTCGCTCGGCGTGCAGGCAACCTACGCGAGGCTGGCCGTCCCTTGGCCCCTCGGTGACCGGGCGGCCTTGACCTCTGTCAGACTCCGCAAGGCCGGCCGCACACTTGGCCACCTGGGGCTCGGGCAGCCTCGACATTGGCCGGCCTCTGCGGGGCCGCCCTCCCGGAGCACGGGCTGCCTTGATCTCGGCCGGCCTCGCCCCGACGAGCATTTTCCGCCCGAGCGTGCATTCTAATAAGTTAGATTTGTTGGAGTTATGAATTTTTTTTATTTACTTATATCCAGTTTTGCAAAACAGTTTATAATTTGTTTCTCATTTTTGAAAAACTTTGCAAACAAAGTTTACCCAAATAGATTTTCATTTGCAAGAGACTTTTTCAAATAGCTCCTTTTTCCTACCCTCCTTGTGCTACCACTCTTTTTCCGACCGCCACCGCTCTCCCAAACATGCCCTAAGTGATGTAGGATAAGCTATGTGGGCATGCGACTATAATGTAATCTTAATGTGAGGTGTGGGGAGAGATGACTATTTTCCCTAACACTGTGGCACATCAATGACCAGCGGCGATTTCACAACATAGTGCGAAAAAGATAAAACACATGCACATATTCTAAAGCAAGTCAAAATAATTTCTTTGAGCAAGCAGACTTTGGCATTCCTCCACATGGAGGGGCAAAGTGCGAGCACGTGACAAATATTTCCTGCAAATCACGTGTTAATCCAAACAAAGTTTCATAAATATAAGAGATCCAAAGAGCAAGAGTTCAGAACCTCATATAAATGTAAGAAATAAAGACTCATGCAACAAAACAATACTCACGAAGCAAGCGGAGGTTGTAGGGTGGACATTTGGTGACTCGCGGGCTGTTGGTGGATGTCAAGAGGAGTAAGGGGTGATGTAGGGTGCTGCATAATGGCTGGAATCGGGGCACTGTAGGTGGGGAGTATCGGTTGTTGTTTGTGGGAGGGCACAAGAAGGTTCCTGTAGGAAGATATCGGGATTTGGGGGGAACAAGAGCGAGGCGGGCTGTGGAGGGATTGAAGGGGAGAGTTGGATTGCAATTTTCTTTAAGGGGAATAGGGAGATTTCATAGAGGCAACAATAAGAGGGGGATAAAGAACAAACCTAAGAATCATCACTTAGAGATTTATGGAGTCGTCGCCTAGAGACTTATGGAGTCGTCACCTAGAGACTTACGGAGTTGTCCACCGTAGGAAGATAGTCGAATTCCGAGAATGTTTCTTCTCCAAAATTTGCAATGAAAATGGTGGCTGCCCCCTACTCATATTTGTAACAAACTACCCCAGGATATCTTTTACATCAATGACTATGATTAACCGTTAATGTAATGAACTTGATTACAATAAGTAAAAATGAAACAAAACAATGTAATATATGAAAATGCAAGCAAACAAAAATTGGTAAGCATCCGTAAAGACAGACCACCGATCCGATCAAGTTCTGTGCGAATACAAGATGGTGGGTCCCTTATTGGGGCGAGCCATCTCCGGTGGGCGATCCACAATACTTAGTTAATCAGATAATTAGTATTTGTAAATAGAGAAGGCTTGGTGGAATAGTGAAAACCCCTTCCACCACATCATCAGTTACCCACTAGGATGTTCCCTGAGCTACCTCTTCGGCTTCTCATGGATGCAGACTGCCCTGGCCCATCACTCCAGACAACCGTTAGGATAGCTGATGGAGAACCATCAGATGCATCTGGAGGGGTTCGCCGCAAGGCGGGACCCACGTGCATGTATTCACGCAGGAAGACTTGATCGGTTCGCCGATCGGACTCCGCGGTTGCGTCCGGGACGTCGCCACGAGTCAAAAAAACAATATTTTTTTTACTTTTTTGAGTTTGTTTTGATGTATTTTAAGGGGCTCACCCGCCAACCAATCGTAGCCGTTGATGAGGATGCCCTAACTTGTCTTTTATTATAAACAAGAGTGTTAGAGGCCGATTTGAGTCATTGTTGGACATGGAGAAAAGCTTTCCCGGATTCCAGCGATCCCTCCTCGGTGCCGACGTCGTGGAACCCTAGGTGACGACTCCTAGGCCACCAAACTTCCCCCCAAGGTAACCCCTACCCTCCTCCATCATTTTCCATCACCCCCTCCCCTTTTCCACCACCAAAATCCCCCCCAAACCCCCACCCGAACATCGCCGACCTGTTGCTGGTTCGCCTCCCAGCCCCCTTCCTCCACCGGCCCTACCCCCCCTCCTTCTTGTACAGGCCGCCGGCCTGTAGCCAAGGCACCCCCCCCCCCCCCCCCCCCCCCCGCGCCTCCTCCCTTCCCCAAAACCGGCCACCCAAGGGGTTTCCCAACCCTAGCCGGCCACTCATTTCCCTTGTCCTTCGTGGATCCATTTCCCACCGTCCCGAAAATCCTAGATCTATTTTGATCTAATTCTACCACCCTCCGATCCGTTATTTCCACCGCACAAACCTTCCATTTTTTGCCTGGATCCGCTCCTATATAGCGGATCTACTCACCCCCGCTGCGGATCTACTCATTTGTGGCCGGATCCGCCGTTTTATCATCTGTTACCACCGCTTTCCGCTGAGGGCAGCCACCATCACCGTTGCCTCGCCACCAGTTCCACCTCCGATCGCCCGTCTTTACATCGACCCTCAAATCCTTCAGTGCCTCGGTTCAGCCATCTACGTTGTGAGCATTTATGATATTGTATTCTGTGACTTGACATTTTCATTTGGTATTTTATCATATTGTTCTGGGATTATTGTTGGCTAAAAATTGGTCCTTTTATGCTAACGATTGCAGGAGGAAATATTCGCCGCGCGCTTGCTTAGGCCCTCCGAGCGGAGGAAGTCGTTGTCAAATCGCTAAAATTTAATTATTTGTTTCTTTAATTCAAATATTTGCGTGGTGCTAAAATTTACATTGCTCAAATTACTTGTCAAATACCAATCATTGCATTACATTTAGAATTGCATAAGTATGTCACCTTCGCACCAGCACTAGAGTCGTAGTCTCCGTGCACCACAAACCTACCCCTACATCAATAAGGGATCCGAAAGCATGGAAAACAAAAAAACAGCAAGTGGAACTGCAGCGCAATTCACACGGCATAGTTTGGTTTCAATCTGGTGCGGTTTAAAAGATAGAAAAACCAAGTAATACTAGATTTGATTTACTGCAAGGCAGCCTTGAGACTGTTGTTCCCACCATTGAACTTGAGAAGTTTATGCTTGCACCAGAAAAAGTAATGGATTGGATGGAAGGTCAAAACTAACTGGGTAGGGGAACTAGAAGGAATCGATTTGTCTGACTGAATGACAAGCAATGCAGTGAAGTCACACATCCCTTGGTTTTTTTTTTGTTACTAATTTACTGCTCGAGATGAGATCATCCCTCCCTGTGCGAAAGAAGTCGTGATTTTTAACAACTGCCAACAAGTATTCATAACAAGTATAAATATATAAATTATGAAACATATTTAAGGTTTGTAATAATTTGTTTAGAAGAGAGAAAAAGGAGATGCCCTTGACGATAATAAGACTCTTTGTGCTTAATAAAAAATACGGTAAAAACATGAAAAATATTAACTACTAAAGCTTATAGTGTTTTAATATTTTGTTCAATATAAAGTGACAAAAATATAATATGAAATGATTATACAGACTTGTAAGAAAATATATATGAAAGAGAACAAAACAATAAGCCTAATTGATTTAAATATATATAATTCAAAACATTGAGGTAATTTTAAGTATCTATAGTGCTAACATAACATAAAATAAAATGACAAAAAACATTTCAAAGGTCACGCCAACAGATATATGGAAACAATTTAGATACATCAACCTATATCTTACTAAACAACAAAGCCTATTTTCACAGCTACACTTACGGAAACTTGTTCATTTCTTGTTTTTTGAATGCTTGTGTACTAGGAAAAATATTAATAATCACCATTCAATGACAATAAGTGAGCAGAACTCAATGTGCAACGTCAATTGAGTCACTAAGTGTGAAATCCTTGACGAGCCCAATGTAGTTCTAGGTTTAGTTTGGCACGGTGGTGGCGGCCATGAACATGAGCGTTAAATTGTCATTCGTTAATGCCCACCTAAATAACTTCATCCACTTTTATGTTCAAACAGATGAAGTTTGTTATGTGGTACTTAACGAATGACAATTTAACCCATGCGTTTACCACCGCCACCAGTGTCAAACGGAGCCCTAGTCACCAACGCATGCACCGGGCACCACACCATAAACACTAGGGTGCATCACCTTCTCAGTTTTTCCTGTAGGCATACAAACAACACCAAGAACGACGAGAAGGCTGGACAGCATGCATCAATGAATCCAGATTTTACATAGGTCTTCATATGAAATTTCAAAAAGAAAGACTTCTTCACAAGTTGGTGTCCATACAAAAGTAGCATCCTTCTTTGTCATAGACGTTAAAGACTGCTATTTTAGAGAAACCTTCCACAAATCTCATATAGTACCCAGCTAATCTGAGGAAACTTCGAACATCTGCAGCTTTCTTAAGCGTGGGCTAGTCACGCACCGCCTGAATCTTTGCAAGAACTACCGCTAGGCCATTTCCACTGATCAAATGACCTAAGAAATGGACCTCCTTGAGCTAGAATTCACACATGCTAAACTTAGCGTAGAGTTGATGCTCTCGTAGTGTTGAAGCCGGGAAAATCCCTACTCTAAAATTCGGATCAAGACAGTCTAAGGTTACCGGTTCAGCGGTCGAGCTCGACGGCTAACGAGCTAGGACGCAGAGACAGACAGACAGACAACAAAAAGAATCTCCGGCGCTGCGTCAGGGAGGTCCCATCACGTACCCGGATGCTTGGAAGAAGCTTCCCCTCCACAACCAAAGATGGCCGAGCAGGGTACGAGATAGACTCTAGCTGGCGACCAAATCAAGGCGGCGACTAAGATGGATAATCACTAGCTCGCGATCTGTCTCTCTGAAGAAAGGATCCAAATGCTTAGCTCGAAATCTAGGAAATGAGGCGGTCAAGATCTTTTGCAAGATTCCGAAATCCTTATCCTCATACCCATGGGGTTCTATTTATAGGCAAATCCGGGGAGGGGGGGTCTTATTTATAGCCCCACCCCTGGTGACTGGGCGACTTCTTGGGGAAGCTCGCTCAGGTTGGGTGACTAACTGGCCGAGTCGCCTACCTAGCGAGTATGGGAGGGGAGCTCGTCATACTTGCCCAGGCCTTATACTGTCTTGTGCGTTGACTCTGACTTCTATCTTGACTTGTTGACTTTGACTCTTGTTGACCTGGCTCTGGGAGGGTCCACCCTCGACGAATATGGGTTGTACACAATCTCCGTTCTTTTCGAGCGACGTAAGAGTTTCGAAAGAAACATCCAACACTTATTTGGCGAGTTGCTTTAACGAGTATCTGGGTTACTCGCAACTGATGGATGTATGCTGAACTCTATAAATAGGGGGAGTAGCTGGTCTTTGAGGCACGCCTTTCGAACTCGCACGAGATGTCGAAGTCTGTCGATGAAGTCTACCAAACGAGTATTGCTGTCGTGTCTGGATTCCTCGAGCCAACAAGGCCAAAAAAGGCCGTGAAAGGGCGAAGTCGTTGCTGACATTCCTCCGCCCAAGAAGAAAAAGTTGAAGAAGAAGAAGAAATCGCTCGCCTCGAAAACTGACAACCCGCCTCCGGGCATCGAGAACGTCGCCTCCCCGGCCGACCATTCCGACATTCCAGCCCACACCAAGAAGCTCCTCGACTATCTCGGGTTAAGCAACATTCTGGAGCAATCTGCTTCTGAAACCTCTCGCCTCCCTACATCATCTTCTCCCCCTGCCTCGGATCTTGCTGGGTCCCAGGCACAGCTGCAAACGGATCTCACTGTCTCGCAAGGTTACTAATCTCGCTGAGGACTTTATGAGTTGTTGAACAATTCTATTTTTTTTGTTGACTTTTATTCTTTTCTCGCATCTCCTCCGCCCAAGGTTGTCAGGATCGAGATCCTAGGTGGGATCGTTTAAGAGGTGGGATCGTTTAAGAGGTTGGATCGGATCAGATCGTAAGATCGGATCGTGGATCGTAAGATCCCACTACATTCTTAAAACAAGATTTAAATGATGAAATTGAATTTGATATCAATCATATCATACAAATACACAAATAATCTATACCAGAAACCATATAATTAATCATTTCCATGTGTTTACTATAAGACTATTATTACTAGAAATCTAGAATAGATCCTAAGTCTAAGACAAAATAAGAACATGCATAAAGAAACAGTTATGATTGTAAATGTACCTGAGTAGTGTAACTTCCGACTATACGTTAGCAACTCTAAAGCCAAGATGAGTAAACATTTTTGTCTTAACTGTCTCATCTTCGTCAAACTATCTTCAGTAATCAAATTACGAAGATGAACCAATAAATGAGAAAACATAAATCACGGAGACAATTATAAAGAGAAATTATCACATTGTCTAACACTCTAACCTCAAAAGCAAATGATGAAGCATTAGGAGCTGCTTGACTTGGATGGAATCATGGATGATTTCTGGACTGATTTCAGTCCAGAAATCTGGATGATTTCAGTCCAGAAATGATCCAGATTTCTGGATGATTTCAGTCCAGAAATCTGGATGATTTCTGTCCAGAAATCAGTCCAGATTACAATCGAGTAGGAATCGCGATCCTACCGATTCCACGATCCGGATCGCGATCCTAAGTGGACGCGGCCTGATTTCGATCCTGAACACGATTCAGATCGAAATGCATAATCCGGATCGTAGGATCGTGCGATCCTACGATCCAGATCGTGATCCTGACAACTTTGCCTCCGCCGACTACTTTGGAGGCATCTGGATGTCACTCCTCTGCGATTAACTTTTCTGATTGCCCTTGAAGCCCAGCAACAACCTCGAACTGGGTATACTGTTCGGATCAACGTCGGCCCCAAGAAGGGGCCGAAAAAACAAGCTCCTGAGGCGAGGGAAAAAGGATCTTCCTGCGACGAAGACCTCGCAACCTGGGGCGAGCAGGGCCCCTCACCCTGCGACCATCTCGTCGCTACCGACGGCGAGCACTCCTCTGTCGTCGCCGACTCCTCCTTCGACTAGTTCGTCACGACCTAGGGCGAGCACCCCTTTACCTCCACCGCCTCCTTTGCCGCTGAATAACGAAGCTCGCCACAAAATCTGCCCGGAAACTCCGGCCCCTCTGAATCCGCCTTAGAGCTCGTCGCGAGATCGGGATAGAAGGCACCTGAGCTACTTCCCGCCGATGACCAGAGGTCACGATCCTGGAGGTCGCGAACAGGGGCAGGCCGATGAGCGCTCAGGAGGCTCTTCATCGGGCCAGCGAGAATCATCTCGCCGCAGCCCTTCCCCTCGCCGATCTCGATCTCCTCGACAAGTTAGCTCGCATGTTGTTGAATTGGTCTGACTGCTGATACTGTGACTTTAACAGATTCAGCGACTTCTTCTTTGTTTTGACAGGTCGTCCTGCAACCCCCGGGGCGGCTTTCATCGACGCTCTCGGGCTTCTCGCGCACGAGTACCGCCAAGCTGTTGCTTGCACGTACATCGAGCTGGAGGCGAAGTTCGACCAACTCGTCATCTGTGAGCCTTATCGCCGGATCTCGACATTGGAGGTGAGGATGACGAAGATGGAAGAGCTGCATGACCAAATTGCGGCTTACGAGGCCTGCTTCCACATGAACAACGAGCTGGAGCGGCGATAATCGATACCGACCATCATCTACAACTTCATCACGAGGAGCTGGCGGGAATGCAGACGAGCTTGGGAACTGCAGGGCGACTGACGAGGATGGAGGACCAGCTGCGTCGGGGCGACGATGCGATGGCGGTGGCGAGCGAGCACTACCGACGGGCGCATGAGATGGGCTGGGCCGGCCGACATCCACCTATTCCCGAGTAGCGGCCTCTTAGGACTTAGGATGTCTTTCTTTTCTATTTTTCTCGTCGTTGGCGACATTGTAATGAACATATTTTTGTAATATTCTTTTATTTAAGATGGCGAGTTTGTATCTCGCAATTAATCTTGTGATTTGCTTTTTTGTGTTGATACTCGTTTGTGTTTTGCGACTTCTTGGACTCTCTGTGCAGGTTTCGACGAGCTGGCGATCTTCTGACTGAATTTACGCAAGATGAGATTCGTAGTTAAGGTTGATCCGTTAGTTAGTACGCGACTTAGGTCGATACTCGCGTGATGTTGATATACCACCCCCCAAGGCCCCGCCTATAAATAGAAGGGGTAGGTGTGACGTTAGTACGTTGTTGGGATTTCTGAATCTTTCTCGCGAGCATTTCGATCTTGCTCACGTTTCCCTTCTCGCTGACCTTTACTAGATCTTTCTTCCTCGATCTTCGACTGCTCGCTACTCACTGAAGAAGATGGTTAACATTGATGCCAATGCTCGTCGACTGTCCCATGCGATTAACTTCAGTGAGGTCGTCTTCAAGAAGTTCGCTGCTACCGAGCGAGACTTAAAGGATTTCTGCAAAAGGCACTTGTCGGAGGAGTACTCGGCCAGGCTCCCCGCCAGGTCTGAGCGACTAAACACCTTCCTCGAGGGTAAGACCGTAAGATGATCGTCCCAGCCCAGATCAATCCGAACGGGATGGCGATGATCATGGGATTTCTCTGCTTCCTGCGGGAAGAGAATATCGTCTTTGATCTCTCTGTCTTCAGGAATATTTTCGCCTTCGCCGCGACCGCCGAGGGTGTCATCTTCTTTAGCAGTCGTGTCTGCACCTTGGTCGGCACGGCGAACAAGGTCCACCGATGGGGATAGTACATGGTCGTCGTCGCTGGCGACTTTGAAGGGGTGTCGCGCAGGCCGCACCAGCCACCATAAGTTGCCTTAAAACCTGCCGCCCATTCTGCGAGCATGGGTCCGCGCGAGAAGCTATTCAAAAAGCCTCCACGGAAGTTGGTCGGTTCGGGCCAAGGAAGTCATCCACTAGCGAATCTAGAACAAAGCGTCAACTCGCTTGAACGAGGTCTCCCCGACAAAGATACATTCGTCCTCTTGTCGAGCGGATTTTCTTCCCCATACCATGAGAACTCGCCTCAGGCTGCTGCTTAGCCGGGAGAGTATCCGAGGGCCCAGGGCGAGCTTCAACAACTGTCGGGCGAGTCTCCAACTCAGCAACCCAGATTTGGGCAATCTCCAACTCGGTCTTGGTGTCAGCGAACTCTTGCTCGAGCTCGGAGATCTTCTTTGCCGTCTCGATCTCGGCAGCCTGCGAGAATCAACAACAAACAGTCAGAAGATCCATCAAGTAAAGTGCGACTAAGGAAAAGTCGCGCAGAGAAGTACAAGCTACTTCATTATCCTTCCATCGGTCGGATTGCATCCCCAGGTCGATCGCCTTCTGCGAGACGATTTTCAATACCTCCCGTGACTCGAGGAGCCTCCTCACCGTATGATGGCCAAGATCGGTGCTCGCAGGAGCGCGCGAGCTGTCTGATGGGAGAGCACCTCTGCGCTGAGATCTGACATCGACTCGGCATCGGCTCGCCCATAGAGCGCGAAAGCGACATCATAAGCCTCCCCCTTATCCTCCCAGTCTTCCGACCAGGCATGTAAGTTGGTGTTAAGAGTCACCTTGTGCTCGCTCTCGGCCCAAGACACCAGCGGGCATCCGAAAGTGTCTTTGCCGCTGCACCCGAGGTTGTAGTTCGGGTGGAAGTACGACGCCCCGACGTCCACCGACGACTCCCATCGAAGAGTTCATGGGAGATCTTTGTACGCTTCCTCGCGTGATCGGGGGACTTGGCTTTCTCCTTCCCCTTGTCCAGCTTTTGCGAGGAGCCCTCCTTGTCGCCAGCTCGCGGCTGACCCTTAGAGCCCGCGGGAGGCGGGATCTCCTCGACTTCAGCTGGCGGGTTCACCAAACCCTGGCACGACGACGAGATTTTTTTTGCTAGAGGAAGTGGTTCTCACGGAAGAACGCGAGTAACTGCAGATGTAGAACAATTAGTAAAGTCGCAACAACTATCAAAATCAAATCAACGAGTATGGTAAGATCTCGACAAGGAATGTATCTTTGTCGGGGAAGACCTCGTTCAGCGAGTTGACGCTCAGACGCTAGTGGATGACATCGAACCGACGTCCGTGGAAGGCTTTGAATAGCTTCTCGCGCGGACCCTCCAGCGAAGAAGATGAGTACCAGCCTGATACTGACGACGATGAGTCCTAGTCGGTCGGCGACCTCCTGCGTGCGAACATGTACATATAGAAATGTAGTATAAGAAACTTTCATAGACGAACCTTTATTCAAGGCGTCATTGCCTCTTTTACGCTGTAATGCTCGCCGGATAATACAAAAGTTTTTTTTTGTACTGTTCTGTCATTCTTTTTTTTATTCGCATACTCGTCTGTTGATGATACTCGTTAGGCTCATAGGCGCGAAGAGATCGAGTACTCCTTGTGCGCGATCTTTGCTCACATATTAGCTCATACTAAATCGTGCAACATTACTCGCATCTGCATGGTCGCACTTGCATGCTCGCACGTCGTTGCTCGCACCTGCATGGTCGCACTCGCATGCTTGCACCTGCATAGTCGCGCACCTGTATACTCGCACAAGACACATCATTGCATCTGTTTGATTTTCGCAAACTTTGATGAAATAGATCACGAAGAGGTTCTTGTTAAAAGTAAAACATAAAGATTCTCTCGCTTGCAGACGACGATCCTTCGGATAATGGAGTTGCACTCGGGAGGTCTCGTAAGACGCACACTCTCGAGGCCAACATTCCACTTCAACCAACAAAAAACTCGAAGGGATCCAGAGATAGGGAACGTCAGTCGGGGGGTCCAACGGGACGCACACACTCGAGGCCTCCATCTTACCACGGACTCGAACCTTCCGGAGCTTCTCTGCCAAGATGCTTCTAAAAGCATAGGGGTTATCCCACCTTGGCAACGACAAATACGCTTCCTGCTTCACAGGACAAACAGTCGCTAAGAGCGTGTCTTTAGTTTTCTCAAAAACTGATGATTCATTTACACAAGGTATCACTTTGTGAGGTCGATCCTTCATCGAGTTTAGGAGGTTGGCGTTCAGACCTGTTCCTGATAGTTCCTCCGGTCAGAGGAGAGGACGCAGTCGAAGGTAGCTAGGCCGACATACAAGGGGGGAGCTGATCTCGACCGTCAATGCAGGAGCTCGATCTTACAAGAACGCTTAAAATTCCGACATATCGTCTCATCGTCCGCCGTAGGCTTTTTAGGAGAATCAGGTCAGAGGCAAGTTTCCCAAACTGATCATGGAGATTGACCTCACTGCTTCTAGCAAACTTGAGACGATCAAAACAAAGAAGACAACTTGCATCCACCCGTGTTTCAGGGGGCGAAGACTTTTATTAAGTAGAAATTACATTACATATAAGCGGTCATTATATGTTACCGTTAGCAATAGAACCTTTTCAGGTCGTCCCCGCTCCAGGTGTTTCCCAACAACTCTCTTTCTTGATTTTGTAAGTGATAGCCCCCAGTGGCGAGAACCTCTTGGACGATGAAGGGTCCTTCCCAGTTAGGATTCAACTTGCCAACGACAGCTGGCCTTCCTGCCGCGTCCACCTTCTTCATAACAAGGTCTCCTGCAAGGAAGTGCTTGAGGCAAATGTTTTTGTTTAAGTGCTTTGTCATTCTCCTCTTGATCTGCTCTTGGCGGATAGAGGCTAAGTCTCAAATCTCCTCGATGTAGTCCAGCAAAAGCCTCTGAGCATCATTCATTCTCCATGCGCCATTCTTCACTGCTTTCTCCTGCCGCCACAACCCTCGGGCTCCGAACCTCAAATTCCACTGGGATGAGTGTCTCAAACCCGTGGGACAACCTAAAAGGTGTTTCCCCTGTGGCCGAGTTAGGGGTTGTTCGCAGAGCCCATGACCGAGGGGAGTTGCTCCGCCCAGTTCCCCTTCAAGTTGGTGACCTTCTTCAAGAGGTTGATGATCAGTTTATTGGCGACCTCCACTTGTCCGTTGCTCCGGGGATGATGCCCAGAGGCAAATCGAAGATCCGTCCATAGTTGCATGCAGAAGTCTTCCAGCTCCAGGCTGACAAATTGTGGGTCGTTGTCGGTGATGATGGCGAGAGGGATCTCGAACCTGCAGACGATCTCTCCCCAGATGAAGTTCTTCACGATCTGAGACGTGGTCTTGGCAAGTGCTTTTGCCTCGATCCACTTGGAGAAATAGTCGATCATGACGGGAACAAACTTCCTCTGACCGTTGGCTTGAAGAAAAGGTTCTATCAAATCCATACCTCATATGGCGAAGGGCCATAGGGCAGTAATCAAGCGAAGTTGTTGTGTCGGCTGCTACAGAAGAGGTGTGAAAAGTTGGCACTTCGGACACTTCTTTAAGAACGCTTCTGCATCCTTCCGAATGATCAGCTAGAAGTAGTCGTGTCTCAGAATCCTCTGCTCCAGAGTACGAGTTCCAGAATGGCTACCGTACTCTTCTGAATGAATTTCCCCAAGCACTCGAGAGATTTTTTATTTTTGACAGACATCTGGCTAGAGGGTCCGAAATGGTTATGCGATACAGTTCCCCTTAATGCAGTAGATAGTAAGCAACTTTATATTGAAACTTCCTCTGATTTCCCGTGCTGGCAGGAAGTTGGCCTGTCGTTAAGAATGTAACAACCGGGTCCTTCCAAGAAGCCCCCTGTTCGATCTCCATCATCTCCCTTTCCTCGATGGATGGTCGAAATAGCTCTGTCACTGTTCCTCCAGCCCTGGGGCCGTACTTGGCGAGATAATCTGCCTCTGAATTCTCTTCTCGGGGCACATGCTCAACGAAGAAAGATTGGAAGCCTCTCATTAAGCTTTTAACATTTGCCAAGTATCTCTGGAGGATGTGGTCGCGCACCTCGAACTCTCCTCTGATTTGTGATACGACCACCATTGAGTCAGTGAAGGCTTTGAGATCCCGGATTCTCAATTCCTTGTCGAGATGCAAGCCTGCTACCATGGCCAAGAAAAATGCCCGGTTGTTTGCGACGGAGAAGAGGATCTCCACTGCTTGCTCGAGCCTTGTTCCCTAGGGGCTCACCAAACTCATCATCAGGGAACACCTTGCTGCCAAGGTTGCAAATGTCGGATGTCAGACTCATGTCGATTTGAGTTTTTTATGTTGGATGTCGGATTGCGGAGGATATATCGAAGACATTTCAAAATGTCGGATTGTAATAATATAATTATATTAATATATATCATAATATTTTAATTATTAATTAGATGATAATTATTTTATCTAATTAAGTGTAAACTAAAATTAATATGAGAAAATTAAACTGCTAACAAGTGTTTAATCGCATCTAATTGGTGTCATTTGGAGTCACCTTCTAACCAAATGCCCAAAATAGATCTAGACCTGCTATGGAAGAAGTGATAGGAATCTTGATAGAACCTTATGATGAATTCATTCTACACAAAAAAAAAGTATAAAAATTTTGGAACAAATTAAAAAAAACTGCAATATTGGGTAGTCATTATCCGCCATTAGCTGCAATATTGGGCCGACATGTCCGACATGTCCGACATGTCGGCCGCAATACTGGAAAACACTAGAATTGTCAAATGTGGCAAAAACATGTCGATTCTCCCTCAAAAATGACATGTAGGCCGACAAGTCAGACATGTCGGCCACAATCTACAAGCTTGCTTGCTGCATAACACATCACCGATTCATTTTGTAGACGAACGACCAATTACAACTAATCAAACATAAGGATTCCTTTCAGATCCTGGATGAACTTTTAGACACAAATGAGTGCGTTGAACACATATGGAACAAAGTCTGATTCGGTCTTTCAGTAACTATAATATAGCATGTGGTTTCTAATATCAAAATCTTCACTTCATAGAACAAATTTATCTATATAATAAGTTAAATGATAGAATTGGACAATAAGGAAGGCAGGACCAAAAGGATCACCAACAAGCTTTTACCTTAGTTCTTATTCAGATGGGCAGATGGATCACCAAAAGGATCACGACCTTTTCCCCGCTGGGCAGATGGGGTTTTTTGCTCTGACTTTGTTTGATATGGGTGTCACACACTCGTTTGTGCCAAAAAAGTTCATCCAATATCTGAAAGGAATCATTATCTTTGATGGGTTGTCCTCTACCAAATTGATCGATGATGCATTTTGTAGTAAGGTGTTCCCTGATGATGAGTTTGAGGAGTGAACCTTTTGAAAACACTGCTACAATTTTGGATATCTCATATCTTAATCTTATCTTGGGTATGGATTGGCTTGAGAAGCATATTGCTCGGATCATTGCACTACCAAAGAAGTTACTTTGTATTCCCCTTTGGGCCGAGAGATCATCTTTAAAGGTATAAAATCATTCAACGGATCCTTCTAACTTCAGTACAACTATTGAAAGTTTTCACCGATGGTGATGAGGTGTTTGCAGTTCTCTTTAATTTTTTGGGAGACAAATGAGACCTAGACACGGTGGTTGTGTTTAATGAATTTCTGGACGTTTTTCCGCGGAAGCTTCCCGGATTACCGTTGCATAGAGAAAGTCGACTTTCCGATTGAATTGGTGTCTGAGGCTTGGCCTGCGTCCAGAATCCCTTACCATATGACACCCAAGGAGTTAGCTGAATTCCACATTCAGCCGCAAGAGTTAGTAGACTCGAGATTTATTCGCCCTAACTTCGTCCCCATGGGGAGCCCCCGTTCTGTTTGTAAAGAAAAGGATGACAATCTGAGATTGTGTATCGACTATCGAGAGCTGAACCGATTGACAATCTCAAATACATATCCTCTTTTGCGAATTGATGAACTATTTGGACAACTTATAGGAGCTCATGTTTTTTCCAAGCTCGATCTTTGATCAAGTTATTATCAGTTAAAAATTAGAAAGAAAATCTCTTGAAGACAGCCTTCAACTCTCGGTATGGATAACATGAGCTCACAGTGATGCCCTTTGGCTTCACTAAAGCTTCTTAAGTATTCATGAGCCTCATGAAAGTATCTTTGAGTCATTCCTTATGTCTAATATCCACTTTATGTTTTATGTTATATTATTTTATATTCTTTTGTTATTGACACTCTTGTTGTTATTGGCACCCCTCCTCTATAAGAGGGGATGATTTGAACTTATAATGTTATCTTTGATGAATGTTGTGATTTTCCTCCTCCCACTAACCTTAATTCCACCCCCCCTCTCTCTACCTCTTCTCTCTACTGTCGGCACCCCCTTCTCTCTACCGCCGGATTCCCTACTTTGTATCAATTTGGTCAGACACTGCCGTCGCGCCCGCCGTAGGCCGCCGGTTGCGCTCAGCCACTGCCCATCCAGTCCGTCTGCGACGTCCGCTCCGCCCGATCTCGTGGAAATATGCGCTTGATCGCGCAGCAAGGAACCTTCGTGCTCGGATTTCATTCGGCTACTGGATTCCACGCCACTTCATTTCCGCGCCTCTTCGATTTTGTCCGGATCGGCAACTTCCGTTGTCGTCGACATTGATTTCGCTCTGTAGCATTGCTCTACAGGGTTGCGTTCGCATCCCAACCCCGACGTTCCGCTCCCCGCTTACAGATTCAGCCGCAACTGCTCCCGATCTGGGCGTTCCGCTTGCCTGCTTCCAACGGACCGCGACCAGAGCCGCCCGACGCTGATCAACGCAGCATGTCCACAGGAAGCTGGTCCGCCAATCCCGCCAGACTCCACACTCGCCCGGTTCCGCCGTGCCCGTACCGCCGCCGCCTCCCGCCCTGAGCAATGGCCCCCAACACCTTTTCAAATGTGGACACGCAGCAGGAGGACACCTCCGCCGAGGCCCACCGTCGTATCAAAGCCCAGGAGGCCCTCGTAGCCTCTATGCACGCCGCTATCCTCTCCCTCAACACCAAGTTCGACGCCCTACAACCCCCCGCCGCCTCACCTGCGACCGGCTCAGCGTGCCTGCCCGCCGACGCGTCCATCCTCGGGGCGGCGCCTCCCCTTTACACCGGGGACTCCTCAACCCCACCTCCTCCAGGACGCTCCGCCCTCGCTTTGGACCTCCCCACCTTTGCTGGTGTGAATCCGATTGGGTGGACTGCCAAAGCGGAGAAGTACTTTGACCTCCACCATACTCCCGAGCAGGATAAGGTCTCTACTGCCGTCGTGAGACTCGACGGCTCCGCCCTTCATTGGGATCAGTGGCTCCGACAGCAACCCTACGATCTCTTGGTCGGAGATCAAACAGGAGATGATCCATCGCTATGACTGTCGCTATTCCGGATCCTCCATCGAACAACTGTGTGGGGCCCGCCAAACCGGTGCATTGGATGATTACATCGATGAGTTTGTAGCTCTCGTCACCCCATGTTTCGGGCTTACTGCCAGATCATTACCCTGACTTCTTCATGTAGGGCCTCTTGCCCTACATCCGCTCCCGGCTCCGCACTCACCATCCCCAGACAATTTTTGATGCCCTTGACATGACCCGCCTCGTGGGGGCGGATTTGTCTCCTCGACCACCGTCGACGTCAGGCGGACCTCCGTCGGGGGGCCAACCGTGACAGACTGTTACCCAAAGACACCAGCTCCTCGACCTCCTACAGCCGCTAAGCCAGGCCGACCGGCCACTCCTCAGCGACTTTCCACCCGCGAGTTGAATGACCTCCGTCAAAAGGAGTTGTGTTTCCGTTGCTGCCAGCCCTATTCTCCTACCTACGTCTGCGCGGTCAAGGAGTTCTGTGCCATCATCGGCGACGTCGGCCCTGAGGTTACCTTTGTCAATTTTGAGGCTCTGGAGCTCTCATCGGAGGACACACCTCTCGACTTCATCGCAGCTACGTTCCACCGGTTGGAGTTGTCCTACGCCTCAACATGCGGGATCTCCGACCAACAGACCATGCAGCTCTCGGACACACTGCGGGATCGCTCGATCATCATATCATGGTGGATAGCGGTGTTGAAGTTGGTGACCGGGCGGTCTATCTTGGCGGGTTGAAGACCGCGCGTTCTGGCGGTTTGACTCGCCGGCTTGTAAACCGGGCGGTCTAGCGATCTTCACAGGCGACCTATCTGCTTCTCTTGTTGTAGCCGTGCGGTTAGTCCTTTTGTCTAACCGCGCGGCTTGTGCGGTTTACTTTGTACAGTCCGCTTAGCTTGTAAATTTTTAGTCTCACATCTCTTATTTGTATTCTCTCATCTCTCCTCCATTCTATATAAGGGAGGGCATACCTTTGTAACAGTTATCTTTTTTGGATAATAAAATTTCAATTATTCAAAAGCTTATCCGCTTGTTCTCTTTTTTCGCTACTTTCTAACATGGTATCAGAGGACACGGTCATTTCCTCCTGATTCTGTGCGCTCTCTGCTGTTCGCGGCTTGTTTTCTGCTTCCTGCGACCTGTTTCGCGACTTGCCTTCTCTTCTGTCCGCTGCCCTGTTCGCGCGGCCTGTTTCTGTCCGCTGCCCTGTTCGCGCGGCTTGCTTCTTCTTGGTTCTCTTCTCCTACTGCTATTCGTCGCAGCGACCTGTTTCCTTGTCGCCGCGCTCCTTGTTCTTTCTTGCCTCTCCGACTTCCTAGTCGTTGCGGCCTTGTCTCTACCCGCTGCGGACTTCTTCTCCCTGTCCGCTTCTGCTTTCCCCTTTTCCGCTTGTCTCTATACTCGCGGTTTGCTGCTGTGATCTGCCTGACCGTGCGGGTTGTTCCTATCTCACCTGCATCTTGGTCGCGGTCACCTGCTCTTCTCCTCTCTTCTGTTCGCTCGGCCTTTTCAGTCCGCGCGACCTCTTCCCCGCTGTGCCTTGTTCTGCTTCCTAGCCGCTCGTGTTCGCGCGGCTTCTTCCCTTTAGCCCGCTGCGGTTTCACGCGGGTTACTCTCTTTTCCTCTCCCCGCGCCTTTCTCTCTGTTCGCGCGGATTCTTCCTTGTTTGAGCGGCCTCTCTGCCTTTCTTCCTTTAGCCGCTCCTGCTTGTTAGTCGCCGCGACCTCCTGGTTCAGTCGCGCGGCTTGTGCTCTGCACCTTGGTCGTGGCCCTTCTTGCCGCTGGTGTGCTGTCACCGAGACCGCTGCAGTTTCTTCTTCCTCCCTTCATGGCTTTCATATCCTCCTCCAAGCCATTCGCCTCGGTTGTCACGTCTTCTGGTCGTGCACACGTTGTTACTCAGGGCAAATGGCTGATCGACACTGGTGCTACGAATCATATGACCGGCCATCTCCCGTGTTTCTCTCTCCTAGAAAAACATGCTCGCTTGCCCCCGGTTATTCTCGCTGACGGCTCTTCATCACCCGTCCATGGAACAGGGATAGTTCATGTCACTCCGTCTCTTCACTTGGCGGATACTCTATACGTGCCCCAGTTCCCGTGCAACTTATTATCTGTTACCTCTCTTTGCAAGCAATTACAGTGTTCCGTCACATTTACTTCTACTTCTTGCTCTTTTCAGGATCCAGACTCCAACGGACGATTGCTACTGGGACTGAGAGTGGCGGCTTATACTTCCTGGACAACATTTCTGCTTTTTCCACCTTCTCCTCCACCTCCACAGATCTTCTCCAATGGCATCTCCGCCTTGATCATGCTCCTCCCCATCTTCTTCGTCAACTTCTGTCCCACCTTCCTCCTCAAAGTCCTCCGCTCAACTGTGAGGCCTGTCAGCTTGGCAAGCATCACCGCTCCTCCTTCCCTCCAAAGCACGTTCGTAGCTCTACCCGTCCGTTTGATCTTATCCACTCCGATATCTGGGGTCCTTCTCCTACACTTACCATTGGTCGGGGTAGTTCCTATTTTGTCACGTTCATTGATGATTTCTCTCGCTGTACGTGGGTGTATCTATTAAAAGATCGCTCCGAATTATTCTCTGTATGAACATCCTTCTATCTCATGATCAAAACTCAGTTTGGTGTTTCTATCCAAGTTTTTCGATCTGATAATGCCCAAGAATATCTCAGTCGTGACTTCTCTACATTCTGCATGCAAAATGGGATTCTTCATCAAACTAGTTGTGTCTATACTTCATAACAAAATGGTGTGGCCGAACGCAAAAACCGTCACCTCCTCGATGTCGCTCGCACCTTGATGACCCAGATGCATGTTCCTCGCTCCTATTGGGGCTATGCTGTTCTCCTTGCCTGCTACCTCATCAATCGCATTCCCTCCACGGTTCTCCACGGCCAAACCCCGTTCTCCATTTTGTATCCGGGCAAGGAGCCGTTTCCTCTTCCTCTCCAAATCTTTGGATGCACTGCCTTTGTGCATACCCCTTCTGCCACCCGTGATAAGCTCTCCCCTCGCTCCACCAAATGTGTCTTTCTGGGGTACTCCACCACTCAGAAAGGCTACTGTTGCTTTGATCCCGTCTTTCGTAAGCAGTTCGTCTCTGCTGACGTCACCTTTTTCAAGAATACCTCCTACTTTTCGGATGACTCCTCTCCTCTTCTCCCAGCTTCTGATTCTCCTGCCGTTCCCTTCGTTCCCTCGCCTCCTACTACACCGTCTCCCCCCTCCTCTTCCTCCACCTCTCTCTCTCCCTTCTCCACCACCCTCTCCCTCATCTCCGCTGTCGTCGCTCTCTTCTCCCGGGCCAGCTTTCTCTACCACGGATGCTCCGGATGTCGCGGGCCCGGCTGACCTGGATCTTCCTATAGCTCTTCGCAAAGGGGTGCGGACGTGTACCCTACACCCCCTTGCTGCTGTTGTTTCCTATGATCGTCTTACCCCTTCTCGCAAGGCATTTGCACTGGCTATCTCTGCCACTGCCACACCCCGCTCCTATCAGAAGGCCCTTGCTATTCCTCACTGGAAGATGACCATGGATGAGGAAATGGCGACCCTCACTGAGCGGGGTACCTGGACTCTTGTTCCTCCTCCCTTCGGTACTGATGTTGTTGGCAGTCGCTGGGTCTTTGTGGTCAAATTTAGCCCAGACGGCACTGTGGATCGGTATAAGGCTCACCTTGTTGCTAAGGGCTTTACGCAGACCTATGAGGTTGATTACTTTGACACCTTCTCCCCTGTGGCTCGTCTCAGCACTATCCGGGTTCTTCTCTCTGTGGCCGTCAATCGGGATTGGCCGATTTCTCAGCTGCACGTCAAGAATGCCTTCCTTTATGGTGATCTTCATGAGGCCGTTTACATGGAGCAACCTCCTGGGTATGTTGCTCAGGGGGAGACACGAGTATGCCGGCTGCAGAAGACAATTTATGGCCTCAAGCAGAGTCCTCGAGCTTGGTTTGACAAGTTCAGCGGCATTGTGGCGGCTGTTGGTTTTGTGCGAAGCTCTGCTGATCACTCTCTCTTTATTCGCAAAACTCCTTCTGGGCTGGTTGTTCTTGCTGTGTACGTCGATGATATTCTTCTCACTGGCGATGACCAGGAAGGGGTAGCCCTGACAAAGCGACATCTTCGCCAACATCTGATCACTAAAGATATGAGCTCTCCAAAGTACTTTCTGGGGATCGAACTCTCTCGGAAGCCCGACTCCTTAGTTCTCTCTCAGCGTAAGTATGCCCTTGACCTTTTAAAAGAGTCAGGATTAACTGGAGCAAAACCTGCCCGATGCCCCATGGCTACTGGGGAGGACAAAACCTGGACAGATGATTCGCCTCCTCTTTCAGATAGTTCGCGGTACAGGCGTCTGGTTGGTAAGCTCATATATCTCACAGTGACCAGACCTGACATTTCCTATGCTGTGGGCAAGGTGAGTCAATTCATGCAAGCGCCTAGGGAGTGTCATCTACAGTCCGCCTTGCGGATCTTGGAGTATGTCAAAGCAGCGCCTGGGAAAAGATTACTTTTTCAGAAGAATGGTCATCTGAGGATTGAAGCCTACTCAGATGCAAGTTATGCTGATGACAAAGGGGATCGCAAGTCAACCTCAGGTTTTTGCACCTTTGTTGGGGGAAATCTGGTGAGCTGGAAGAGCAAGAAGCAGTCTGTTGTCTGCAGGTCCAGTGCAGAAGCTGAGTATCGCAGTATGACATCAACCACTTGTGAGTTGAAATGGTTGCGAGCTCTCATGCTAGATTTAGGAGAGGTGTACAACCATCCTCTACCTATGTTCTGTGATAACAAGGCCGCCATATACATCTCCAAAAATCCGGTATTCCATGAAAGAACAAAGCACATTGAGGTTGACTGCCATTTCATTCGTGAAAAGATTTTAAAAGAACAAATTTGCACTCCGTTTGTCACATCTGATAAAGAGCTGGCTGACATCTTCACCAAGCCAGTTTCCGCCTCGTTTCTGCATGTTTGCGACAAGCTGGGCATGATTGATATATATGCTCCAGCTTGAGGGGGAGTGTTGAAGTTGGTGACCGGGCGGTCTATCTTGGCGGGTTGAAGACCGCGCGGTCTGGCGGTTTGACTCGCCGGCTTGTAAACCGGGCGGTCTAGCGATCTTCACATGCGACCTATCTGCTTCTCTTGTTGTAGCCGTGCGGTTAGTCCTTCTGTCTAACCGCGCGGCTTGTGCGGTTTACTTTGTACAGTCCACTTAGCTTGTAAATTTTTAGTCTCACATCTCTTTTTTGTATTCTCGCATCTCTCCTCCATTCTATATAAGGGAGGGCATACCTTTGTAATAGTTATATTTTTTGGATAATAAAATTTCAATTATTCAAAAGCTTATCCGCTTGTTCTCTCTTTTCGCTACTTTCTAACAAGCGGCACAAGCCACAACCTCATCTTTGAGCACCTGGTGCAGCAGCTCCGTCTTCACTTGGTCCCTGCCCCGAACGTTGCAGCCTGCATGGGCGATGGGCGCCACCGCCAAACTCAGGGTTGTTGCACGATCGTCTTTCTCGCTATGGGGCCTTATTCCATGATCGCGAACTTCTACACATTGGGCTTGGGTGACCTCGACGTTGTGCTGGGAGTGACTTGGCTCTGCATGCTCGACGAGGTATGTGTCAATTGGGAAATTAGTTCCATGCAGTTCCTGCACAAGGGACAACCATGTCGCCTCGACGGTAACTCCGCAAGGTTGGGGGTCGTCTCGGGCCCGTCCATTATGCCCCTTACTTCCCCGTCGGACTACCAAAACCTTCCTACGGCACGCGCCGACGTCACCCAGCCCCCGACAAGGTTGCCACAAGCCCAGCTAGCTTTGGTCCGGAAGAAAGACGATAGTTGGTGTCGAACTACCCAGCCAAACTACTTGTTCGCTGCCACCACCTTCAGGGGGACTCTGACCCGTAGGAGGGCCCGGTTGCTGGAATTTACCGTCTGGAGTCCGAAGCCACGGGGCTGTTCCAGGATCACTATTCTCGCCACCACTCCGACTGCTGCCTTGGGGACAAGGCATATTTTCCAGACGACGACATTGCTTACGGATATTGGCGACGAACGTGGCGCGGACCGATGAAGATGAACCGGGCGCGTCGAGAGCGGCTTGAACCGACGAGGACGACCCAGGCGGGGTCGGCACAGAGGATAACTAATATTCAGTTTATGTTTTATGTTATGTTATTTTATATTTTTTGTTATTGGTACCCCTCCTGTTATTGGCACCCCTCCTCTATAAGAGGGGTTGATTTGGACTTTTAATGTTATCTTGGATGAATGTTATGATTTTCCTCTTCCCTCTAATCCTAATTCCTCCTCATCTCTCTCTCTTCCTCTTCTCTCTATCGTCGGCACCCCCTTCTCTCTACCGCTGGATTCCCTAATTTGTATCACTTAACTACTCAAGTTGTGTTATATACTCATCACCAATACATCCCAAGTTTCATCGGGACAGAAGTCTTTGATCATGAGGCTATATTCTTTATTAGGGATTACAATCCAAAACAGAATGACAATGTATTGGAAAGAATGTTTGACCATAAAGAAGTTATAACATCTCATTTCAGTTGGGTTGCTGATTTACATCTTTGACGTTTTCGACTTGCACCTGTTGGATCCTATTGTTCCCTTATGGTTCAGCTCCTATTGGACTCCTCACCCACACAATATCGCTTAGCCAAGAGCAAGCCGATCTTGTTGTACCCGTAATTTGTCGAAAACAGAAATGCATAAGGAAAACACCTCGTCTCCAGCTCGTCGGTCTCAAGCATTCAGCTTGACATCATTCAACTCGGAGACCTCGGGTGGGTGGGGGGTGGGGGGGGGGGGGGGGTTACACCTATCTTTGCCTATAAATAGGATCGTATTGTAATGGGTGGTGACAGTTCACACCTCGCAAAGAGTAGCTCATTTGAATACTTGACGACCTCGTCTGCCCTTCCCCGAACTCGCACAACACTTGGTTCATGAGGGGGAGTTCCTATACACTTGTGGGAATGCGGCGCAACCACCATAATGTAACACAACTATCTCGCTTTATAATAAAATAGTCCCGACCTCATCTGTTCGCTTCATGCCTATGTTTGCTAATTCAGGGGCTAATGACCTTTGACCATCCTTTTGGTTCGAACTTTGTCAGCTGGTTTTCTGGATCCAATATTTTTGATGGGTGAGCGTGGATCTTAGTCGGAGGAGAAAGCATTTTAGAAGAAGTGTCATGGTGCATGGCAGGCAAGAAGAAGTTAGATCGTGATCCAAAAGCAAGATGTTAAGCAAGCTCACACAAGCGAGCTTATGCGGGTGAGCTCTGGCGAGCTCGGCCAGGGCAGATCAAATTGATCGCGGGCGAGCTCAGGTGAGTTCAAGGTAGGTGGTATAGAACGACTAATTTATAGACTTGACGGTCAACGCGTAATATGCAAGGAGAGATTAAATTGAGCTCGGGCGAGTCTTGCCCAATTGAGGGTAGATGGCATAGCCTCCCTTTTTGTAGACTTGGTTAGGCGAGCTCTGACGGGCTCATATATGAGAGCTCAACGGGAGCTCTGTCAATCAACTTGCAGGATGCTAGGCAAGCTCAACTCGCCAAGGACAATTCAGAGTGGGTGGCATAGACGCCCTATTTATAGATTTGGACAAACAAGCTCAGACATGCGAGTTCACCATGCATGTTAGGTGAGTTCTGAGATAAACTCGTAGGATGCTAGATGAACTCGCAAGATGCCATGCGAGCTCAGTGGCAATCAACTCGCAGGATGCTAAGTGAGATCAGGAGAAACCAGGAGATCTCAGATAAGCGAGCTCGGTGCTAGGCGAGATTAAAGTCAGGCGAGCTCAAAGCTAGGCGAGCTCAAAGCTAGACGAGCTTGGAGTATGGAAAGTCATCAAAGAATGTGAGAAGACAGACAATTGTTTCAACTTAGTTTTCTCCTTTAATACTAGTGTTTTTCATGCACATTCATACTTACGGGTGCTTTGATAAAACCCATGAGTTCTTACATATGACTAACAAATAATTTTATTTATGGCGAGTTCAACATGATGAGAAATCAGCAAATCCATGCTCGTGAGATGTTTTTTTATATTTTGCAATCTCATACACGTGAATATCTCATCTTTTGTACAGTCATACTCACAATGTTCTTGTATATCTATTCCACAAGTTCTTACTCATGTGGTGTTTCATTAAATACTTATATTCTACGGGAGTTCATACTCGTGAGATCTTGGAATTTCTATTCCGCAAGTTCATGCTCGTAATGATCTTACTCAACATCCTATATTCCACGAGAGCTCTTAGTTCTTACATGTGAGGTCTTGGAATTTTTATTCCGCGAATTCATGCTCGCAATGATTGTTGGAACCATGAAAATTGGTTCCTGGTGCTCGGACTTGGGGGTGACCAAAGATTAGTGGTCTAGCGATCGATCCAAATGAGACACAGCGAGAAAATGCTAGATAACACAAGAAACTACTCTGAATTGCCTATAAACAAAACCTGCATGCTACAACGAGGCGGTTCCGCTACATATCCGGAAGTCTATATGAACTTCCCCTCCAAAAGTCAATGTTGAGCTCAGCACAAGGGATGCGGACACTGAACTCTCCCAACATAGGGGGCGAGGATGTCTTCTACTCAGTGTTTTAAATGTCGGCCGACATGTCTGATTTCAAGTAAAACCGATATGCTTTTTCAGTTTAAGCAAAATTTTCCATTTTTATTAAATTCGGCCGAAATTTCGGTCAAAACCCGAAATTTCGGCCGAATCCGAGTAATAAAATGTCGGCCAACATTTTATTATTTCGTTTTTTTATTTCCTATAAAACTGAGTCGTGCCTCGTGCCCTAAAAATCGTCGATCCGGCGCTGAGGAGAGAACGAAAGTCGCCCCTCCCTCCACCTCTGTCGCCGGCCACTTCCTGCTCCTCCCTCCTCTGTCGGCGGTGAGCAGCGATCGAATCCCTGCTCCTTCCTCCTCTATCGGCTGTGAGCAGTGAACGAAGCCACTTCCGGCTCCCCCCCCCTCCTCCTACTCCTCCGTCGGCGGTGAGCAGTGAACGAAGCCACTTCCTACTCCTCCTTCGTCGGCGGTAAGATTCTTTTTTGGTTTCTTATTGAGTTTTTCATTCACTGATATTTTGCCCTAAATTTTCGCTCGAGTTCTTGTGCAGTGCGGCCATGAGCTGAGAACGAAGTTCGCTCCTCCCTCCTCTGTCGACGACCACTTCCTGCTGCTCCTCCCTCCTTCATCGGCGGTGAACGAAACCACTTCCTGCTCCTCCCTCCTCTGTCGAAGCCACTTCCTCCTCCCTCCTCCTCCTTCGTCGGTCGTAAGCACCCAGTTCTTGATTCTCTCTTAACTCTTAAATGTCTTCTTCTTCCCTCCCTCTCTCTCCTGTCATTGTCCTATAGTCTTGCTTGTTTGGAGCCTAGATAATCGCTTTGTTCTTGTTTTACTGTTTTATGAGCATTATTGTTGACTGGGTGCTTACAATAGTTAGATGAGTATCTTAGTGTTGTAACTGTTACACTTACATGTTCTAAGTTGCACGATTCTTGAATTTAGGTCAGCCATATGGCTCATATCAAATTGTTACTACATTAATGATTGTTTAGAAGCTATGTATTTGGTGATATTACCGTGCTGGTTTTCTTATACTTAATCTAGTTTTGCAATCTCTCTTTTTTCTTCAATAATTTTAATGACTTATTGAATTATGTATGAGAATTCAAAATTTAATTTGATTATGCTGATCATCGAAGTTTCTAAGCATGAAATTGCTTGAGTTTTAAAGTATACTAACATCTAAACCCTTTATATTAATTTGGATAGGAAGAAAAATTCTTCTAAAACCAAGGTTGTCAGAATCGCGATCCAGATCATAGGATCTTACGATTCTATGATCCAGATTTTGTAAATCGATCCTGATTTTATAAAGCGATCCTCGATCCGACCTTACTATTTGATCCGATCCTACCTCAAAACGATCTCATGTAGGATCTCGATCCTGACAACCTTGTCTAAAACATGAAATAATCTTTCATGATGATTGTCACTTGTATAGTTGTATATATTGGTTTCTTCTGAAACATGAAGCGCTTATAGATGTCCATTCTAGTGTGTACTACAAGTCTACAAAGATTCTGTGAGAATTTAAAATATAAAAAAATTATTATTTCCAAAAAATAAATTATTACATAGTACTACCCTTTCTCCTGTCATTGTTCGCTTAAGTCCTAATTATGAAGTCATGAAGTGCAAATATATTATAGCTCTTTTTGAGCTTTCTTATACTTTATTCATGTGTATCAGTGTATGTCTCTCTAATTACAGATCAACCAAGCCCTGCTATTAAAAGTAGAACTCGTGATGTCGTCTGAAGCTTCAACAAAGGAATCAAGTACTAAGCTAGGTAGAGATCCTTTTTGGTCTCACGGTGAGAAGGTTGATGCGAAGGACACATATAGGGTTCGAATGTCGGTATTGCAGTCAAGTACTAAGTGGAGGGGTGAGTCGGTTGAAGGCGCATCTAGCTGGGATACGAGGCAATGTTAAACCATGCCCAAAAGTACCAGCATAGGTGAAAATTCAAGATGATGCTGCTTTAAAGTCACAATTAGTACTGAAAGAAGCCAAAATCGTCAGATTGGAGGCAGACCATGATGAATTAGTAGTTTGAGGTGCAATGGATTCAGAAGACAACTCTCAATCACATAGGAGTTTGTTTTCTAAAATGAAGACAAAAGGACCTTTGGATATACATTTCCAAATACCTGCGGATAGTGTTGGACAAACACGTAAAAGTGGGAAGTTGACATTAGGAGGAGATAGGTGGAAGAAGAAAATAAGGGAGGATACAAACACATATATCGCTAGATGGATATACGAGGCCGGTGTTTCCTTTAATTCTGTGACGCTTCCTTCCTTTGATCACATGTTACAAGCTATTGGGCAGTGTGGGCAAGGGTTGAAAGGTCCTACACCATATGAGTTGAGTCAAAAACATCTCAAGAAAGAGGTTGAGCGAACAAAAGAATCATTAAGCACATTCACCGCTACTTGTAGGTTGAGTGGTTGTAGCATTATGACTGATGCATGGAGTGACAGAAAGGGAAGAAGTATTATGAATATTATGGTTCACTGTGAAGCAGTAGTAGCATTTTGGATGTCAAGGAATGTCTCATCTGACGCTCATGATGGAAAATTCATTTTTGATTTTGTTGACGAGGCTATCGGATCTGAGCCTGGACCGGGAGAAGACAATGTGGTGCAAGTTGTCACGGACAATGCATCTAATAATATGTTAGCGACAAAGATGCTATCTATGAAAAGACCTGTCATATTTTGGACGTCCTGTGCAACTCACACAATTAATTTATTACTTGGAGATATTGCAAAAATAAGGCAAATCAAAAATGTCATCACCCTTCGTCGTATTTTGACAGTCTTTATATATGGACATATCATTTCTCTTGATTTGCTGAGGCAATTTACAAAGGATTTAAATTCTCATGAACTTATTCGGCCAGGAGTGACTAGATTTGCTACTGTATTTCTATCTTTGCAAAGCATTTTAAATAAGAAGAAAAAGCTAAGGAACATGTTCTCATCGCAAAAATGGAAAACTCAAAGTTAGCTAGCACATCACCTGGAAAAAGGGTAAAATACAAAACTTTGTTTTATAATTAAATTATGATTAACTTGTGTTACTTCTTAGTTCTTAAACGGTTATGATCAATTTTGCTTTATTTAAAATTACAGGTCAGTGCAATTGTATATAATGTGAAATTTTGGAAAGATACGGAGATTGTTGTTAGTATATTTGCTCCTTTAGTGAAGGTGTTGAGAAGAGCTGATGGAGATACGCCTTCTATGGGGTGGATATACGGAGATATGCTAAAGGCTAAAGAAGAAATTGAGATAGCTCTAAATCGTAATGAATCTCGGTATCTTCCCATATGGAAGCTATAATTGAAAGAAGGATTGATAGTAAGTTGAGCACTCCCCTTCATATTGTTGGTCATTACCTTAATCCATACTTTTATTTTGCTTGATCCTATCAGTGGGAGAAATATGTTACTCCTTGTGGAATTCTCCTACAACAACAGCTTTCAGACGAGTATTGGGATGACACCGTTCGAGGCCCTCTATGGTAGACGTTGTCGGACACCGTTATGTTGGGCTGAAAGTGAAGAGAGATCCACCATCAGGGAGTCATGGATTGATAAGACCACTGATAGGATCAAGCTTATTCAGGAGCGTATGAAGACAGCTCAGGATCGCCAGACCAAGTATCATGATCAGAAGCACAGGTCAGTAGAGTTCAGTGTTGGAGACTATGTTTATCTGAAGGTCAGACCAGTGAGAGGAGTTTCTAGAATAAAGCGGATGAAAAAGCTGAGCCCCAGATTCGTTGGTCCTTTTGAGGTGCTGGAAAGAGTTGGTGATGTTGCTTACAGGTTGGCCTTACCTGAGGAAATGAGTGGTGTACATGATGTATTCCACGTCTCCTATCTGAGGAGAGCAGTCAGAGATCATAGTCAGATCATCAGTACCGAGGAAGCATCAATTGAGACAGATCTTAGTATTGGGGTTAGAACAGTCAGAATAGTGGATTCAAAGATACAGAAGCTCAGAAATAGAGAGATTCGCATGGTCAAAGTTCTTTGGATGAACTGTGGTCGTCCAGAGTATACTTGGGAGCGAGAGGATGAACTTAAGAGCAATGCAGACTATTATTTTCTCTTCGATTCAGGTATGGTTACAATTTCCGAGGACGAAAATTTTGTTAGGAGGGGAGATTTGTAACATCCGAAATTTGACGCAGAAATTTAATTTTAATTGTAGGGTCGAGTCGCGACAGTTTTTGATCGAGGCAGCGCGCCGTCAAGGTAAAATGTTATGTTATAATGTTTGTCATCATTTGTGAGAAATATTTTCTTTTAAATTTAGTAACGATGCGCGATAAGATTAAGTGTGTTCATAGGAATTAATGTGAATTAGCTCAATGGGGTGCCAATAGCATTTTTCTCCCCCCTCTCTCTTGCGGTTAATAAGTAAAAACCGGAAGCCAAGTTATAAACTCCCGCACGACTCATTTCCACGGGAAAGAGGAAAAAAAAACCGCAGCCCGACGCTTACATCCCGATTCGCCTGTTCCGCAGCATCGCCCGTCCGCTCGCGACGACGCCAGGCCGACGGCCTCCCGCTGCCCTAATCAGCGGCCGTTTCTCCTCCGGTTTCCATCTCCGACTTCTCCTCCCTCCTCTACTGGCATCGGTGGGCATTCCTTTTCCTTCCTTGGCCGTGGAAGTGTCGGATTCAACCCTAACCGGTGGAAGTTGAACATTTTGGTTGCGGTGAGTTCGTTCTCTTCCTTTTCTCCATTTCCTCACAGAAATCCTTCGATTTCGGAGTAGTATAACCTAGGTTTTCATTTTGTTTGCCCTATTTTAGGTTTTGGTGTTCATAGTTCACCACGGATTTGTGTGGAACGCATTGGGAGCCTCAATCGCTATACTTAAAGGTAATAGCTGAAGTTTAACGCATGAATGTTGTAACCCTAGTTATATATAAATTTTTCCATAGGATTATCGTAGAGGGGAAAATTCTGAAGTTTCCTCCTGGTCACAGTTGCGTCAGCTGCAAGTGGATCTTCTCTATCAAACATGTTGTGGATGGGACGGTTGACCGCTTGAAAGCTCGGCTTGTGGCTCGGGGTTTTACTCAACAGTATGGCCTCGATTATGAGGTAACTTTCTCCCCGGTGGCCAAATTGAATACGGTTCGAGTCCTTCTCTCTCTGGCTTTTCATCGTCAGTGGCCCCTCCATCAGCTGGATGTCAAGAATGTCTTCTTGAATGACGATCTTCTTGAAACGGTCTACATGCATCAACCACTCGGGTTTGAGACCACGGGGGAGTCTCGTGTATGCTTGCTTTGCAAATCAATTTATGGTCTCAAACAGTCTCCCCGGGCATGGTTTGGGAAATTCAGCAAGGCCGTTCAGGAGGTTGGCTTCAAACAAAGCTTGGCAGATTCCTCTCTCTTCACTCGTCACCAATCAACGGGAACCATAATACTTCTGGTTTATGTGGATGATATTCTCATCACTGGTGATGACTCCACCGGGATACAACATGTGAAGCAACACCTAAACTCTATCTTTCAAATCAAAGATCTGGGAAATCTTCGATACTTTCTTGGACTAGAAGTAGCACGACGACCCGATGGCTTAGTCTTGTCTCCGCGCAAGTATTGCATTTACCTTCTGCATGATGCTGGCCTCTCGGGTTGTAAACCTGCGGATACCCCGATGGAGGTAAACCACATGTTGCGTGCTCAGGGATCTGAGGAGGATTCTCCCCTACCGAATCCGGAATACTATCGCCGTCTTGTGGGAAAATTGATCTACCTAACAGTTACACGACCAGATATATCATTTGCGGTTGGTGTGATCAGCTGATTTATGCATACCCCACGTATCTCTCACATTCAGGCTGTGGAGCACATTCTCAGATATCTGAAGACTTCCCCTGCGCAAGGACTTGTATATAAGTCATCTTCCTTACTTTCTCTTATCGCATACTCAGATGTTGATTATGCGGGCTCATTGGATGATCGGCGGTCCACTACTGGGTTCTGTACATATTTTGGAGGAAATCTCGTCACATGGCGGAGTAAGAAGCAGACTGTAGTTGTTCGCTCCTCTGCTGAAGCTGAGTACCGTGCAATGGCAGCTGTTACTTCTGAACTAACCTGACTTGAAAGTCTTCTAGCAGATTTGGGAGTTAAATTGACCTCACCTTCAACCTTGTTTTGTGACAGTCAAGCTGCAATACACATTGCAAAGAATCCTGTGTTCCATGAGCGAACAAAACATATTGAGCTTGATTGTCACTTTGTTCGGGAAAAGGTCCAATCAAAAGAGTTGAAGCTTGAACATGTTCCTACATCCAGGCAAGTTGCGGATATCCTCACCAAGGCTTTACCTCGTAAGTTATATTACCATTTCTTATCCAAGCTTGGTGCCTACGACTTGTACGCTCCAGCTTGCGGGGGAGTGTTAGATGATATAGGAAATATTGATGTAAAGGCCCATTTATAGGCCCAATTCCTTCCTCTCATTTAGTCCCACATCTCTTGTATAAAATTATTTCTCCCTCTCTTCTCCTATATATTTGTACTCTCTCTTGTATTTCATACATGTAAAAGGATCTACAAGGTTGGCCTGTTTCTTTCTACAGAGGTCAAGGACCAGGGAAAACTCAAATATTTCTTGGGCATTGAAGTCGCAAGATCCAAGCAGGGAATCTTCATTTCTCAGAGAAAATATACTATGAATCTCCTTGAGAAGGTGGGGATGAGTGGATGTAGACCAGCTGACACCCGTATTAAAGTAAATCACTGATTGGGGCACAATGATGGAGAGGTGATTGAAGACATCTCAAAGTTCCAAAGATTAGTGGGGATGCTGATCTACCTGTCTTACACTCGCCCAGTTATTTTTTATGCGGTGAGTGTTATTAGCCAGTTCATGCATGCTCCTAAGACACGTCACGTGGATGCAGCTCACAAAATCTTAGGTACCTCTAATCCTCACCAGGAAGGAGTATCCTGTTTGCTCCGAATCCAGTTCTAAGTATTGAATTCTATACTGATGCTGATTGGATCGGGTCTGTTGCGGATCGGTGATCAACTTCAGGATATTGTTCCCTTATTGGGGGCAACCTTGTTACATGGAGGAGCAAGAAGCAACAAGTTGTGGCAAGATCCAGTGCAGAAGCCGAATTTAGATTTATGGCTCATGGGGTTTCTGAAGGTTTATGGCTTTGCTCATTGATGAGTGACCCTGGTCTTGCTGAAGCATGACTCATCCGACTGTATTGTGACAATAAGTCGGCTATTAGTATTGCTCACAATCACATTCAACATGACCGCACTAAACACACTGAAGTAGATCGACACTTAATCAAGGAAAACATTGAGAGAGGAATTGTGTGTACACCTTTTGTACCCTCTGACAGACAATTATTGGACATTCTCACCAAAGGGTTGAGTGAGAATATATTTGGTAGGATTGTTGACAAGTTAGGCATGGTTAACATCTCTCGCCGAACTTGAGAGGGAGTGTTAGAATATATATATATTTTTTATTTTTTACTTTTATTTCTTTTTCTTTCCCATTATTATTGTATTCCCTCTATTATATAGAGAGAGATCTTATATTGAAATGAATGATTTTTTTGTTGTTAAACACAACGTAATAGATGCTACTCCTCAGCATCATAACAAATCTCATCTTCTCCATTGACAACACACAGGCCTTCTCCATTTTTAGGCGGTTCTTCCAATCAATGAAGTTATCCGCTGCCTCCATTATTAAAAGAGACTGCTGTCATGCACCCATCCCCTTCCTCTGACTGTCCTTTTTCCCCTCATGTCTCTTCCTCTACACACAAAGCACCTCTCTGTTAGAGAGGTCCCATCTCTCTCAATCCTTACTACTACAGCAGCCCCATTATAAAGAAAATCTTACAGTTATTCCGCAATCCTTACTACTACAGCAGCCTTCCATACAACTTCATCAATCCCTTCTGGGAATAACTCCACAAATTTCCCAGTATAAAAAAGGTTTCAGAAATTTACAACATACAATAAACCCATATGCCTCAACTCCTCTTATCTTCCGCCAGCTGGACTATCCTCCAAAACCAAACCATAGACACTTCCTATCCATCTAAGCTGGAAGTGGAAACAACACCAACCATTAAACATACTTCATGTGCCAAATGAGACCCCAAGCATTTTTGGCAATTCCATCAAGCTATTAAAGAAGGTGATAAAAAGGTTGGGCAAGTTCAGGAAGATTAGGCAACTGATAAGGAACAATGCCTACATGATGAGGTGCAACAACCAACGACAAATGCACATAGCTGCCATAACACTTAACCAGTGACATGCTCGACAGTCCTTTAGACAATTATGATGTTGTTGATTAGTTGTAGCTGATGCTATGTAGAAATCAATTTTGAGTATCTACAAGAAGCAAATGCACTATCCATTTGAGTCATTATGTCTACGCAAGATTTCCTTGCCAAATGCCACTTTTTGTGATTGTTGAGGTGATCATAATGTTAATTTAAATAATACCATCCAATCATGGCCACATGGGTATGCAATGTACATCCTAACTTCAATATTATACATGGAAAACTGCATAGGTCTATTTCCGTACTTTTATCTTCTAAACAATCACGTCAATATCTCAGTACTCATTTTTGTAAAATCAATTCGGTGGTCAGTGTAATTTCTTTCTTCCAATTTCTAATTTGATAAGCATATTATTTCCCCCTCTAAATGTTAACAAAAACAATATCCTGAGGAGAGCGGGCTTTTGGCACTATGCACCCCCCAAATAACTCAGTTCGGCACTTTGCGCCCCAAAAGTTTAAATGTGACACTTGCCCCGCACCACAAATAACTCAGTTTAGCGCTTTGCACCCCAAAAGATTAAATATGCTCCCCCCTCCCCTCCAATTTCATTAAATATGGTGTTTTGCACTCTAGGCTTAAAAACCAGGGGTAATTTGGTCTGGGAACTACCGAAAATGTTGTGGGAAGGAATTAGTGGGAAAATCTACAGAAGAAAGAAATGCTGTTGAAAGGCGAAAAAAGAAACGCTAGCCGGACTGTGAACGGAAGAAAGACAAAGAAACAAGGAAAACCTACCGCGCTCGGTGCGATGTCGGAGGGGACAAGCAAGTGCAGCAGGATGCCGCAATCTCGCCGGACTGCGAAGGAATGAAACTTGGCCCGCGATCTCGCCGGATGGTGGCTGGAAGTAAACGACGGGAGGTATGTCGGTTGGCTGCGACGAAGTCTATGTGAAAGTTGAGCGAGCTCGGTGATAATGGACGAGAAGACCATGCAAAATCTAAACCAACTAAAAGCTTTTGTTGAATGATAAAAAACATCACTGCATTAAAAGACCAAGGGTGCAAAGTGCCAAAAATTTAAGATTGGGGGTGTAAAGTGCCGTATTTCAATTTTTGGAGTGCAAAGTTCCAAACTAGATTATTTGGAGGGTGCATAGTGCCAAAAAACCAGGAGCGCCTAATTCATACGTCCACAATGTGATGCAATGTGGTGACTTATCATATATGACATGCCCGGATCGACGATCGGACTCCGTGGATGGCTCCGGATTCGCGTTGCGAATCAATTTCATATATAGTTTTGTGTTTTTTTGTTTATATTTCATGTAATTTTGGCCTTGAAACCAACGATAAATCATAACAGTTGATTCTGAGTGCCCTAATTTCAGTTTATTATAAATAGATTGTTAGGGCTGCCGTCATTTCTCATTGCTGAAATTTGGAGAGTCCTCTTCCTCATTTTTGGTGATCTCTCCGCGGTGCCAACTCCATGGAACCCATAGGTGACGACTCCTTGGGTAAGCCTTGTATGTTTTGATTCTTTTTCCTCCTCCCCCCCCCCCCCACCTTTCCATTTTTATTGTCCAGCCCCCGCAAACAGCAACCCCCCATTCATTTTCCCCTTTGTCCAGCCACTACCACTGTCTAGAAACCCCCTCCATCCGCACCCCTCAACAGCAGGCTGCAGGAAATTTTTCTGCCCAGATCTGGCCAGCAGCCCCTCCCCTCCCTGTTCCAGCCTTGTCACCGCCTTCCCCACAACCCTCCCCTTTCACTGCCACCACCCCCAAACAGCCTGTTTGGCTGTTTTCAGCCCCAAAACCGCCCAGATCTGGCCATTTCCAGCCAGATTCAGCCGCCCTGTCTCTTCCCCCTTGCTGCCATCACCCCTCATCCCGTGGATCCTCCTCGAAACATCCACCCAACACCAAATCTGTCAAAATCTGGGTATTTTAGTCCGGTTCCAGCCATCCCCCGCCCCAATTCAACCCTCTTAATCCCCAACCAGCCCTCCCCTTACCTGATCCGGTCCATCAACCACTGGATTCCCTCTTTGAGCCCTCCAACGTTCATATCTTTTTATTTACAGTAGTCATAACATTCGTACTGTATTTTGTATTTGTTTGTTAGGTTGTAAACATTGTTATGATTTGGATATTATGTGTTCTCTTGGAAATCTAGTTTATTATGTTATTTGCTCTTGATAAATCTCTAACTGCAGAAAGGATCGGTTCGTCGCGTGCTCGTGCAGTGAAAGGGGAGGGCTGTGGACTGCGGGATGAGGGCTATGGGGAAGGTGGCGGCAAGGCTGGAACAGGGAGGGGAGGGGCTGCTGGCCGGATCTGAGCAAAAAAATGGCCTGTGGCGTACTGTGGAGGGGCGGCGGCCAGGGGCTGAGGGGGCGGTGGCTAGCGGTTTGAAGGAGGTACGGATGGAGGGGGTTTCAAGACAGTGGTAGTGGTTGGACAAAGGGGAAACAGATGGGGAGTTGTTGTTTTGATGCAACCTGAGGTGCATCTTTTTATTTTTACTTATTGTACCTGTATTGTTTTTCTTTGTTGCGCATGTTACTAGAGCTTTTGATATAATTTTGTATCGCGCGTGTTCGCGCAAGTTTGGTTTGGCTCGTTGGTGTGACCGGCCAACGAGACCCTAAATGCATAGGTCTGATAATTGTAGGAGGTAGGTTAATTAGGGAAAGCAAATTTTAATTAACTATTTTAATTATGTTTTATAAGTCTGAAATTATAAATGAGTTAATTGTAATTTGGGTTTTGAGTTGGTAGCTTTTCTTTGAATCTGCTGGCCCAGTTGCAAAGCCCACCCATTCAGCCTGGCCCACTAAAACTTTAATGAGACAAACCCTAATGCCCCCCTATAAGAAGTATTCCTTATCTCTTTGTACAGTGGCTAGAAATAGAACTGAACCGAGGATTTTTTCGGTTTGGTTCCGTCCAGCGCCGCCAACTCCCTTTGATGCCTGTCCCGCCGGAATCGCTCTCCGTTGGCTCGACACCACTGATTCTTCTAGCTCCATTCAGTGCCACCGGCCGCCGTTTGCTGCCAGAACCCGTCTAGAGCATCGACGACTCTTCCTGAAGTCGTGGCCACCTTCTAGCGGCCCTCTTCTTCGACGACGCCACCGTGACACCCTCTCCAAACGTCGACGAGCACGCTTGAGTCTTCCTTGGCTCTATCGACCCATCCTGCACTGCCCTTGACCGATTCCGCGCAACAGTGGCGCGTTTCCCTTGCTTCCCGTCAGACCTACTCCTGTTCCAAAGTTGGTTCCTCCGCCAAAGCCCAATCTGCTTCTAGACAACTTTCCCCTGTCGGATGCCCTCATTTCCAGTGACCTCCAAGCAGACTCGAGCACTGCCACGACCTCCAGTCGACTTCCTCACCTTCCAGAAAGCCCTGAAGCAGTCGCCACTCCTTCGATTCCAGCCGGTATACCTTATCTCGCCAAGCTTCACTCCTACAGTTATATTTTGTGCTTAAACATTCAAATTGATAGTTAATTATTAAGAGCTTGCCCCTAATTAGTTGTGTCTCCTGCATTATCGTTACTTCCAAACACGTGAATACCACCAGTTAATTTCAGTGTCTGTGGAATTGTGATTTGCAACGCTAATACGTTGTGCGGTAGCCTTGCGTTTGCGAGCGATGTCCAAGTCGTTTATTTCGTTAGAAAATAACCCGTGAATTCCTCTCGTGTCGCATTTATTTTAAAAGAACTCATTTTTATATTTTGAAAAACTACAGCCCTAGATTCCAGTTTACATCATGTTTGCAAGGGCTGGACAGCAAAAATTGAAAGGTGGAGGGTGGGGGAGGAGGAAAAAAAATCAAAAGATACAAGACTTACCCCAGGAGTCGTCACCTGGGGGTTCCACGGAGTCGACACCGCGGAGAGATCACCGGAAATGAGGAAGAGGACTCTCCAAATTTCAGCAATGAGAAATGACAGCAGCCCTAACAATCTATTTATAATAAACTGAAATTAGGACACCCGGAATAAACGACTATGATTGGTCATTGGTTTCGGAGCCAAAACTACATGAAATATAAACCGAAAAACACAAAGTTATAAATGAAATTGATTGGCAACGTGAATCCGAACACATCAACGGAGTCAGATCGTCGATCCAGGCATGTCATATATGGTAAGTTGCCACACCGCATCACTCTCCCCGACATGAAAGAATTCATCTCCCGATAAATAGGGGTCGGAATTCTCTCGAAGAATGTCGGGCAAGACTTGATGAGGTCCACCAGAGGCTGTCCAAATGTAGTTGATGGAAAAGTGTCCTCGCCAATCAACTCCCCGGACTGAAAAGCTTCCATCTCCGATGAATGGAGACGGTCGTACTGAAGTCGAAGTCCAGAGGCGAATCGATCAAGCTCTGCCGGTAGCATCCAGGCGTCGTCGGTGAAGGGTCGTCTACGCCAGCGAACCAGGTGGCGACACCCAAGGCTGTCTGTAGAGGGGACGGCCTCATGCATAATGATCTCAGTGGTACGCTCATCTCTTAACACACCAATAAAAGGATTCAGTGGGATCTGAGGTGCCAAAGGTGAAGTCATTGGGGACAGCATCCCGGGTAAATGAGGGTCAGAGGTGGGCTGAGCACGGGGCAATGAATGTGGTGGTAAGGGCTCGGGGGTAGATTGAGTGGTAAGTGGCAAATATGGTGGTAAAGGCTCGAGAGGGATGCCAAGATGCGAACCCGAATACTCGTGAGGTGCAAAGTAGGGCGTCAGGTCCTTGAAATTGAACACAGTATGAGTATTCATGCTCGCGGGGATGTCCAGCTCATAAGCATTTGTCTCGATGCGTCTCAGGACTGAGTAGGAACCCATTCGCCGAACGCTCAAACTTTTAGCAAGCCTCGCACGGAGCCTCGCAACGCAAATTCTCATCATCACCCCCTCGCCTTCATGAAGTACATGCACTTGTCAATGAACATCCGCATGTGATTTACAAGATTTATTACCAATATGAATTATTTGTCGGACCAACTCATGACACACATGCAAACTATGAACACACAACACAGCAGACTCATACAAATGATGACGAAACAACTCAACAGACTCATGTAAATGATGCAAATGAAACATGACAAATACTACATGCCTGCTATGGGAAAATCTAATAATGACTGGGATGTCTCTAAAATATGGGGGTCAATCAGGGGGCTCTCTCAGTGGAGCGTAGAAAAACTCATCCCGTGTGTGTCGAGTGCTCAGGTAATCGCGCGGGATATCTACACTCAAGGGCGAGCTCATAAAGAGCCAAATGTCTCTCAGGGAACGTGACACATCAGTAGGCTCACCAGGAGGTGTGCACGAAAAGTTATCGCGAATGAGATGACCGCTCAAGTGAAAATCGCGTCCACCGACTAGAAGACGTGACTCTATAATGTGGTGAGTGTCCCTGAAAGTAAAGAACTCGTCAGGTGGGTCAGCAGGTGGTGTGTCCCAAAACTCATTGAGAGTGTGGTGCGTCGGCAGGTGGTACCTTAGACACTTGATGCTCCACATAATACTCATCCTCTGGGGCAAGACAAGGGACGATAAAGGAAGATGCTCTACTAACTCGAAACTCGTAAACGAGCGGCTCACCTGAATTGCATCATCACCAGGATGTGGTGGCTCATCAGGAGGCTCAACAGGGGGTTATCATAGAACTCATCACTAGGGTCATGATCCTCCATATGAGTACCCTTGTGATGGGTAGTGTCCCCGTGGGTGGATGACTTAGCCACTACGAGATCAACGCCAGACTCTGGGTTCTCGGTCGTGATGTGACTCAGAGCAATGTCAATGAGAGGGGGACATAGACCTACACTCAAGAATGGAACCATGGGTGTAGTGTCAAAAATTGGATTTGTGGTGGGGGTGTTAACTATCCAGGTGCATGATAGAAAAAGAGGTGTGGGTGAAGGACACAATACTGCAGACTCAATAGGTCGCCTAGGCTCACTCTCAATCAGGGTCACAGGAGATGGGTCGGAGATGAGATAGGTCACTCATTGGGCTAAACACCTCACTGGGGTGAGAACAATCCACCTCAGGTATCACTTCTGTCGTGGCTGACAGGACAGTGGTAGGTATCGTGGTGACCTCAGTATGGGAGTGGCTCGTACTGCGGAGGTCAGGATGAGAATCTCATCGACCAGCTCTTGTGGATCTCAAAGATTATTCAAAACGAAGGGCGAGCTGATATGTCGACTTGAGGGAATTTGAGCTATGATAAACTACCTTAGTATGCATGTCAGATCGAAGTCCAGACTGATATCGGGGAATGGTCATGGTTGGGTCCTCTCGGATATCACTCATCACCACTAACTCATCAAAATGGTTTTTGTATTCAGCGACACACATAGATCCTTGGCGAAGAGAAAATAATTGGCCGAGCAAGCGACTCTGATACGATGAAGGCAGATACCTCTGACATAATGTACGCTTCATGTCCACCCAACTAGTGATGTGATGAAGATGGTCTCGCTCGCGGGTACTCTGAACGCTAGCCCAATATGCCCTCGCCTGATCTAAAAGCCCGAGTTTCGCAAACTTGGCGCGACGCTCGCCGAATACCTCAAAATGATCAAGATAATACTTCATATACACGAGCCAATAACTGAAAGACTCGGGACTCGATGAGTCGTCAAAGGAATGGGCAGCAGTACGAAACTGACTCTCAAGATCTCTCTCGGAACGACAATCCTCATAATAATCATTCTTAAGGTAACCGAGTCGTGTTGAAGGACAAACATGATCCGCTCGCGTGTACGGATAAGAACGACGACAATCATCATATTGATCGTTTCTAGCATAGTGGGGTCGTGTCGGTGGGTCAACACGATCTCTGGAAGTGGTGTGCTGCAATCGCGAATAATCATTGTAGTGTCGTGAGGGTCTCCCTGAAGTGGATCTATGAGGGCGGGTGCAAGTGGACTCGAGACCTCCAAAGTGAGGAGAGAAATAATTGTGACACCTATACATAATGAAAAAACCTATAAACTCTACGACTGCGTATCGAAAAGTGCGCGTAACCTCGGTTCTGATACCAATTGACGCTGGAGGAATCTATAGGTGGCGGGTTAACGGTCACCTAATCCTACATATTATGCAAAGCCCGACGGATTAAATCAAAATTCAGCAATAACTAATAAAATCACACATAATTAATTCAAACAAGTCAGGATAATTTATTAGGGCAAAAAAGGTTGGGGCTTTTCTCTGCATGGAGGGACAAAACACGAGCGCGCGGCGAACCAATCCTTCATGCAGTTAGAGATTTCTCAAGAGCAAATAACATAATAAACTAGATTCCCAAGCGAACACAATATCCAAACCATAACAATATTTACAACTGAACAAACCAATACAAAACACAGCACAAATGTTAGGGCTGCTGTAAATAAAAAGATCTGAACGTTGGAGGGCTCAAAGAGGGAATCTGGTGGTTGATGGATCAGATCGGGTAAGGGGAGGGCTGGTTGGGGATTAAGAGGGTTGAATCGGGGCGGGGGATGGCTGGAACCGGGCTAAAATACCCAGATCTGGACAGCTTTGGTGTTGGGTGGCTGTTTCGAGGAGGATCCACATGATGAGGGGTGATGGCAGCAAAGGGGAAGAGACGGGGCGGCTGGGTCTGGCTGGAAATGGCCAGATCTGGACTGTTTTGGGGCTGAAAATAGCCAAGCAGGCTGTTTGGGGTGGTGGCAGTGAAAGGGGAGGGCTGCGGGCTGTGGGGGAAGGCGGCGGCAAGGCTGGAACAGGGAGGGGAGGGGCTGTTGGCCGGATTTGGGCAGAAAAATGGCTCGCGTCCTGCTGTGGAGCGACGGCGGCCATGGGCTGAGGGGGCGGTGGCTGGCGGTTTGAAGGAGGTGCGGATGGAGGGCGTTTCTGGACAGTGGTAGTGGCTGTACAAAGGGGAAAACAAATGAGGGGTTACTGTTTGCAGGGGCAGGACAACAAAAATGGAAAGGTGGAGAGTGGAGGGAGGAAAAAAATCAAAAGATACAAGGCTAACCAAATGAGTCGTCACCTAGGGATTCCACGTAGTCGGCAGCGCAGAGAGATCGCCAGAAATAAGGAAAATGACTCCAAATTCCAGCAATGAGAAATGACGACAGCCCTAACAATCTATTTATAATAAATTGAAATTAGGGCACCTGAAATCAACAGCTATGATTGGTCGTTGGTTTCGGGGCCAAAACTAAATGAAATACAAACCGAAAAACACAAAGCTATATATGAAATTGATTCGCAACACAAATCCGGACGCATCTACGGAGTCTGATCGTCGATCCGGACAAGCCATATATAATAAGTCATCACACCGCATCACAATGTAAGATGGAGAAAAACAAGAACATTAATTATCAGTAAATATCACATTTCCTTGGAATCACTGCAAAAGAACAATACTATAACAGAAACTTTGGAAGATTAAGTATATTATCTTCAATTATAATGACATCTAATTAATCACCTCCGGAGATTGTATATACATATGGGTAATTGGCACTTTGCACCCTTGAATTGTAGGGTTTTGACACTTTGCACCACAAAAGTTTAAAATTGACAATTTACACCCCCAGGCAATTTGCACCCTATGGCTGAATTGATTAGGGTATTTTGGTCCAGAAACATTTAATAGCAGAATTTAGGTTTATACTCATTCTCTATGGACTCCCCGTCGCTTTCTTTCCCCAAAATTGGGTCTCGACTTCAATCCCCTATGGTAGGCGAGGAAGAAGATCGCCGGTGAGAGTCATTTCACCTCCAGTCCGCGGCGATTTCCCTCACCTTTCGGCGATTTCCCCCACCTTTCTGTGATTTCAACTCCTTTCGGTGATTTCAACTCCTTTCGGTGATTTCGACCTGGACTTATTTCCATTTTGGAAAAACTATGAGTAAATTTTAACCTAGATTATTCGTTACGAAATTTCAAGCGAAGATTTCTCTTTGGGTTTACGAGTAAATGATTCAACGAGCGTGAGTTTGTAATGAAGATTCTGAATAGAAAAATGTTCAGCCTTGGAAGAGGCGAAGAAATGCCCTGTTCCGGGCTCTTATGCTGAAAAGAAAGCTTATTTTAAAACGCATTACATAAGAGTTGCTGCTTCTATGAAGTCGGCAGGTTGTGCTGGAGCCAGAAAATGATATGACCAGGACTGATTTTTCATGCAAAAAAGAGGAAAATGATGAGGGGAAATTAAATGAGTCCTGTGCTGGAGAGTGAGGGATTATGCTTAGAAGCTGAAAGGGAGCTGAAAACTCTGAGAAGATTGCAATCTCCATTTGAATGTGATTATAAAGATGGATTGGAGAGAATGAATGTGATAACGGCGGTTCAACTAAGCCGTATGAAGTCCATTGGAACCATTATTGGGCAGACTAAAAATTCTCTAATTTGAGAGAAGTGCCAAAATGTCCCTAATATTTAAGCCTAGGGTGCAAAGTGCCAAATTTTTAGGTTTGAAGGGTGCAAAGTGCCAATTTTAAATTTTTGGAATGCAAAGTGTCAAAACCTTGCAATTCGGGGGTGTGAAGTGCCAATTATCCTATACATATATATATCTTCAAAGTTACACAGTAAGTATAGTGAAACTCCAAAAACACAAGGATCTATTAAAGAGACAGTGAAAGCAAATGAATCAAAGAAATAGTAAAGACAAATTCGGCCACGATAATGAAATAAAGATGACAATTATATACTAATCTTTGATTGTAAATTTTTCTCTACATGAATCGAGCGTCATGTGATCGTAAAATGCTAACACTACTTTGGAAATCTACATCGTTGTAAAACTGTACATGCGTCTTCAGGGTTTAGGTACTAGAAAGGAACAGGGGTAATAGGAGTAGCAAAGTAAGTAAATGGTCAAAAAGGTATTTTGATTGATACCTCTAAAAATTGCATGATAGAAACTAGTAACAGAAATTCTACCCTCCTATCCACATTTTGGGACACTTGCTTCATCAGATCAGAGCCTGTCGAAGCACCGCCCCAAGTCTTCCCTACCAAATCTCCTCCCTCCAAATTCAGAGTCCTTCGACCTCGCCTCCAAGTACAGAACCAACCACACCACCATGAAGTAAACCTCCACAACTGCCAGAGCCCACATTGCAAACCATCTCCCACCAAGTGCAGAAAGAAGCAACCACCCCAGCCTTCCTCCCACTGCCATCCCCAAGCACATTATCCGAATAGACTGCCCTGGCTGCAAGGTCACCAAGAAAACTCCTTCCCTGAACACTTCCTGTCCCCTCCTCCTAACATTACCATCCACAACCACAACCCAGGGAACCAACGCAAGAAATATTGACATCACAAAGTCCATAAGCCCCCATATGAACAAAAGCCCATGCAATTGAGGATCATCATTTGCAGACATCACCGTTAGAGAGAAGGGGATGAGTTTGACCTTGATGAAAAGCTTGAAGAGCTTGCTCTGATCATCGACGTTGGCGAAGAACCAGATGCAGATAAACTGCACCATCGCGTCCCGTATGGCCCATTTCAAGAAAACGAACCCTGCCAGATGCCGGACCCCTATTCTCGCGCCGGATCGCAGGTCGTGGGTGAGAGAGATCATTGGGCGGGACAAAAGGGACCGGGCGACACAATGGAAAACAACACCAAGAGCGATGGCGTAGCAGAGGATGAATCCGAGGAGAGCGATGGCGTGGGCGGAGGAGAGGATCGAGAGGATGTAGACAAGCTCAAATCCATTATTAGCAAACGAGAAGCCTTTTGCAGCCCGATTACCGTTCTCTGTATCGGGGAGGGAGAAGAGGATGCGGGAGGTTGGATCCGCTGGGAGAACTCGAGCCCTGTCCACGGGAATGGAGTTGTGGGATAGAAAGAGAGGGATAGGGGAGGGGAAGGAAGAATTAGGCAAGGAGCGGCGGGCAAGGGAGGGCGGGGAGGAGAAGAAGTCGTCGGAGATGGGAATAGCGGAGGATTGTCGGAGGAAGCGAGGGGAGGAAGAAGGGGTGGAAGAGGAGGTTGCAGAAAGGCTGGAGAGTAGGGATCGAAGGAGAGGATCTGTGTCGGGGAGGGAGGAGAGGCGGAGGGTTCCAGCAAGAAGCGCGGATCGGAGGCAGAGGAGGAGAAGAGAAACAAGGAGAAGGACGGGGAGGGATGAGAGGAAGATTGAAAGGGATTTGCGGAGGATGGACTTCGTCGACGTTGGTGGCAGAGGCGGTCTCCCGACGACGGGAACGGCCATGATAATCACGTGGAACGCTTCTGGTCAGATTCGGAATGCTCAACGAGAAGAGGCTCCAGATAGATGTCTTCTGCTCATGCTCATACCAGATTTGTACAGCGTGTGCAAAAATAACAATGAACTGAAAACTGAACTGGAACGAAATACAACCTAAATAATCCATTTGCTTGTGGCCCCTTTTTAGTTGGATTGGGAGCTTAAACAGTCAAAGTGGTCCAAACAGCAATAACAGGGAGGCATTTTTTACAGGGAAAATGGACATATGGTGAAAAATCATGTGGTGAGATTTTTATCAGGCCAAAATCAACTATTTTTATTTTTTTACAAATATTAGGGTTCCTCATAGAGTGATAGTACATCTCTTTGTTACAAGTTTTGGGTGTAATGAAATGCAAAAAATGACAAATTCCACGGAGTCTTGAAAAGTGTGTTTTTCGCCTGTTGTTGTGTCTGCAAAAGTGTTGAAAATGAGCAGACTAGAGAGGAAGCAGAGTAAAATCCGAGCATTGAAATGATATAAATCGCACGTACTCGTCGAAAAACTTCAGAGTTCTCTCTAGTCTCTTAAGTAGCTTGCCTTCAAATGAAGGCCTCAGAGCATTTTTATAGCTTTCTTAAAGGGTGTGTTGGTAATTGCGTCTAACTAAATATTGAGTTGACGAATGACGTTGCTCTGTTCTTATCACCTGGATCACCAATTTTCACGTAATTACGAACATGCCCCCTGGGCAGGCTGCCCGGCGACCACGACAGCAGGAGGCGGCTGTGATGGCCGAAGGCGGCGGTGATAGCAGGAGGCGGCGACGGACGTCGGAGGCCAATGGTGCACATGTGCTGGCGGTGCATACCCCCGCGCGTGGGTTGGTCGCGCATGCGCATTTTTTCACTGGACGCGTGTGCACGCCCCGCATGCACGTGTACGAGAATTGGTCGTGCATGCTCGCATGTGCACGGGTGTGCGAGCGAGGGTCGTGCGCATAGATAAACCACGGGTGCGCTGGCCGCACACACGCGCACGAATGTCAATTCGTGTGTGAATGCGTCGGCAACTCGCTCGATCGAGATTACTTCTCCACTTTTGAGGTGATTTTGAACCCTTCAAGCGGGCGTGATTCTTCCGTGCAGCTCGCTCGGTCGAGTTTACGTTCTTGAGCATGTCAGTTGAAGTCCTATAGTTTGACTCAGGAATCTTTAAGGGAAACACTATTAAATTCCCTCAAATTTTTGTTGGTCGTACTTTGCGGAGCGACGAGCCAGAAAATTTTAAATGTAACGACATTGTTGTTGTGTAGTGGACTTAAATTATTTCGGCGTCCATATGTCACAAATTACTTTTTGTTGACGGCACGAGACGTTCTTTTTGTTAGGTAAGAAGGCGTGGGCAGATCGCTCTACACTACGGGGTGTTAACATTACGAGATGAAAATCTCGTAGTTGATACCATACAGTGGCTTACTTGCGTATTGCGCTTGTTCGTTATGCGACACTTGTGATGCTTTGTAGGGGCGTCCTCCTGCTTCGGGCTCTGTGCGATGTGTTGGCTCGGAAGAGTTTTGCTTTCCACGTTCCTCTTTGTATGAACGTGTGAGAATAATGCTGCGCGTTAGATTTAGCAGTCGTTGTTGGCCATTAGCTTTAGCGGTCGCCGCTGGGCATTAATGTCGGGGGCGAATGTGTGAACGTGACACGAAGGGACGTTCCGCCCCCTCCACCTAGTATTGGTGTCGTGGATGGACTCAGAGTCCTCTCTTACTGAATGATAAAAGAGGATTCAGGACTCGTCCTAGGTGGGAATTTGTAGGAGGGTTCATGGCTCGCTTTTGTCTTTAGGAGTAGAATGACTCGGGGTACATTCTTTTTGTTGAGTAAAAGAACACGGGATCCATTCATTTGGGATGTGCAGAAGAACTCAGTGTTTGTTATTTTGGAGGTGGTGAATGACCTTTATCCATTCACATCTTAAAAGCACTCAGCGTCTGTTCTTTTGGAGGTGGTGAATGATCTTTGTCTGTTCACATCGCAAAAGGACTCGAGGTCTGTTTTGTTTGTGGTGGCGAAGGACCTTCGTCCATTGTATTGGAGGTTGTGATTATAATTGAGGGATCCCTATTTGGAGGTGGGTTTTGTAACTGGGCAGGTCGTCTAGAGGCAGTTGCTGCAATTGAGCACACTTGTCTGGAGGTAGTTGAAAACGAGCTGCCAGGAAGTAGTTGCAGTAATCGAGAGCGTGTTGTTTGTATGTAGTTGCTGTAAATGGGCACACTGCTCAGAGACAGTTGATAGTATGTTACCCAGAGGCAACTGTTGTAATCAAGAGAGCGCTTCTCAGAGGCAATTGTTATTAATAAATGCACTGCCCAAAGGTAGTTGCTACAATTGATAACGCATTGTCTGGAGGCACCTGCAGTAAGTGTGAGCGCGATGTCCAGAGGAAGTTGCTGTCATTGAGTGTGCTGTTCAGAGGCAATTGATAACGTGTTGTCTGGAAGCAATTGATGTAATAGAGAGTGCATTGCATATAGGCAATTGCTGTAATCAAGACTGCGCTGCCCAAAGGTTGTTGTAATTGAGCGTACTTCCGAGTGGTAGTTGTCAAAATTGAAAGCACGTTGCCCGAAGGAAGTTGGTGTAATTGAGAGTGCGCTTTCGGTAGTCAGTTATTGTAAATGAGTGCATTTCCTGGAATAACATGCTCTCGATTGCTGTAATTGATTGTGCACTGCTCAGAGACAATTGTTGTAAGTGAGAGTGCTGCCTAGAGGCAGTGGATAACATGCTTTCTAGAAGTAATTATTGTAATCAAGAGCGCGCTGCCTAAAGACTGTTGCTGTTATTGAGAGCGCGCTACTCAGAGGCAGTTGTTGTAATTGAGCGCAATGCTCGGAGGTAGTTGCTGCAATTAAAAGCGTGCTGCCCTAAGGTAGTTGTTGTAATTGAGAGTGTGTTGCCCGTATGAAGTTGTAAATAAGGGATATGTTCGGAGGAAGTTACTGCAAATAGACACACTTCCCAGAGGCAATTGCTGTAATTAATAGTGCACTGCACAGAGGCTATTACTGTAATCGAGAGCATGCGACCCGTAGGCAATTGCTGCAAATGAGTGTACTGCCTGATGGTAATTGCTGCAATTAATAATGCTTTACTGGAAGGCAGTTGCTTTAAGTTAGGGCGCATCCTGGAGGTAGTTACTGTAATTGATAATACACTGCACAAAAGTAATTACTATAAGTGGGCACATTGCCTGAAGACAGTTGCTAGAATTGATCATGCACTTCCCGGAAGTAGTTGTTATAATTAAGAGAACGCTGCCCGTAGGCAGTTGCTATAAATAAACACACTGCTCGGAGGAACTTGCTGCAAATGAGCTTGCTACCCGGAGACAGTTGTTGCAATTGATAGCGTGCTGCCCAAAGACAGTTGATGTAGTTGCTCGGAAGTTCATTCTCGCATGCCTGTAATAAAGTTCAGAAAATGATTATAGTAACATATAAGATATCACACAAGTTTGAACTCACGACTCATTGGCTTAAATAAGGAAAAAAGGAAATTGTTGATAGATATGACACAGACTCTGCGCGTTCTGTGTCGGGGAAGAATGTAATGCACCCGGTTTTTCTGTGTTTTGTTTGATCTTTGATTGGCGTTACGATGACGCACTTCCGGCCTTTCGTCGTTGTAGAGCGCGGTCTTAGCTCTTTAGGTTCCTTGTGTAGCCTGGTTGTAGCCTGTTAGCAAGATTCCCCAGCTAGCCGGAGTCTGTTTTGGTGACTCAGTTGGGCCTCTTAGGGAATGCTTGTGTTTTGGCTTCGGGAGGTGTTAGCCCGAGTGTGCGATCGTCGGATGTTGTTTTCGACCTCACCGTTGTTTTCGTAGCTTGGGTGTTTTGCTACGGTGCGAGTTTTGGTCGAAGTCCGAGATCGTTTGCTTTCGCGTCGTTTCGACGTTTGTTATGTTAGTTGTAATGTTGTTGTGCTGTGCACGGCCTGGGGTGGCCGAGCTTGTTAGGCTGATGCCTGCTCTTCTTTTTTTTAGCTAAGGAGTTAGCTGTTTTTGTGTATGTTTGGGTGTCACGGCCTAGGTCACGGGCGTGACCTAGGACGTGTCGAGCACGGGTAGAGCCCTCGGTTGTGTTGTCGACGAAATTCGGTCGACGAGTGTTTTTTGTAGGAACACGGCCTGTGACACGCCCGTGTCATATGGCGTGTCCCCTTTGGTTCGTCGAGCTGCGCTCGACGATAGTCGAGCGGCGTTTGGGTGAGTTCAGGCCCCCCTGACATGGGCGTGCCGGATCTGGCACGGGCGTGGCTTAGGGCGTGACTCCTGGTTGGCGATCTGCGCTCGACGATTGTCGAGCGCTAGTTAGGTTGGTACACGGCCTGTGACACGGGCGTGTCACAGGGTGTGGCCCTTGTTTCGTCGAGCTGAGATCGACGGTCGTCGAGCGGGTAGGTGAGTGACACGCCCCGTGACACGGGCGTGTCGGACGGGACACGGGCGTGTCACGGGCGTGTCTGGGGCGTGTTCCGTACTTTTTCTCCTGAGAGCATCTTTTGTTGCCGTGAACCGTTTTTCCTTCTCATTTCGTCGTTCCCGAGCCTGGAGAGCTTCCAGCGGAAGGGTTTTGAGAGGAGGCGGTGGTTTTTGGCCGGTGTTTGCGGGAGGGAGCTCGTTTTTCTCGTGCGATAGCGGATTTGGCTTGCTCTCGTCTAGATCTTCCCTTCCATGTAAGTTATTCTTGATTATAGGGCTGATTCTAGGAGTTAAACTTCCGTTGATTTCTTTTCTTCTTCTCTTAATTGTTGCTTTTGACTCGTAGGTGGCCGATTTTGCCGCCAAGGCCCGTTTCGTGTTGCAATCGCTGCATCTTGGTAGTAAGGCAAGTGGCTCCTTGCCCTTGCCATGTTGACCCCTTTTTCCTTCTTACTTTGCTGTACCTTTGGTTCTTAAATTTCAGCCATGTTCAATTTAGGATGTTTAATTTCAGCCATGTTCAAATTAGGATGTTTAGGAATTGTTTTCTTTTACTAATCTCTTTCTTTTATTCTTTTCGCGGTTTGGTGTCCAATGGGTATCTAGAGTTAGGGTGAGGCTGCGTTTAGTGGTAGTTTAAGTTTAGTTGCGGTAGCCCCGAGTAGATAGGATGGAAGGGAGGGTTGGAATTAAATTTCCAACTCTCTGTTTTCGCGCGGTGAGAGAGTTTAGGCTGCGGTTTTGACTAAAATTATGTTTATCCTAAGTAGAAAGCGTTGACCAGCGTTAGGTGAGCCGAGTTCACTCAACGCCGTCATCCAGCGTAGGCTTTGCGGCTACGTATTTTTTTTGGCGTCAAGTGAGTGGAGCTTACTCAACGCCGCGTCGAGTGGGCTCGACGTTTCTGTCTTGAGTTCGTGTGTTTCCTTAGGATTGTTAGTGTGACTTTTACATATTCCCTAGGGGGGTATTGGGTGTTCGGCTAGTTTTTGCATCCCGACTCTTGGGTTGTGGCAGGTGGTGGAGTTTTGGTGCCTCTGGAGAGGTGGTTTTGTGTGGAGAGCTGTGGCCACCGCCTTTTGCCCCAGTTTGGGTTGGCGTGTGTGGGACCCTAAAGCTGCCACTGTTTGACCCCTTAGCCCTTTTTGGATCTGGTTTTGGTTATGTATTCAGATCCATGTTTTGACCACTGCCATTAACCCACGTGTTAGGACTGTTAGTTCCTTTCCTATTATATGACTTTTTCTTTTGACATATATGTATATGTATTGATGCTGTTGCAGGCTCTTTTGTAGGGCATAATACTTTTATTGCTCGTACTTGGTGTGCTTTGCGGTGCTTTAGACAATGCTCTTTTCTTACTGTCATTGTTGAAACCGGAATCCGACCTCTTGTGGAGTTCGACCCTTAGGGAAGGGGTGGTCTCGCGCCTACTTTGCTCCTACAAGAAAAACAACGAAGAAGACAAGAGGAAACAGACCCAAGAGCTCGGCAGGGAGGTCCCACCATAAACCCGGAAGATCTCTGAGCGCTTCCCCTCCTTGACCAGAAGCCGAGCTAAGGTACCCTCAGAGAGCACTTGAAAACGAGAGTAAGGAGGCACCAAAAGCGTCCCCTCTGAGGTACCCCTTGGGTCTTATTTATAGTTTTTTGGAATCTGAACTGCCAATAACCGAAAGAACTGACCTGAAAATACCAAAAAGCCCTCGGTTGGGCTTGCCAACAGCCAAACTCCGCTGTTCTAAGTAGCTATGCGCAGTCCAACCTGGTCTGCCAACAGCGTGGCTCCGCTGTTCTGAGGGGCTATTCGCACCCCTTGGGAGTCAGCTCGCCTCCAATCCTCCTCCGCGGGAGGCGAGCACGACCTGGCTCCAGCTGCCCACCTATTCTCCCTGGGCGAGCGCGAGCCGGACCGTCGCGACCTGCCTGTCTTCTGCCGGGGCGGACCGGCGGCCAGGTCGCGTGTAGGGGCTGGCCGGCGGCCACCGCGACCCCGATCGGCTCGCTAGTCGCGGGTCGCCAAACTCATCCGCTTCGGCCAGTGATTCTCTGCGCGACCTGCTCGCTCGCCTCGCCCGGCTCGCTCGCCTGAAATGGGCGGGAGCGGGCCAGCCCTCCTGCCGTATATCGTTTTGCCGCTTGGGTGCGGGTCGCGGGGCTAGGTATGCTCGACCTCCTTGGCGGGACCCGCTCGCCGGACACGGGGTTGTACACAATCCCCGCTCTTTTTGAGCTTGATTCAAGCTCGGAAAGAATCATCCAACCCGCGTGTTCGGCGAGTGCTGTGCTGAGCTGGCAGGGAATCTTCTGGTGGGGCCCCACTGTCCGGCTATAAATATACCGCTGAGCCCAGGCGGGGCTCCCCAGATCCCCTCATTTTCCTTGAACAGACTTCAGTTTCTCGATGCCGGTCAGCGAGGAGGTGCGAGCTCGCCTGGCGGCAGCGGGTCAGAAGACTCGGGAGGAGGCCCTCGAGGCCGCCCCTTGGCTAGCACGTGGGTCTCCCGGCCCTCTCTTTAGGCCGGCGAAGGGAAAGATTGTTAGGCGGTCTCCGACGTGGTGACATTTTGTCGGGTGGCATGGGTGACTGGACACGGGCGTGTCCCAGAGCGTGTCGGCACGGCCTGCGACACGTGTCGCAGGGCGTGTCGAGGTCGACGATCGGACCGACGATGCTCGGTCGTGTCGGATGCCGTGACCTTGTTACTCGTCGAGTATCGAGTTCCAGTGAGGACACGGCCTGTGACCTCTGATCTTTTGTTTCGCAGGCAATTCCTTGTGAAGAGGTGGGGAACGGGGGAAAGGATCACACGCGTGTACCCCCGCTCACGGCCTGTGTCACAGGGCGTCAGGCCGTGAGGATTTTCTGGCCAGATCTGAGCTAGGGCTGGGCTTTGTCCAGGTGTCTAGGAGGCCGAGAATTAGTCTCTCTTCATCTTCATTTCAAGAGAGGAAGAAGAAAGGACAATAGTTAAGCGTGCTCGGGCTGGAGTAGTACTGGGATGGGTGACCTCCTGCCCCGTAGTGCCTTGACTTCGAGTTTACCTCATCGGGACCCACCAACAACCCGCCTGTGGATGGAGAGGGTTGGGGTGCTTGGGCTGCAGCCCGGTAGGGTCGCCTAGAGCGGAGCCGTGACGCTGTCACGTTGGATCGGCTAGGGGCCTTACAATAAAAGTGCACTTTTTATTGTAAGGCCCCTAGCCGATCCCGTGACAGCGTCAAACTGCAGCCTCGGGGGTTGTTGGTGGCCCGCCGGCTCCCCACGGACTGGGATGGTGACCTCCTGGGAAGTCCCCGGGAAAATCTCGGGAGGCTGTGGCCACCAACAACGCGCCTGTGGATGGAGAGGCCCAGCCCGGTAGGGTCGCCTAGAGCGGAGCCGGACATTGGAAGAGGCCTTTCAGGGCGTCGGTCCTTCTTCGGCTTATCGCTGTACCTCTGATCTTTTGTTTTGCAGGCAATTCCTTGTGAGAGGTGGGGAACGGGGGAAAGGATCCTCTCGTCCTAGTCCTCCATCCATCGGCGCGGGCTCCCCACGGACGACGTGCCAACCCGGCGCGGACGACGTGCCAACCCCTGGTAAGCTAGTACTCACCGTTGGCTTTGTCCTCGCTCGCTCCTCCTGAATCGTTCTTTTGTACGCTACAACATGGTCTCCCCCGAAACTGAGACGAGCGAAGGGTATTCGCCTCCGCCCGATGTGGACAGCATTTCTGATTACTGGGCGACCCGACCGATGTGGTGGGGATGAAGAGGCAGGTGACGCGTCTGTTCTAGAAACACACGCTGCTGCTTCAGGAGATCGTGAAGAGGGTCGATCAAGACAAAGCCGACACCGCGGCCCGGCTCGCGGCCTTGTAGGGACCCCGGCGCGCAGCAGAAGACGACGATGTCACTTCACCGGGCGTGCACATTACGCGAGCCGAGGAGCGTCTCAGGAGCGCCACAGAGCAAGTCGGCCTTGCTGAGCGGGAGCTGGTGGCGGTTCGCGATTACCACTATCCTCGCGTGCCGCCACGAACGGGAACGAAGCGGCGGGGCAGGTGGCAGTGGATCGAGTACTGATCTAGCCCTTGTTTCCCCCCCCCCCCCCGCTCGCGGGATATCGCGGAGTTTCTACCATTTCAAGGCTATCCTGTATTTGCAACGATTTGCAACTCTTTTCTGCCCGCCTATGGGCTTAGTTTTTCGTCGCTGATGCATGTTGAAATCACCACGTTGCTGCTTTTGTTCTCTGTGGGGCGGGACAGGGGAGAGATTCGTTATGCCCGACCTGCCGATCGGGGCGTGGGCGAGCCGAGGGGCTCGCCAGCCGGGTGTCTCCCGGCTCGCGCGGAATCCCGGACGGGTGCGGGCCGAGAGTTGCCCGCTCAAGTTTTGCGCGGACACGGCCGGGCGAGAACCACGCCTGACTGGCCTCGGCGGCGCGGCCGCGCGCCGTGAAGTCGAAACGTCAGGCTGATTTTTGCTATCTGCACCCCCTCTTTCGGCGGGAAGTTTCCCGCCCTTTCTCTTTCCCTATAAATAGGCCTTGCCGGCCCTTATTCTCTCACCGAATAAAAATGCTCTCTCGCTTCCCGTTCCCCGCGAAGTACGACTCGTGCTCGCCTTTTGGATCTGTCTCGCACGTTCGGCGGCGATTCGGTGGGAATGGGCGGAGGCGGCGGCGACGTGGACGGACGAAGTAAGTGCGCCCGGACCTTCTCAGAGCACGATTTTCCTCACGTCGTCATCTCGGAACGCGAGTATCTGGATGCTCTTGGCGACCACGTTCCGCCGGGCTTTTCTGCGAGACGGCCCGGGGATAGAGAAAAGATCAACGATTTATCCGGGGACGAGCTCTCCATCCCCCTAGCTCACTTTGAGGTGGGCCTGCGACTTCCCCTGTGGCCCGAGGTACGCCAGGTGCTGAAGTATTTCGGGGTCGTCCTAGGTCAGATGACCCCGAACTCCATAGCCGTTATGGTGGGGTTCGCCTGCTTTCTGCGAGAGGAGCGAGTCGAGTTCGGCCTCGCCGTTTTCCGGAAACTATTCTCCTTCCGGGCGAACCGGGATGAGACCGCCTACTTCTTGAGCGCCCACCTCAAGGTGCGGGAGACAGTTAATAAGAGTCATAACTGGCTCAAAAAGTTCCTGTTCGTCAAAGGGGATTTCGGCAACGTCCCCTTCTCGCCGGTGCAGCTTAGCGAGGCGAGCTACCGTCCGCCCAGCCTAGGGGGCCATGAGGCCGACTTGTGCGGGTTCTTCGCCGGGAAGAATTTCGAGGTCGCGTACCTGCGCCGCCACCTTGACGACCTCGCCGCCGTCCCGCCAGGGGGAGGTTTGCCACTCGCCGCTGTTCTGCCTTACCCCCTCCTTTTTCGTTACCTCATCCCTTTTCCTTGGCAGGCGAGCGCGACATCCCTCTTCACCCCCCCTACGAGAGCGCTCGGGTCGCTCCCGGGTTCTCGCCCGAGCTCAGGCTGCGGATGCCGCTCAGCGCGACCCCCCGTCGGTCCCGACCAAGAAGCAGCCGGGTGGCGGACAGCCCACCCCTCCGCCGAAGGTGGCGAAGACCGCGGGTCAGCAACCCGCTGCGAGCCAAAGGAAAGGCAAGGCCCCTGCGGTCCTTCCGGCCGAGGGCCCTTCGCCCCCGCTGGTTGCTTCGACCAGCGATACCCCGGAAAGGGCGGCGGGCACCTCCGCGCCGCCGGACGGGTCTCAAGCTGCTGCGAAGCCGGTGCCGAGGGGCCACCGCAACTTTGGCTACGACGAGAGATATCTGGACGAGCTCGGCGCCCCGCTCCTGTCGTGGGACAAGGAGTCAAATCGCGCCGCGATCTCGACCTTGTTGCCGAGTTGGCTAGAGCAGGACACCATCGGCGGGGAGGCCTACAACTTCTCGTTCGGCCTTTACTCGCGAGAGGACGCCGCTATTTATGACAAAGAGGCGTCGCGAGTGCTGGTTCACGAGAGCGCGCGGGCCCAGCTGCGCGGCCTGGAGTTGGCTCACATGGTGGGGAGGCGTTGCACCCAGCTGGAGCGGAACGCCACCTCCCTGAAGAAGCTGGCGGACGAGAGGGAGGAGGCCCAAAAGCTTGCTCAGGAAGACGCGATCCTTCAGAGGAGGCGGGCCGACGCGGCAGAGGAGTCCCTCGCGCAGTACCTGGGCGGGGTGGTATGTACTCGCCCTCGACAACCGCCCTTTCACGCGAATCCACCTTATAACTTTCTTTTCCTCTTTTCAGGATGCCGCGACGGCTACTCAGATGGGTGCTGAGATCGCCACCCTTGGTCAGGACAAGTCGGTGTTGGAGGCGCGGGTACGCGAGCTGGAGGCCGCCGCTGCTGTCCCTCCTCCAGACAGCAGGGTCTGTCCGCTCGAACACTTCTCCGACTACGACTTGGAGGTGCTGATGCAAAAGAACGCCGCCAGCGCCGCGAAGTACACGATGCAAATGCTGCGACGCGTGGATCTCCTCAAGAGCGAGGCGGCGGAACTCTCGGCGGAAGACGTGGTGCCGGCGCTATTCCTTCCCGTGCCGGACCCTGGGGACAAATCCTTCCAGCCCATTTAGGACTCCTCGCCCCGGATCTCGCGTCTCCCCCGCTTTTTTGACATTTGTTTTTTAGATGTATATATCATGCACGTTTAGATGTTTTGAGACGCACACGCGAGCTGTGCCTAGACTTCGTGGTTTTTATTTACTATTGCTTTTATAAATGCTTTATCGCCTGCCTCTGTATATTTGCTATTACCGCGCAGGGTGGCCTGCCTCTGCGGCCCAGCCCTGATGAGGCGGCTGCTCGCCCGCCAAGCGAGGCGAGCCGGCTCGTCCTTTGTCTGTATTGCCAAATTTCTTGCGGATTCTCGCCCAGGTTCTCGCCTCCATTCGGCCGCCTTCCCCGGGGCTGGGGGGCTATGTTAGACCCCCCCCTTTTGGTTAGCTTTCGTGATTCCGATCTGCTATTAACGCCATTCGAGTAGTTCCCGGCCTGGCCGGCTAGGTGGGAGCCCGGCAGCGTGATTTGTTCTGGGTCGCAAATCATTGCCATCGAGTGACTTCCGGCCCTGCCAGCTAGGTGAGAGCCTGGCAGCGGGATCTTCTCGAGGCTAGGGATGACACCGAGTGACTTCCGGCCCTGCCAGCTAGGTGGGAGCCTGGCAGCGGGATCTTCTCGGGGTCCGAACACATTCCATCGAGTGACTTCCGGCCCTGCCAGCTAGGTGAGAGCCTGGCAGCGGGATCTTCTCGAGGCTAGGGATGACACCGAGTGACTTCCGGCCCTGCCAGCTAGGTGGGAGCTTGGCAGCGGGATCTTCTCGGGGTCCAAACACATTCCATCGAGTGACTTCCGGCCCTGCCAGCTAGGTGAGAGCCTGGCAGCGGGATCTTCTCGAGGCTAGGGATGACACCGAGTGACTTCCGGCCCTGCCAGCTAGGTGAGGAGCCTGGCAGCGGGATCTTCTCGGGGTCCAAACACATTCCATCGAGTGACTTCCGGCCCTGCCAGCTAGGTGAGAGCCTGGCAGCGGGATCTTCTCGAGGCTAGGGATGACACCGAGTGACTTCCGGCCCTGCCAGCTAGGTGGGAGCCTGGCAGCGGGATCTTCTCGGGGTCCAAATACATTCCATCGAGTGACTTCCGGCCCTGCCAGCTAGGTGAGAGCCTGGCAGCGGGATCTTCTCGAGGCTAGGGATGACACCGAGTGACTTCCGGCCCTGCCAGCTAGGTGGGAGCCTGGCAGCGGGATCTTCTCGGGGTCCAAACACATTCCATCGAGTGACTTCCGGCCCTGCCAGCTAGGTGAGAGCCTGGCAGCGGGATCTTCTCGAGGCTAGGGATGACACCGAGTGACTTCCGGCCCTGCCAGCTAGGTGGGAGCCTGGCAGCGAGATCTTCTCGGGGTCCAAACACATTCCATCGAGTGACTTTCGGCCCTGCCAGCTAGGTGAGAGCCTGGCAGCGGGATCTTCTCGAGGCTAGGGATGACACCGAGTGACTTCCGGCCCTGCCAGCTAGGTGGGAGCCTGACAGCGGGATCTTCTCGGGGTCCAAACACATTCCATCGAGTGACTTCGGGCCCTGCCAGCTAGGTGAGAGCCTGGCAACGGGATCTTCTCGAGGCTAGGGATGACACCGAGTGACTTCCGGCCCTGCCAGCTAGGTGGGAGCCTGGCAGCGGGATCTTCTCGGGGTCCAAACACATTCCATCGAGTGACTTCCGGCCCTGCCAGCTAGGTGAGAGCCTGGCAGCGGGATCTTCTCGAGGCTAGGGATGATACCGAGTGACTTCCGGCCCTGCCAGCTAGGTGGGAGCCTGGCAGCGGGATCTTCTCGGGGTCCAAATACATTCCATCGAGTGACTTCCAGCCCTGTCAGCTAGGTGAGAGCCTGGCAGCGGGATCTTCTCGAGGCTAGGGATGACACCGAGTGACTTCCGGCCCTTCCAGCTAGGTGGGAGCCTGGCAGCGGGATCTTCTCGGGGTCCAAACACATTCCATCGAGTGACTTCCGGCCCTGCCAGCTAGGTGAGAGCCTGGCAGCGGGATCTTCTCGACGCTAGGGATGACACCGAGTGACTTCCGGCCCTGCCAGCTAGGTGGGAGCCTGGCAGCGGGATCTTCTCGGGGTCCAAACACATTCCATCGAATGACTTCCGGCCCTGCCAGCTAGGTGAGAGCCTGGCAGCGGGATCTTCTCGAGGCTAGGGATGACACCGAGTGACTTCCGGCCCTGCCAGCTAGGTGGGAGCCTGGCAGCGTGATCTTCTCGGGGTCCAAACACATTCCATAGAGTGACTTCCGGCCCTGCCAGCTAGGTGAGAGCCTGGCAGCGGGATCTTCTCGAGGCTAGGGATGACACCAAGTGACTTCCGGCCCTGCCAGCTAGGTGGGAGCCTGGCAGCGGGATCTTCTCGGGGTCCAAACACATTCCAATTCTCTGTGCTAGCTGGCTATGACAATGCTGGGGGGGGGGATGGAATCCATTATAACCAACGTGTTGCTTACAGGCGCTTATGGAAAAAACCTTTTCAGGTCGTCTCCACTCCAGGTGAGACTCAGGGTCTCGCCCTCTACATTTTGGAGCCGATAGCCCCCTGACTTCAAAGCTTCCTTCACAATAAACGGCCCTTCCCAGCTGGGGTTGAGCTTCCCTACGGACGCTGACCTCCCTGCCGCGTCCACCTTCTTCAGCACCAGGTCTCCTTCTGCGAACTGCTTGACCCTGACATGCTTGTCAAAGTATTTGGCCATCCTTCTTTTTACCTCCTCCTGTCGGATGGCCGAGAGGTCCCTCAATTCTTCCACCATGTCAAGGGAGAGCCTCAGCTCCCCCTCGTTCTCGGTTCGCCATTCCTCTCGGTCCTCCCTGGCCGCCCCGACTCGCGACGTTTGGACTTCAAATTCTATGGGGAGCACCGCCTCGCACCCATGGGAGAGCTTGAAGGGGGTCTCCCCCGTAGCCGTGTTAGGGGTGGTTCTTAGGGCCCAAAGAACTGCGGGGAGCTGCTCTACCCAGCTCCCCCTCAAATTCTCCACCTTTTTCTTGAGGAGATTGACGATGATCCTGTTCGCGGCCTCCACCTGCCTGTTGCTCCTGGGGTGGTGGACCGAGGCGAACCTGAGGTCGATTGCAAGCTGCTCGCAGAAGCTGGTGAACTCGGCACTGGCGAACTGGGGTCTGTTGTCGGTGACGATGGCATGGGGCAGCACATGGCGACAGATGATCTCCCCCCAGACAAAGTTCCTGATCACTTGGGAGGTCACCTTGGCCAACGCCTTCACCTCCATCCACTTCGAGAAGTAGTCGATCATCATGAAAGTGCAACTAGATCTGATATACTCTAGAGGGGGTGAATAAAGTATATGGTGTTTTAAAACTTTTTAAAAGCTTTTACAACAATTGTTGTACTATGTGTGAGCAGGGAAGCAAATATAAATCTAATCACAGAACTAAGCTATGCAAAAACTAAGCACAGACAAATCAAGGCCAGAAACAAAAAGTAAACAAGCAGAACCAGAAGACACACGGAAATATAGTGGTTCCCCAAACTTGGGTACATCCACTCTTCTACCACCCTAGGTAGGAATCCACTGCAGGATGAGTTGATCAGGTGTCCTGGGCACCAATGAGCTTTTGATAAGGTGCTCAAAAACCAAAGCAGATTTTTTGATCAGGTGTCTTGCCACCAATGAGCTTTTGACAAGGTGCTCAAAAACCAGATTCAAACTTTTGAAGGGAGTTTGAGAAACCCTTTATAGAGTGGGGGTGAGAGAGTGATGGCAATCAACTGAGAAGACTAAGTGGATTGATGTCAAAGCTCCCCCTGAATCCTTGAAATCTTCAGGAAGAAAAGCTTTGCTTGAGGATGATAGACCTTCAAAGATAGAACTCCAGCAATGGATGATTTCAGCAATGGCTGAAATGTTGAGTGTCTGGAGTCTTGAAAATGATGTTGGCCTTGAACACTTTGAAAGATGAAGAGATTTTTTGAAAGCTTGATCTCTTTGATGAGTGTTCTTCAGAATTCTTTTTGACAGAAGATTTTGAATGAGTCTCTGTGCTCTGTATTGTGTTCTCTTCTTGTTAATCTCTGTATATGATCTGTATTGATTTTAAAAGACATTCTGTATTTTATTCTCTGTATAGAATATTATTCTCTATCAAAGATAGCCGTTGGACTGCATTGATTGCATCCTTAATTGCAAAAACTCTTCTGAAGGAAGGTCCATAGAATTATTCCTTGAAAGATCCCTTGAAACTTGGTCCAGAAGTAAATGAAAACGGCTAGCAAATCTTCTGAATTAAATGCAGAATAACTTCTAACTGATTTGAATTTGAATTCTGGAAGATATCTGAAATCGTCGAACTGAGCTCTGCTATCGTCGAGCTGAGCTCAGCGAACTGGAAAACTCAAGCAGCAAAAAAAAACGTCGATCTGAGCTCAAAGATCGTCGAACTGAGCTCAGAGATAAAGATCCAATGCAGAGTCAAAATCGTCGAACTGAGCTCACCGATCGTCGAATGGAGTTCGACGATATTGTGAAGTTGAGCTCAGCGATCGTCGAATGGAGCTCGATGATCTGCCGAAGTTGAGCTCGACGATCGTCGATCTGAGTTCGACGAATCGTCGTGCTGAGCTCGACGATCAGACTTGGTCTCCAGACAGAAAAACTTGATCTTCAGGGCAGCTTCCAATCCTAGACTTCTAACCCTTAGACTCAATTCTAATTGACCTATTAAGCTATACAGAAGGTCAAACACAGATTCCTAGAGACATAGTGATCCTGACCCAAATTAGTAATAGGGTGTTCCAACAATCTCCCCCTATTTGGGTTAGGATTACTATTTACAGATTTTGGAAAATTCAAATAACAACATACAATCAGAAAAGCATAAAAACAACATACAGACATTGCAGAAACATCACAGATATATATATATATATATATATATGACATCCAGATAGCAGTCAGAAAATCCAAAGATTGTCACCTTACAGAGTCACTTCTTCTCTTTGCCTTTAACCATTTTGATTTCTCTGTTAGGATTCAGGGCTTCTTGTTTGGATCTGGTGTCATCTGCTGCACCCAAATAAATTTGCTTTGTAGCCCTGGGAACCACAGCAGCAGGATGCAATTCCATATATCTGTCTGCATCAAAGAATTTGCTGGAAGCATATCTCTCTAATTCCTTCTGTCTTTGCTCTGACATAGTAGAAATATTGGAAGTGTCTAGCCCTTGTTCTTTGGCTTTCTTTATCTGGTCTAATGCAGCCAACTCCTTCATCCTAGCAGTCCAAGCAACTGGATTCTTCTCAGGGTCCTCAAATGGTACAGGTGGCTCATACCTGTTGGAAGAATTGTCTTGAGGAGGCCTGGCAGACACTGTCTCTTTGAGCTTGTAGGGGAATGGACCAGAAGCAGTATCAGATGAAACATGTCCTCCCCTGGAGTATGGGTGCTGCCTGGAATGCCCTTTAGAATAAACTTGAAGATCTCTTTGACTTCCCCTGTATCCTCCTCTCCTAGAGTAAGAACCCCTAGATTGGCTTTCCCTTTGATATGATCTGGCATGGGGTTGATAGGGAGCCTGGCTTCTAGCTGGGGCTTGACTTGCAGAGCTGCCACCTGCACCTGCATCAGGAGGAGGTGGTGGAGGAGGATGAGGGTGCTGGAACTGGGAGGAGCCCTTTTCATACTTTCTCTTCTTCTTCATGGCTTTCAGCTGATTTTTAGAATACTGCATCCAATGTTCTGTAATTTGGCAGTTATGCAGAATATAATAAGGTATATCATTATTATCCTTGACTTTTGCAGGAGGCACCCTTTTCATTGCTTTGCTTCTAGCCTTCCTCTTCCTGGCAATAGTGGCAGCAGAGTCATCAGAGTCTGTCTTGAACTCATCAGAGTCAGAACTCTGGTCATCATATATAGCATCAATCTTCTTCATAAGATCCTTCTTTAATTGAGCAGCAGTAGATGAGGCAGAAGCAGAAGGAGCAGCAGCAGGGAAGTAGCAAATACAACAGTAGATACAACATCAGATACAGGAACAACAGCAGATGGGGCAGCAGATGGAGCAACAGAATCATCAGCAGATACAGAAGGAGAAGCAGAAATAACAACAGTAACTTCAGGAGTGATGGCAGCATCAACTTCAGTAACATCAACAAAATCTTCAGCAGGCTCAAGATCAGTGGCCTCTGTCATCAGAGAATCCTTGGATATCTGCTCATCAGAGGCAGTTGGAATTTCAGCAGCAGCAAAAACAGTCCTTTCTTCAACAGCAGCAGCAGCAGCAGTTACTGAGAGTACAAAGGAGGATATAATGCTGGGGTCACAGCCAGAGAAAGGCACCAGTGCCTTGGACAAGTCTTCTGGGGGATGGACATCATTAGGCTCTGGGAGATAACTGAAGTATGCAGTATCAAAGGCAGAAAGTAAAGACCTTAGGTCTATTGCCAAGACTGCAGTAAGAGCCACAGGAACAGCAGATGCAAAAACAACAGCAGCAGCAGAAGTATCATGAACAGCAGGAGCAGAAGCAGCAGCAACAGCAGCATGAAGGCTTGCTTCATATGGCATCTCCCCCTGCCTGGATGCAGATGCATCTGGATCAAGGCACACTGCTGGAGGTGCTGCCTGAGGAATGAGGGAGGAAAGCCTGGCAGAGAGAGCTGCCACTGACTGTTGTAGAGGAGCTAAGGAGGCCTCCATGAGAAGAGAGAGCCTGGGGGCAAGGAGCTCATACAACTTGTCAGCTAAGGTTGGGAGATCTACATGCTCAATGCAGGAGCAGAGGTAGATGGGATAGGATGGCTGAGGATGCTGGAAGTGGAGTGCTGGGTAGTGGAATGGATGGCTCAGGAGTGGGGATAGTGGATATGGAGGATAAGAGGATGGATATAGATGGGGTGAAAGTTGGTTGGTCAATGATATGGTGGAGGAGATCTTGGAATGAGGTTGAGGAGGAGGGTAATTCTGGAGGAGAAGAGGGGGAATCATCCATGTAGGAGTCATCCAGAAGGGTGAATGATGGTATGGATGGAGAAGAGGTGACATCTGGTGGTGGATAGGAGAACAATGGGTGGAATTGGTCTACTGGAGGTGATGAAATGGTTGCTGGAGATGGAATTGATGTTGGAGAAGGGCTAGAGATGGTAATGGGGGATGAAGCTGGAATGGTGGAGGAGGAGGTAGGGTTGGACTTGGAGGAGGAGGAGAGGCAGCAACAACAGCAGCCAGGTCTTCTGCAGGAGCAGAGACCTGTGGGAGAGTGACTCTTGGAGTCCTGGTGCCTGAAGGAGCACTAGATGAGGGCCTGCTTGGCTTGCTTATTTGCCTGTCCCACTTGCCAAAGAGGGCACAGGTAAGTCTCTTGGAGGCATTTATGTGTACTCCAGAGGAGACCAGCAAGGTAGGGCACTTGTTCTGCAGGAAGACTCCAATAATTCTTCCAAAATTTACAAAGCTTTTATTTATTTTCTTCTTTATTAGGTCAAAGAAGACCTCTCCCCAGTTCAAACTTTTCTTATCTACCAGAGCTCCCATGAGGCAGAGCTGATGTCTGGAGATAGTGTCATGTGCAGAGTGCTTTGCCAACAGCACTTTTCCTACAACATCTGCTAGGAACCTGTACTCAACAGACAAGTTCCTTTTGAATAACTTGCTAGGGTTTCCCTCAGGATGACCCATCCTGGCAAGTATATCAGAAAACTCTTCTCCAGATAATTCAGCAGTTTCTTCTCCATTTCTCAAACCAAAAACCTCTGTTAAAACTGTGGGGGTCAGAGGTACCTGAGTTCCAGCAATAGATCCAACTATTGTGTTGTTGTCTAGATTGTGAGCAGTATAGACCCATTCCTTTATTTCATCTGAAGCAAGCTTGATTCTAGTGGTCATGAGGGCAGACAAGTTCTGATCCTTGAATAAATTCAGAATGTCTTGGAAAACTTGATCAGTAGTGTTGAACGATTCCAGATCAATGTCGAAGCCTGCATCAAACTTCATGGCAGCTAGAACAGCAACTGATACGGCCATTGTACCTGCAAAAACTTAACAAACAAAACGACCAAGTGTAGAGTTGTTTGGAGGGAAGAAGATTCTTGTAGAGAAATTGAAAGCGCAAGAGAGAACGACGGCGAAAAATGAGTTTTATATTAGGGTTCGACGCAGAAATGGAAAGATCGTTGAACTCAGTTCGACGATCGAGGCTTCTAAAGGAATCTGAAGAGTTTTCAACATCGTCGATCTCCGTTCGACGATCTTGGAAAGCGTCGAGCTCCGTTCGACGATCGTTCAGTGAACATAATCGTCGAGCGCCGTTCGACGATCGTTGACCGGAAGAGATAGTTCATACTATCTGAGAGGCGCTGAACTCAGTTCGACGATTCTGGAAATCGTCGATCTCCGTTCGACGATCGTTAGGGGAAATCGTCGAGCGCAGTTCAGAGATCAGAAAAATTCTAGACACTAAGAAAAATCAGAATTTTTGCCTAGTCTTGGTCAATTTTTAGCTTTCAAAATCTTGGATATTATTTAAGACTTCCTCCATCTAACATTCCTAACTGATTTAGGAAGAAGGTGTGTTTCTTTTCATCCAAAGGCTTGGTGAAAATATCTCCCCTTTGTAAATCAGTTGGGATATATTGTAATTCAATTTTATTCTTTTCAACATTGTCCCTTAAGAAATGATGCCTAATCTCTATGTGTTTTGTCCTACTATGGAGGACTGGATTTTGAGCTATGGAAATAGCACTTGTATTGTCACAAAAGATTTTTGACTTCTCTAAGTTGTAACCATAGTCTAGGAGTTGGTTTTGAATCCACAATATTTGTGAACAACAACTGCCTGCAGCCATATATTCAGCTTCAGCAGTTGAAGTTGACACAAATGTTTGTTTCTTACAAAACCAAGAGACAAGTCTGTCACCAAGGAACTGACAAGTTCCACTGGTGCTTTTCCTGTCAATTCTGCATCCAGCATAATCAGCATCAGAGAATCCAGTTAAATCAAATGCTGAATCTTTTGGATACCAGAGACCTAGATTTGGACAACTTTTAACATACCTGAGAATCCTCTTTACTAATGTTAGGTGTGACTCTCTAGGGCTTACTTGGAACCTAGCACATATACATGTAGCAAACATTATATCTGGTCTACTAGCTGTAAGATACAGTAAAGAGCCAATCATTGCTCTATATGTTGTCTGATCAACAGGTTTCCCATGTTCATCAGCATCCAGTACAGCATTGGTAGGCATGGGTGTTTTCATACAAGATGCCTCAGACATACCAAATTTCTTAACCAATTCATTAGCATATTTGGTTTGAGAAATAAAGATGCCTTCAGCATGTTGTTTGACTTGCAATCCTAGGAAGAAGGATAGCTCACCCATGCTACTCATCTCAAATTTAGAATGCATCAGGTTAGAAAACCTTCTGCACAATTTTGAGTCAGTAGAACCAAAAATGATATCGTCTACATAAATTTGCACTAGTAGGGTATGGGACTTATGAGTTCTAATAAAAAGAGTTTGGTCTACTCTACCCCTTATAAAACCATTTTCCAAGAGAAAGCATGCTAGGGTCTCATACCATGCTCTAGGAGCTTGCTTGAGACCATATAATGCTTTGTTTAATCTAAAAACATAATCAGGGAAAGTTGGAGAGATAAAACCTGGAGGTTGTCTGACATAGACTTCCTCTTTGATGTCTCCATTTAAGAAAGCACTCTTGACATCCATCTGATAGACCTTGAAGCCTTTGTGAGCTGCATAAGCTAGAAATATTCTGATGGCTTCTAATCTTGCAACAGGTGCAAAGGTCTGGTCGTAGTCAATTCCTTCTTCTTGAGAATATCCCTGAGCAACTAGCCTTGCCTTGTTCCTTATTATTACTCCTTGATCATCCAGTTTATTTCTGAATACCCATTTTGTTCCAACAATGGAATGATCCTTTGGCTTTGGCACTAGTTCCCATACTTTGTTCCTCTCAAATTAATGCAACTCCTCTTGCATTGCAATGATCCAGTGTGGATCTTGCTCTGCATCTTGAATGGACTGAGGTTCAATTTGAGAAAGGAAGCAGGTGTGCAACAGGTTTTGGTTGACCTGATTTCTGGTTTGCACACCAGCTGAGATTTCTCCAATTATTTGGGTAATTGGATGGTCTCTTGATGTTACTAAATCAACAGGGGGTGTTGATTGTTCACCAACCTGTGTTGTTGTTTCCTCTTGTGGTACAACAACTGACTCTTCAAGTGGTGGTTCAATATGTTGAGCATTGCTTTCATCTTCACTGCTTTCTTCTTCTTGAGCAACCTGTACCTTGTTCATATCTTCAACTAGAGAGTGTTCCTGCAAAGGTTCTATGGTAGAAGAAATCTTCTCCTTGAAAGACATGTTAGTTTCATCAAAAGAAATATGAACAGATTCCTCAATTTTCAAAGATGATTTATTATAGACCCTATAGGCCTTGCTGATCATGGAGTATCCCAGAAACACTCCTTCATCAGCTTTGGCTTGAAATTTTGCTAAGTATTTCTTGTCATTATTGTGAATATAGCAAATGCAACCAAAAATTCTAAAATAGTCAACTTTAGGTTTCTTCCTTTGAGTAATTCATAGGGAGTCTTTCCCTTCAGTTTATGTATCAGACTTCTGTTCAGCACATAGTTGGAGGTGTTCACTGCCTCTGCCCAAAAGGATAGAGGTAGATGAGCATCTGACAACAATGTAGTGGCAGATTCAATAAGGGTTCTATTTTTCCTTTCAGCTACCCCATTTTGTTGAGGAGTTCTAGGAGCTGAGAAAGTATGCCTGATCCCTTCACTCTGACAGAACTCTTGCATAAGAAGAGAATCAAACTCTGTCCCATGATCACTTCTGATCAGGGCAATGTGAGTATTGAACTCAATCTGTATACATTTGAGAAACTCTGTCAGACACTTAAAGTTATCAGACTTCTTCCTTAGAAAGAACACCCAAGTGAATCTAGAGAAGTCATCTACAACTACTAAAGTGTAGGATTTCCCTCCTAGGCTTTGTACTGTGATGGGTCCAAATAGATCCATGTGTAACAGATACAATATCCTAGGTGAATCACTCTTATTAAGTGAACTTAAAACTGTTTTTAGTTTGCTTGCCTAATTGACAAGCCTTGCAGAGTCCTTCCTTCTTGTAGGGGCCAGAAGGTAGTCCTCTAACAAGGTTGTCCTTGGATAGCCTAGCAATAGTTCTAAAGTTTAGGTGTCCTAATCTCTTATGCCATAAAACATTTGGTCTACAGACTGAATTAAACAAGCAGATATCTATATCAGTTGAAAGAAAATCTACTAAGTAGATGTTACCTTTCCTTTTACCTGTTCAACACAGTTGTGTTGTCCTCTGACTTGATTTTGCATAAGGTTTTGCTTGAAGGTCACCTGGTAGCCTTCATCACACAGCTGACTGATGCTGATCAGGTTGTGCTTCAGTCCTTCCACATATGCTACCTTCTTGAAGGTTACTGAACCAATCTGGACTGCACCATATCCTTTAGTTTGTCCAAAGTTGGAATCACCAAAGATAACTTTGGGTCCAAGCTTGGCTCTAAAGGAAGTGAGGTTGTCCTTATTCCCTGTCATGTGCTTAGAGCACCCACTATCCAAGTACCATTGCTGGTTAGATGTTGGATAGGTCTTCACCTGCACATGAAACAATTTACTTGTTTTTGACCCAGTTTACCTTGGGCCTAGGTTGATAACCTCTAAATTCAGAAATGAAAGACATCCCTGGCTGACTCTTATATCCTTCAGGATGATATCTCCTTGGAGGTAAAATCCATTCAGTATAAGGGTTGAAGGTTTGGGATGAAGAACCCTTAGGATTCAATTTTGACTTGCCTTTGAAAAAGTTTCCAGAGCTCTGACCTCTGTTCGACGATCTTGGAGCTGCGTTCGACGATCGTGGGTCAGATCGTCGAGCTCCGTTCGACGGTCGACTATGGCTGAGGTCAGGTATATGAGATCGTCGACCTGCGTTCGACGATTTTGGCTGAGATTGTCGACCTGCGTTCGACGATTTGTCCTGAGATCGTCGAGCTGCGTTCGGCGATCGTCGATCTTCATTCGGCGATCGTCGATCTCCGTTCGACGATTTCTGCTGGGACTTGGTTTTCTGAGGCAGATCAGAATTTTTCCTGGCAACCTCTACAACTCCCTTTCCCTTGCTAGAAATAAACTTGATGGGAGTTGTTAGGACTATAGGTTGGCTGGATGAAGCACCCAAGCCCAGTGTACTGTTAAGTCTAGAGTTCACTGTGCTTGTGATGTCCATCAGCTTGATGCTTCTCCCATTAAGGGATTCTTCAAGCTTCTTGGCCTCAGAGAGCTCACTTTTCAGTGTAGCTATCTGTTCCCTACAGTTCTCCAACTCCTGAGAGAGCTTGAGGTTTTCTGACTTTAAAACATTGTGTTCAGATAATTGATTTCTGAGAGAGATAATCTCTTTCTCAGACTTTAGCAGGTCTAAACACAGTACTTTAAATTCAGATTTAAAATCTTCTGAAGTAAAATCAAAAGAACTAATTACCTGATCTTCTTCAGGTTGAGTTCTGAGTCTGACTCTGACTCTTCTTCCTCTGAGTTGTGCTGTGAGGCATTAATTGCCATCATGCAGAACTCCTTTTCTTCTGCATCATCCTCATCATCACTGGAGTTGGATGAGGCTTCTGATTCCTCTTCTGTCTCACTCCAGGATTCAGCAACAAACCCTTTCCTTGTATGCTTATTTTTGCTGGAAGAAGGTTTGCTATTGCCATTCCTTTTGGGGTCCTTCTCCTTTCTTCTTTCTTTTCTGTCCCTTCTGTCCTTGTTCTTGTTCTCTGGACAGTCAGGAACTATGTGCCCTGGTTTCCTGCAACCAAAGCAAATAATGTCTTTGTTATTGCCAATGGACTTGTCATACCTTGGCTTATCCTGCTCCTTGTATGATCTTCTTCTGAAGTCCTTTCTGGCCATCTTGTAGAATCTTTTGGCCAACAAGCTGAGAAGTTCATCATTGCCTGTGGCTTTTTCTTCAGGCAGATCCTCAGTTGCCTTGAATGCTATGGTCTTCTCCTTTCTTGTGGCTGGTGAAGCAGCCTTCTGTTCTTCCTCTCTATTTTTGATGAGTAGCTCATAAGATTTGAGCTTACCCAACAAAGCTTTAGTGGTGATTTCATTCAGACTTCTGGCATCTTAATTGGCCAGATTCTTGAATCCCAAGTGCTGGGGAAGCACATTAGGATCTTGTCATTAAGTTCTGTCAGAGAAATCTCTTTGTCCAATGTCCTTAGTTCACTGACAATTAGACTCAATCTGTTGTACATGTCCCCACTGACTCAGTCTCTCCCTTCTTGAAGTTCTCATATTGGGAGATGAGATGGGATCTTCTGTCCTTTCTCTCATCAGCTGAGCCTGAGACAATTTCTGAGAGCTTGTCCCAGATCTCCTTGGCTGAGTTGCATTCAGCTACCTTTTGAAAAATGTCATCTGACATTGTCTGAGCTAGAATGTTCATAGCTTTGGCATCAGCTACTTTCCATTTTTTGATGTCAGCATCTGTTCCTGATGGAGGTGGAACAGCATTTATGCTTGTGCTCTCTGGGGGTCTTGGACACACTGTCAAAACAGAATTAAATATATCTTCGTCAATATAATTGATGTAAAGTCTAATCCTTGCTTTCCAAAGTGCAAACTTGGAAAGATTGCACACTGGAGGTCTGGTGCTAGCATAATCTTTGTTTTGGGCCATGAGTTGTGCAAACAAAATCTAATAATAAAATACAAAGGAAAAACAGATCTAGTTAGGATCTTGGGGTTCAGGTGTTAGCCTGTACAACCAATCAGGTATGGTATGTTTAACCAACCTGCCTCTGATACCAATTGAAAGTGCAACTAGATCTGATATACTCTAGAGGGGGGTGAATAGAGTATATGGTGTTTTAAAACTTTTTAAAAGCTTTTACAACAATTGTTGTACTATGTGTGAGCAGGGAAGCAAATATAAATCTAATCACAGAACTAAGCTATGCAAAAACTAAGCACAGACAAATCAAGGCCAGAAACAAAAAGTAAACAAGCAGAACCAGAAGACACAAGGAAATATAGTGGTTCCCCAAACTTGGGTACATCCACTCTTCTACCACCCTAGGTAGGAATCCACTGCAGGATGAGTTGATCAGGTGTCCTGGGCACCAATGAGCTTTTGATAAGGTGCTCAAAAACCAAAGCAGATTTTTTGATCAGGTGTCTTGCCACCAATGAGCTTTTGACAAGGTGCTCAAAAACCAGATTCAAACTTTTGAAGGGAGTTTGAGAAACCCTTTACAGAGTGGGGGTGAGAGAGTGATGGCAGTCTTCTCTTTCTCAATCAACTGAGAAGACTAATGTGGATTGATGTCAAAGCTCCCCCTGAATCCTTGAAATCTTCAGGAAGAAAAGCTTTGCTTGAGGGTGATAGGCCTTCAAAGATAGAACTCCAGCAATGGATGATTTCAGCAATGGCTGAAATGTTGAGTGTCTGGAGTCTTGAAAATGATGTTGGCCTTGAACACTTTGAAAACTAAAGAGATTTTTTGAAAGCTTGATCTCTTTGATGAGTGTTCTTCAGAATTCTTTTTGACAGAAGATTTTGAATGAGTCTCTGTGCTCTGTATTGTGTTCTCTTCTTGTTAATCTCTGTATATGATCTGTATTGATTTTAAAAGACATTCTGTATTTTATTCTCTGTATAGAATATTATTCTCTGTCAAAGATAGCCGTTGGACTGCATTGATTGCATCCTTAATTGCAAAAACTCTTCTGAGGAAAGGTCCATAGAATTATTCCTTGAAAGATCCCTTGAAACTTGGTCCAGAAGTAAATGAAAACGGCTAGCAAATCTTCTGAATTAATTGCAGAATAACTCCTAACTGATTTGAATTTGAATTCTGGAAGATATCTGAAATCGTCGAACTGAGCTCTGCTATCGTCGAGCTGAGCTCAGCGAACTGGAAAACTCAAGCAGCAAAAAAAAAATCGTCGATCTGAGCTCAAAGATCGTCGAACTGAGCTCAGAGATAAAGATCCAATGCAGAGTCAAAATCGTCGAACTGAGCTCACCGATCGTCGAATGGAGTTCGACGATATTGTGAAGTTGAGCTCAGCGATCGTCGAATGGAGCTCGACGATCTGCCGAAGTTGAGCTCGACGATCGTCGATCTGAGTTCGACGAATCGTCGTGCTGAGCTCGACGATCAGACTTGGTCTCCAGACAGAAAAACTTGATCTTCAGGGTAGCTTCCAATCCTAGACTTCTAACCCTTAGACTCAATTCTAATTGACCTATTAAGCTATACAGAAGGTCAAACACAGATTCCTAGAGACATAGTGATCCTGACCCAAATTAGTAATAGGGTGTTCCAACACATCACTTCCATCGGAGGAACCTTCTCTCGACCGCTGGCCTGGGGAAACGGTCCAACCAAATCCATTCCCCAGATTAGCAACTCCAGGGAGACTCAGGGTCTCGCCGGAGCCGATAGATTCACTCTTGAGCTGTTGGGGACGCTGCTGTACCTTCTTCAGCACCAGGTCTCCTTCTGGAACTGTGACCCTGGCTTTCAAAGTATTTGGCATCCTTCTTTTTACCTCCTCCTGCTGACAATTCTTACCATGTCAAGGGAGAGCCTCAGCTCCCCCTCGTTCTCGGTGCGAACTCCGCGGCGTTTGGACTTCAAATTCTATGGGGAGCACCACCTCGCACCCATGGGAGAGCTTGAAGGGGGTCTCCCCCGTAGCCGTGTTAGGGGTGGTTCTTAGGGCCAAAGAACTGCGAGGAGCTGCTCCACCCTCCTCCTCAATTCTCCACCTTTTTCTTGAGAAGATTGACGATGATCCTGTTCGCGGCCTCCACCTGCCCGTTGCTCCTGGGGTGTGGACCGAGGCGAACCTGAGGTCCTGCTCGCCTGGTGAACTCGGCAGGCGAACTGGGGTCCGTTGTCGGTGACTGGCCTGGGGCAGGGCGACAGATGATCTCCCCCCAGCGGAGAAGTAGTCGATGGCCTGCAAACGTCCAACCAAATCCATTCCCCAGATTGCAAAGGGCTGATACTCTTGAGCTGTTGCGCCGGCTGTAGCTGGAGTGGGGCAAACAGCTGGCACTTATGACATCTCCTTGCCACCCCTTGCGAGGGTCCGACTCCCGGAATGGCTCCCGCACTCCCCGGAGTGGACTTCTTCCAAGATCCTCTGCGCCTCGCCCTCGCCACGTAGCGAGCCAGCATCCCGGAGAGGGTCTTCCTGTATAGCTGCCCGTCCTTAAGGAGGTAGTAAGCTGACTTGTGTCTCAGCTTCTTCCTGTCTACCCCCTCCGGATATTCTCCCGTGGAGAGGAAAACTACTACTGGATCCATCCACGAAGCTTGCTGGTCGATCTCCATGAGCTCCCCTTCTTTGATGGAGGGGCGGAACAGGTCGGTGATGGTGCCCCCTGCCCGGGGACCATGCTTTGCTAACTGGTCGGCTTGTTCGTTCTCTCCCCTTGGCACGTGTCGGATGGAGAAGGTCTGGAAGGTGCCTATGACCCCCTTCACTTTGGCCAAGTATGACTTCAGGGTGGGTTCCCTTGCTTCGAACTCCCCGTTGATCTGGGAAGTCACCACCATGGAGTCAGTGAGGACCTCCACATCCAACACCCCCAGCTCCCTGGCCAGGCGCAGCCCTGCTATCACGGCCTCGTACTCGGCCTGGTTGTTGGTAATGGGAAAGCGCACCACCACCGTCTGCTCAATCCGAGTCCCTTGAGGGCTTTCTAGGACCACCCCCACTCTAAGGGAATGCCTCCCTGAGGCTCCATTCACCATCACTGTCCAGGGAGTCGGGCGGGTGAGCTCTTCCTCTGCTACTTCCACCACGTAGTCGACCAGGAAGTCGGCCATCGCCTGAGCTTTGATCGAGAGCCGCGGAACGAAGGAGACATCGAACTCGCTCAGCTCCACCGACCATTTGGCCAGCTGGCCTGAATGCTCCCACCCCCTCGAAGATGTTGTGGAGGGGATGGTCGGTCACCACCCGGATTGAGTGTGCCTGGAAGTAAGGTCGCAGCCGCCGAGCCGAGATGATTAGGGCGAATGCAAGCTTCTCCAAGATCGGATACCGGAGCTCGGCCTTCCTCAGGACCCGGCTGACGTAATAGACAGGGAGCTGTCTCTTTCCCTCTTCTCGAACCAAGATGGATCTCAGAGCCTCTGCCCCGACCCCGAGATATAAGAACAAATCCTCCCCCTCCTTCGGCCCCTGGAGCAGCGGAGCCTGTGTCAACTGCGCCTTGAGGGCCTGGAACGCCTCCTCGCATTTCTTGGTCCATTCAAACCTCTGACCACCCCTCAGCGTTTTGAAGAAGGGGGAGCACTTCTCCCCTGCCCGAGAAAGGAAGCGACTCAGCCCTGCTAACTTCCCTGTCAACCGTTGGACCTCCTTTGCATTCCGCGGGGACCCCAGCTCCAGGATAGCCTTGACCTTGTCTGGATTCGGCTCGACCCCCGCGGGGGTGAGGAGATGCCCCAAGAACTTCCCCCGGCTGGCCCCAAAGACACACTTAAGGGGATTCAACCGCATCTTGTATCTGCGCAGGGTGGTGAAGGTCTCCTCCAGGTCCCGGAGGTGGGAGTCCACCTCCCGGCTTTTGATCATGAGGTCGTCCACGTATACCTCCAAATTCCTCCCCCTCTGCTCCTTAAAGACCCTATCAATCATTTTCTGGTAGGTGGCCCCAGCGTTCTTCAGCCCGAATGACATCATCTTGTAGCAGTAGCAGCCGTCCCCTGTGATGAACGAGACATCCTTGATGTCCGGGGGGTGCATCCTGATCTGATGGTAACCTGAAAAGGCATCTAAAAAACTCATTACAGAAAAGCCGACGGCTGAGTCAACCAGCGCGTCGATCCGAGGCAAAGGATAACAGTCCTTAGGACAAGCTTTATTGAGTAAGCAAAAATCGATACACAATCGCCAACGGCCGTCTCCTTTTTTGACCATCACAATGTTGGAGACCCAGCCGGGGTACGAATCTCGGACACGAAGCCAGCCTTGAGAAGCTTCGCCACCTCCTCCCTGATGGGTTCCGCCAGGCTTGTCTGCCGTGGATCTCTTTTTCTGCTGAACGGGGCGTGTTCCCGGGTCCAGGTTGAGGCGGTGGCAAGCCACATCTGCGTCAACCCCCGGCATCTCCGCGGCGTTCCAGGCGAAGATGTCCACGTTCTTCTGGATGCACTCCAGCATCCTGCCCTGGTCCTCCGGGGTCAGCCCCCCGCTGACGCGGATCTTCTCCATCCTGCCTCCACGGGTGAGCACCTCCAGCTCTACCACTTCCTCCGCGGCCTCCAGCCTGGACTTCTCCGCCCATCCTTCAGCATCCCCTTCATCCGGGACGGGGACCTCTACCTCCATCTCTTCTCCCGCGCCCCTCACCTCGGCTACCTCCTCCAGATCTCCTCCTTCTGCTTCCTCAGCGCGACTCTCTACCCCCAGCTCCTCGCTGACAACCTCCTGCTCGGCCTCCTCCATCCTCCGACCCATCTCCTCGGCCCCCTCCTGCCAAGAGATAGTGTTCACCGCGGTGACATAGCACTCCCGTGCCACCTTTGGGTCCCCCCTAACTCTGACCTGGATCCCCTCGGCGTTGAACTTTAAGCATTGATGGAAAGACGAGGGGACACAGCGGAAGGCGCTGATAAGGGGCCTCCTGAAGATTGCGCTGTAGTTGCTGGGGGCGTCCACAATGACGAACTTGCAGTTTCGGGACTGCCCCCCAGGGTGACATGGAGGCCAACTCCTCCCTCTACTTCCTTCCTTTCTCCCGAGAACCCGAACAAGGGCCCGTCCGAGGCCAACACCCTCTTAGCCTCCACCTTCATTGCGTCAAACGCCTTTTTGAAGACGACGTTGACGGAGCTCCCATTGTCCACGAGGATTCGTGAGACAGTGAAATTCTCGATGGCGGCCTTGATGACCAGCGCATCACAGAACGGATTCTCGTGGTCTGGCATATCACTTCTGGAGAAGGTGATCCTCTCCTCCGGCGGCGGGGTTTGGGATGTAGAGGCGACGCTCCGCCGGTACATGGTGTGGAGGCTTGCCTTGCGGGAAGCCTCGATCCCCACTCCCCCGTGGATCACTCTGATCCCTCCTCGGGTCCCGACATCAACCCGGTCCTCGCAACGATCCTCCTCCGCCCGAGGCAGGACCTCCTCGATTCTCACTTCTTGCCGCGCCTCCTCCTGCTGCTGCTACCGCTCCCTATTCCCTCTCATCTCCAAGAATTCCCGGCACGTGGCTGTTGCGTGCCCCTCTTCCTGATGGAAGTCGCAATAGGGCAGCTCCACCCTGAACTCCCTTCTCCTCCTCCTCATGATCCCCCTCCTTGCTCCCAAAGCTATGGCCATGGCCTCCTCCTGATCGGGGAGCCGGGGCCTCTGACCCTGCCTCCAGCCCGGTGGGTGGAACTGGTCCTGCCTCCCCTGATAGTGACCCCTTCCGAAGTACCCTCTCTGTGGCCCTTGCCCCTGCCCTTCAGGTCTCTATCCCAGCCGACGGTCGGGCTCCTGGTGCCCCCACCTCGGCTGCTGCTGCCACTGGAGCTGCCTCTGCTCCCTCTGCCTAGGCTCCCCTCTTCTCCCTTCCTGTCCTCTTCCTCCCTTCGACTCCTTTTCCTCCTCCGTCGCCCACCTAGCCAGCTTCCTTGCGAATTCCGGGTTCGACGCCTCCCCGTCGACCTCTCTCGTCGCCCTCTCCATCAACTCCTTGTAGGAGAGAGGGGGAACTCTCTTCAGCTCCATTCGGAAGAAACCCTGCTGCAGGCCCAGGGTGAAAGCCATCATCAGACTATGGTCCGGCATCTCCTGGACCTGGGTAACCTCCTCCTGAAATCGATCCACATAGCTCCCCAATGTCTCGTTCACTCCTTGCTTAATATGGAACAAGGACTCAGACTCCTTCTTCCTCTTCTTCGAAGTAGTGAACCTCAACATGAATCCTCGACGCAGGTCCTCAAAACAGTAGATGGAGCTGGCCGGGAGCTGGTGGAACCACTCCCTTGCCTTCTCTCGGAGGGTGATGGCGAAGAGACGACACTTGAATCCGTCCGACATCTGACGGATGGAGACCACGTATTCGAACCATTGGACGTGCTGAACCGGGTCTCCCTTCCCGGTGTAGTAGGACATCTCGGGCTCCCTGAACCCTTCTGGTACTAGTGCTGAGGAGACCAGCTTGCTGAAAGGACTGCCTCCCCCCACTGGGCGAGCCGGCGAATCTCGCGGACCCAGCTCGCCGAACCTGCCTCGGCTTGACGAGCCGGGGAAAAGCTCGCGCCCCGGGAGCTCGCATCCTCGGCCTTCCTCGGCCACTTCCTTTCCAGCTCGCCGGCCAGGGGCGTCCTTGCCCAAAGAGGGGGCGGCCGCGATCTGGGCTGCCGGAGTCGAGTACTCGTCCCGCGCGCCGAGTGCGATCCTGACGAGGCCCAGCACCTCGCTCCTGAAGTCCTCCAACATCCCTACTGTTGCGAGAGGCGGGGGGGGGGGATGGCGAGTCCTGCCTGTCAGATCCTTGTCCTCCCGTCATTGAGCTCGCCGAAGCTTTTCCACACTGACCACTCTCCACGCTCACCGCACCAAAATATTGAAACCGGAATCCGGCCTCTTGTGGAGTTCGACCCTTGGGGAAGGGGTGGTCTCGCGCCTACTTTGCTCCTACAAGAAAAACAACGAAGAAGACAAGAAGAAACAGACCCAAGGGCTCGGCAGGGAGGTCCCACCACAAACCCGGAAGATCTCTGAGCGCTTCCCCTCCTTGGCCAGAAGCCGAGCTAAGGTACCCTCAGAGAGCACTTGAAAACGAGAGTAAGGAGGCACCAAAAGCGTCCCCTCTGAGGTACCCCTTGGGTCTTATTTATAGTTTTTTGGAATCTGAACTGCCAATAACCGAAAGAACTGACCTGAAAATACCAAAAAGCCCTCAGTTGAGCCTGCCAACAGCCAAACTCCGCTATTCTAAGTAGCTATGCGCAGTCCAACCTGGTCTGCCAACAGCGTGGCTCCGCTGTTCTGAGGGGCTATTCGCACCCCTTGGGAGTCAGCTCGCCTCCAATCCTCCTCCGCGGGAGGCGAGCACGACCTGGCTCCAGCTGCCCGCCTATTCTCCCTGGGCGAGCGCGAGCCGGACCGTCGCGACCTGCCTGTCTTCTGCCGGGGCGGACCGGCGGACCAGGTCGCGTGTGGGGGCTGGCCGGCGGCCACCGCGACCCCGATCGGCTCGCTAGTCGCGGGTCGCCAAACTCATCCGCTTCGGCCAGTGATTCTCTGCGCGACCTGCTCGCTCGCCTCGCCCGGCTCGCTCGCCTGAAATGGGCGGGAGCGGGCCAGCCCTCCTGCCGTATATCCGTTTTGCCGCTTGGGTGCGGGTCGCGGGGCTAGGTATGCTCGACCTCCCTGGCGGGACCCGCTCGCCGGACACGGGGTTGTACAGTCATGCCCTTTCTTTTGCATATAGTAGTTTGTTGCCGGGTTGGTAGACCCTTTTTATTTGCTCATAAATCTAATGCTCTATTTACCTTTTTGATTATTTTCTTGCTGAGGTGTTCTTTTCTTGAATGCCTCAGGTCCAGGTTGTAGCCAGTTCGGCGGCTAGTTCTTTTGGAGGGGCTTGTTGGTGGCCTCTTGGGTAGCTGAGATAGCTGATCCCCGATTTTGTGAGGTAGTTCTTTACCTTTCTGTATAGACATACATTCTCGCCAGTGGATTCGTGTCAGGTTGTTGACGCTCACTGGTGGCTTCTTGCGATGCTGGGTATGAACATAAACTGCTATTTTTGCCTATTTGTGGTTGTTTACTTGCTTCTGGGAAGGATTTATGCTAGGTTGCATGTTAGATATTTTAAACCATAAAAGCATTACTATATGTATCTCATGCATAACATATTTATAAAACCAAGACACTATTTTTCCTTAGCGTAAAGGACTATCTTTCATATATACTATATTCACTTTAGAGTCGTGCATACCATGAGTCGTCCCTCGGGGACACTTATGCTCATTTAGGGTGTCAACTTAATTGAACCAAAGTATTTTCTGCTATGTATAAATATACTTTTAATTGTGGACTAGCTGATCCACCGTGCCGAGGGATACGGCCATTCAACATAACTGGTTATTGTTGAAACCAAAAACTTGGTCTCTCGTGGAGTTCGGGGTCCCAAAAGAGGGGTGACCTCACACCTACTACACTCGGAGGAACGTCACGGACCGAAGACTTGGGAAACTATGAACAGACCCTCGGCTCTAGCGCGGAGGTCCCATCTCACACCCAGAAGGCTACCTGAGCTCTTCCCCTCCCTAGCCAATGCTCGAGCTAGGGTGCCTTGGAGGAGCCCTCTCTACTCTACCAAGGAGGAACTAAGGGAGGAGGAAGCCAAAAAGATCCTCCCCAAAGGCACCCAAGGGGGTCTATTTATAGTTTTTTCCAAGCACATGACCCACAATGTCTGAAACGCCCCCAAGGCAAATAAGCCTTGGGCCAATAGGGAACCGCCACGCCGGGGGGCAAAGAGGTAAAAACATCCCGGGGGCAAAAACGGTAACGACAAGGCCCAAAGGGGGCCAAGGATGGGGAGAGCCCACATGCCAAACCGCAGGGCGGGCGAGACCCGGCCCTGGGCCGGTCTCCCCCCCCCACCAGCCCGCGGGGCGGGCGAGACCCGGCCCCGGGCCGGTCTCCCCCCCACCAGCCCGCGGGGCGGGCGAGACCCGGCCCCGGGCCGGTCTCGCCCCCACCTGCCCGCGGGGCGGGCGAGACCCTACCCCGGGCCGGTCTCGCCCCCACCTGCCCGCGGGGCGAGCGAGACCCGGCCCCGGGCCGGTCTCGCCCGCCCCGCGGGCTGGTGGGGGGGGAGACCGGCCCGGGGCCGGGTCTCGCCCGCCCCGCGGGCTGGGGGGGGGGGTGGGGGGGGAGATCGGCCCAGGGCCGGGTCTCGCCCGCCCTGCGGTTTGGCATGTGGGCTCTCCCCATCCTTGGCCCCCTTTGGGCCTTGTCGTTACCGTTTTTGCCCCCGGGATGTTTTTACCTCTTTGCCCCCCGGCGTGGCGGTTCCCTATTGGCCCAAGGCTTATTTGCCTTGGGGGCGTTTCAGACATTGTGGGTCTTGTGCTTGGAAAAAACTATAAATAGACCCCCTTGGGTGCCTTTGGGGAGGATCTTTTTGGCTTCCTCCTCCCTTAGTTCCTCCTTGGTAGAGTAGAGAGGGCTCCTCCAAGGCACCCTAGCTCGAGCATTGGCTAGGGAGGGGAAGAGCTCAGGTAGCCTTCCGGGTGTGAGGTGGGACCTCCGCGCTAGAGCCGACGGTCTGTTCATAGTTTCCCAAGTCTTCGGTCTGTGACGTTCCTCCGAGTGTAGTAGGTGTGAGGTCACCCCTCTTTTGGGACCCCGAACTCCACGAGAGACCAAGTTTTTGGTTTCAACATTTTGGTGCGGTGAGCGTGGAGAGTGACCAGCACAGAAGATCTCGGGAGAGAGTCATGACTGGAGGTGAGGGAGGTAGTGATGATCTCGGCGAGCTCCCTAGCTCGGGACCCTTTGTAGGGAGGCAAGAGTTCATGGCCTCCATCCAGGGTATCATGGAGATGCTGCGAAGCATTGCTCCTCAGGGTGGCAGCTCCACCCCGACCCCCCAGGAGCTAGCTCCCCCCCTCGACGAGTCGACTCCCAGGTGTCTAGGCGAGATGACCCCAGCGGGGGGAGAAGGAAGTGCACCGGGAAGAAGGCCCGGGAAGGAGAGGATGGGAGATGGGGTCGAGCGAGACCTCACCGGCCGGGAGCTGTTCTCCAGCCCGGCAAGTGCCAACCTCCCAGGCGAGCAGGTCGCGCGAGTGGAGGTGGCGAGACCACCCCTTAGGGGGTCACCCTTCAGCGAGCTGATCATCTCAGCTCCCGTTCCCGAGGGGTTCAGAGATCCAGACATGGCTTACTACACGGGGAAGGATGACCCCGTCCAGTATCTGCAGTGGTTCGAGGATGCCGTCTCTATCAGACCGATGACAGATGCCTTCAAGTGTCGCCTCTTTGCGATCACGCTGAAGGAAAAGGCAAGAGACTGGTTCCACCAACTCCCTCCGAGGTCGATCTATGGGTTCGAGGACTTGAGCCGAAGCTTCCAGCTCCGCTTCTCCACCTCCAAGAAGCGGAAGAGGAGTCCTGAGTCCATCTTCTTGATAAGGCAGGGGGCCGAGGAGTCGCTGGCCCGCTACGTAGACAGGTTCCAAGAGGAGATCTTGGAGGTCCAGGAGATGCCAGGGTATGCTCTCCAGATGGCCTTCACCGTTGGGCTGAAGGAGGGCTTCTTCAAGATGAGCTTGACCCGGAAGGCCCCCCTTTCCTTCGAGGAGCTGATGGAAAGGGCGGCAGAGGAGATTGCCATGGAGGCAGCCAACCCGACATTTGTCATGAGGTTGGAAACGTTGACGGAGGTGGAGTCAAAGGAGCAGGGTGGCTCAAGGCATCAGGAAGGTAAAAGGAGAGAGGAGCAGAGAGCTCAGGGGTTCCAAGGACAGGAGGGTCCGGAACCAGGCTGGAGGCAGCAGGGAGGACCTGCCCAAGGTCCAGGAAGAGCTCTCATCCAAGGAGGGGGGAACTTCCACGGGGGCCAAGGGAGGTTCAACTTCCAGAGGCAGGCCCCAAGGCAACACTTACCCCCGCCGCAGCAAGCCTTGGCGATAGGAGGGGGAAGAGGTAACAGGAGAGTGCGTCCAGCCCGCCGAAAGAGGGGAGAAAGAGCGATGCTCTACTGCGACTTCCACCAGGTGGAGGGGCACGCCACGGCTACCTGCCCCGAGTTCTTGGAGGTGAGAGGGGAGAGAGGTCCTGCCCAGCCGCAGCCGCCGGTACGAGTAGAAGAGGTTCTACCCGGAGGAGGGGGTGATGATATATGCGAGGATCGGGTCGACGTGGGAACCCGAGGCGGTATAGGAGTGATCCACGGTGGAGTGGGGTTGAGGCCACCCGGAAGGCAAGCCTCCATGTCATGTACCGAAGGAGCGTCGCCTCAACCGACGATGGCTCGGAAGCTCTTTATAGCAAGTGTGCATGTGCATTAAGTGGTGGGTCTTTATCATTGGACGGTCGTTCACACCGACGTTGATACGTTGACTTGGCGAGTGTAAGTGTTCACTTAGCCCATAAAAGACTGGTGGTTTTTCCAGCACTAGTACAAGAGACTCAGTAGCACCTGATTGTGGGTGTACCAAGTAGTACGTAGGGTCTAGGCTGTGTAGTGTGAATACCAACCTAGGAGTGGGGAGGTCCAACCCACTGCCTCTGTTTGCCACTACGGGAGGTACCTGAGAGTTTAGCTAACTCCAAATGGGGAAACTAAAGGTCTTTGCGTATAGAGTCGGGTGAGTGCATTGTACTTATGTGAGACATATCATACATCATGCATGGCATTTCATTTCATACATAACATTGCATAAAACTTCTACGCATAACGTATAGATTATTATGGGATCTTTTATACGTTAGACCTTACAAAACGATCCCTTAACTTATAAGTCTATATGTGCATTCTTATAGGTTAATGTTACATTCTCTGTGATGATAGTTAATTTTTTTACCTTCACTTCATATTACTGTTTCCATTGTGTCGTTCCTTTACTTTCTGTTCATTTATATACTTACTAACATTGTGATAGATTCATTTTTAGCATATGTTAGTTCGGGCCACTGTCACCTGTTTTTGCTTATTCTCCACTTTCAGTACCTTCCTCTCATCCTCCCCCGCACGGTGCCTAGTTTTCGCAGGGGGGAGGGGAGCAAGACTTAGTTTAAACTAATGGCCTGATGGGCATAACACCAGGGACTCCAGCTGGGAGACAGACTGCAGCACCAGAGGAAACAACACATCTAGGAGGAGTTGAACCAGCCTAGACCAGGTGTGGCAGTAGTAGCGACAGTTAAGGAATCCGTGAGTAACTAGTAGCATTTCTTCCGCGAGCGTTTTGTAGTGAGGATTATATATACTAGGCAGGAGCCTTTTTATCATTCTTTTCAGACTTACTATTTCATGTTGATTAGCTTTTATATTATGTGGACTCACTTATATGACATTGTGATTGTGGACTCATCACTTATATATGATTATTTCTATTTCTTCTATGGTCATGGTTATGTATTGCCGGCAGAATAGGCGATTTTTGGCGACAACCTTCTCGGTAGTCGGTGTCATCATAAAGCGTCGGTTCTGAGCATAAGACCCAAAAAGAAAAAAAAAAGGATCTTATATAGGAGATGGGGGAGAAGCTTGCGGACATTAATGGCAGTCCGAAGATGGACCTGGTTGAGGGCTCAGACGTGGAAGAGGGCTTGGAGGGGGAAAGGAGGCAGGTTTGGAGGTGGTGTTTGCTGAGCTGGCGATGGCGTTTGTTGGACCTGGCTGTGGTGTTTGTTGGAGATGGCGAGGGCCTGGGAGATGCTCGATGGAGGGCTTGGAGTTGGTCACAGAGGCAGATTGGGTGGTGGTGCGGGAGGAGGACTTGGTGGTGGAGCGGTTGGTGGCGGCAGGCTCGGAGGTGGCCATGGAGGTGGATTGGGTGGTGGAGCGGGCGGAGGTCTCAGCGGCGACGATGGAGGAGGTGGTAGAGGTAGACTTGGCGATAGGGGTGCAAACGAGTCGAGCTCGAGTCGAGCTTGGCAAAATTTCCAAGCTCGAGCTCGAGCTTTTCATTTCGAGCTCGAGCTCGAGTTCGATGAGCTCATTTTTCTCAGCTCAAGCTCGAGCTCAAGCTCAAGGCCAACTTTTCGAGCTCGAGCTCGAGTTTCGAGCTCGCGAGCTCGAGCTCGAGCTGCTCGCGAGCTTTTTAGCTCATGAGCTTTATTTTATTATTTTTCTTATTTTTTTTATATATTTTTTAAAAAACGTATAAATAAAAAGCTCGCGAGGCGGCTCACGAGCTCATGAACAATATTAGATGAGCTCGAGCTCGGCTCGTAATCGAGCTCGAGCTCGTCGAGCCGGCTCATCGAGCTTTTTTCGAGCCGGCTCAACTCAACTTGCACCTCTATTTGGCGACTATGGTTAATTATAAAAAAACTTGTGATCTTTTAAAAAATTAATAAAATATTATTTAATTAAAATAATATAAAATCAGAATAAAAAATATAATACGAAAAAAAAATATTATTAAAAAAACGGAATAAAATAAAATATATCTTTTTATTAAAAAATTAAACTATAATAAAAATCTGAAAATTTTCAAAATAATACGAGTTTCTTCGCACGGGTTACGTCTATGCTCGAAGCTCTCGGAGGTCTTTGCCCGCATTTAGGAGGGCTTCTCCCAGCTCCACACGGGCTTCGCCCTTGCTTAATGCTCCGGGCGGCCCTCAGTCACATAGAAGGGGGCTTTGCCCGCTTCCACGTAATCTACCAGGTCAGCACCGCACCCACCACTCGCGGCCCCCTGAGCGTTATGATTGTTGTTTGATTTTGCATGTGCACTCCGGGGGCCGCGAGCGGCGGGTGCGACACCGAGCTGGTGGATTACGTGGAAGCGGAAAATCCGCTTCTATGCGGCCGAAGGCCGCCCGGAGCATCAAGAAAGGGAAAAAACCAGTGCAAAGGCGGGCGAAGCCAGCCTGGATGCGGCCAAAGGCCGCCAGAGAGTTTCGAGAAAGGGAAAAAACCAGTGCAAAGGCGGGCGAAGCCAGCCTGGATGCGGCCAAAGGCCGTCAGAGAGTTTCGAGCATGGGCGTAGCCAGTGCGAAGAAGCTCGTGTGTGTGTGTGTGTATATATATATATATATATATATATATATATATATATATATATATATATATATATATATATATATATATATATATATATATATATATATATATATATAATGGTAATGAAATACACATTTTTTAAACGGCGTACTTGAGAGTGTTGAAAATTTGATATAGCGGAAGACGGGAAACCGGCGCAGTAACACTCAACTTATCTGAACCCAAATAAACCAAATGCAAAACAGAAGAGAAAGAATCTTGTACTTTAATCAACTTCTTTACAACGCGAGACAAACATAGTAAGACATGATTCGCCGATGTATCCAACGAAGCAGAAAAATACAAGATAAATATCAGTCCGCGCGGACTCAAGGAGTAACCGCCGGAACAACTGTTGCACTACGAAGTCCGCTCAGTCCGCCTAGTCGCCAGACCGCAACCAGGACGCGCAGACATCCCGTTATTACAATGCAAGCTCTACTCGTTGATCTATAGGCCGCCTAACCGTGAGGTCGCCTAGACGCCTGACCGCACGATCTGCTACTGCCGAACTGAATAGGTCGCCAGAAGCGGACAACTTATTGAACCGGAAAACTAGTTGCAGAAGAGAGACCGCCTAGCCGCAACCCGCGACCTGCTGTTAACCGCTGGTTGTTGTCTGCAGAGTCCGCACTGTCCCTGACTGAAATCACAACCAAGTCCCTGGCTTTCCAGCGTTATCCGCACAACCTGCATATCATAAACCGGTCAACCTCTTCAAACTGCGCGGATACAAAGATCAAGTCCACAAGAACTATCCACGAGTTCACTTACTGTTCATTCGTCTCTATTGTTTATGTGATAGGGTGTCCTTTTATAGGCACGATGAGGAGTGTGGTCACCGCCCAAGCTGATAGGATGACCGCCCCATCTCACGGCAAGCAGCAAGTGTATTCGCAAGCCGCACATGCACATCCAGTCCACCGCGACCTGTGCGAGATAGCCAACCCGCCAACAGCATCACTAGGGCTGGATAGCAACACTATCCGGCTTGTCGCCAAAGGCCAAGCCAGGGACAAGCTGCCACCAGCAGACACTGCGGCATCAGCTCCTGTCCGCATGCCAGTGGACACCGCTCCAGTCCGCACGCCCTGCGGACACACCTCCAGACCGCACACTCCGAGCCCGCAGGCAAGGCACAAGCTGATAGCTGCCGGACTCGGCAGATAAGGAAAACAGTTCGCACGCCCAAGCGGACACCACTCCAATCCATACTTGCCAAGCTCTCAACCAAGCACAAGTCAACTACTGTCGAGCTTGGCGGACTGAGAAGCAGTCCGCGCTTAACCTCGTGATCTCCCCGGACTGAGCCAACATGGACCTGGTTCAGAACCAAGTACACACCACCGACCACAAGGGCTAGTCCGCACTTACTGGAGGACACATGCACCAGTCTGCCTGCCCCGGCGAACTCTATCACCTATCCACTCTAACCGGCGAACTTCGCGACTTCTGCCAGCCGCACCACCAGAGCTAGACCAAGGCATTTGCCTTGCCGGTCTATCGAGCTCCAGTCCAAACGCTCTAACCGGCGAACTCCGCAGGTACCACCTGCCGTGCCACCAGAGCAAGACCACGACATCTGTCATGCCGGTCTGCCGATGTTGGAACCGAGATTCGGCTCCACCTAGAGTTTGGACCTAGGGTGCTGCTCACATCTACTTCTCCCGAGTCGTCCCTTGGTGAGAGACTTGAATTTAGAAGATAACCCTTGGCTCTAGCGTGGAGGTCCCACCTCACACCCGGAAAACCTTTGAGATCTCCCCCTCCTTAGCCAATGCTGAGCTAGGTGTCTTGGAGGATGAAGGAAGAAGATGAGGAGTGGTTAAAACCGGATCACTCTCCAAGGCACCGCAAGGGTCTACTTATAGATTTTTGGGGTGGTCTGCCAATAGCGCAATCCTGCCGCTCTGAAATTATTGAAATAACATGGGGCTGGTATGTCAATAGCCAAACTCCGCTATTCTGAACAACTATTCACAACCCACCAGGAGCAAAATAGCAGACCCTCAAGCCGGGCAAGCTGTTCAGGCCGGGCGAGCTACTCAGGCCGGGCGAGCTGCTCAGGCCGGGCGAGCTGCACAGGCCGGGCGAGCTGCTCAGGCCGGGGGAGCTGCTCAGGCCGGGCTAGCTGCTCAGGCCGGGCGAGCTGCTCAGGCCGGGCGAGCTGCTCAACCTGGGCGAGCACTAGGGCCGAGGCGGGTGTCAGCCTCATGCCGCACCCGCCCCATAAAACAGGCCGGGGCGGGTTCCAGTCTCCCACCGCGCCCGTCCCCTAGAATAAGGCCGGGGGGAGTGTCGGCCTCCCGCTGCACGCGCCCCCTGAAGAGGGGCTATGACGGGTGCCGGCCTCCCGCCACACCCGCCCCCTAGAACAAGGCTGGGGCGAGTGCCGACCTCCCGCCACACTCGCCCCCTAGAAAAGGGGCCGGGGCGGGTGCCGGCCTCCCTCCGCCCCCGCCCCCTAGAATAAGGCCGAGGAGAGTGTCGGCCTCCCTCCGCACTCGCCCCCTAGAGAAGGGGCCGGGGCGGGTGCTGGCCTCCGGCCGCACCCGCCCCCTAGAACAAGGTCGGGGTGAGTGCCGGCCTCCCCCGAACCCGCTCCCTAGAATAAGTCCGGGGCGAGTGCAGGCCTCCCGACGCACTCGCCTCCTGAAGAGGGGCCGGGGGGGGGGGGGGGGGTGCCGGCCACCGGCCGCACCCGCCCCCTAAAACTAGGCCAGGGAGAGTGTCAGCCTCCCCCACACTCGCCACCTAAAGAGGGGTCGGGGCGGGTGCCGGCCTCCCGCCGCACCCGCCCCCTAGAACAAGGCCGGAGCGAGTGCCGACCTCCCGCCTCACTCGCCCCGTGAAGAGGGGCCGGGGCGGTTGTCGGCCTCCCGCCGCACCCGCCCCCAGACGAGTACTCCAAGCACTAGCAAGCTATGTAAGTTTTTCCTCCCCCTACTTGTATATCAAGCAAATCAACAATAAATTGGCCCCCAGGAGTGCAAAACTTCCGAAAAGCTTAAAAAATGTATCGCAAGTCTTACGCTTTCCTGGGGACCCACTCTGCAAATACGGTGTTGTACACAATCCCCGCTCTTTTCGTGCGAGTTCCGCGCTCGGAAAGAAACATCCAACCCAACGTATTCACCGAGCATAGCACTCTTGGAGCCGAAAATACATGGCCTCTCTGAGGGTTCAACCTGTCATACCAACTAACAGGAGCCTGGGTGGTGAGATCCCCTCCGGGTTGGGACTTACTCACCACTGAGGCACATTCGACCCATCCAGCTAGGGGGAGCCTGGGTGAGGAGATCCTCTCGGGGTTGGTACTTATTCTCCACCAAGGCACATTCGACCCATCCAGTTAGTGAGGGCCTGGATGAGGAGATTCTCTCCGGGGTCGGCTCCTTCTATCCTCTCGGTATAAGAGCTTACTATTGAGGCACATTCGACCCATTCAGCTAGTGGGAGCTTGCATGAGGAGATCCTCTCGGGGTTGGAACCTTCTCTCCACCGAGGCACATTCGACTCATCCAGTTATTGGGAGCCTTGATGAGGAGATCCTCTCAGGAGTTGGTTCATTCTCGCCACCGAGACACATTCGACTTATCCAGCTAGTGGGAGCCTGGATGAGGAGATCCTCTCGGGGTGAGATTAGACATGCCATTCAAACCATACTAAATCCAACATCCTCAAACGGGGAAGAAACGTTAGGTATATGACCTACTGACTCAACTGGTCAGGAGTAGAGCTCATTATAAAAACATAAACGGAAAAAGACCTTACCGAAGCAAGGTTTCTTCAGGCTGATTGGGCATGATGGCCGACATTCACCTCCTTCTCCTATGATACCTCTATCCTGCTCAAGATCTCCATGATCTTCTCCATCTCCTCTACCCTGGCTAGCTAGGAGATGGTGTTGACGGTCGTGACGTAGCACTTCCTTGCCATCCTGGGGTCTCCTCTGACCCTGACTTGGATCCCTCCAGTGTTAAACTTGAGGCACTAGTGGAAGGACGATGACACACAACGGAAGGCGCTGATGAGGGGTCTTCCGAAGATGGCATTGTAACTGCTTGGAGCATCAACAATGACGAACCGAAAGATCCTTGAGGTCCCACCCAACTTCACCTAGAGTCCGGATCCACCTTTTACCTCCTTCGTTTCCCCTGAAAATCCGAACAGGGGTCCTTCCGAGGCCAACACCCTCCTTAGTTCCACCATCATCCCGTCAAATGCCATCTTGAAAATGACTTTTACGAAGCTCCTATTGTCAACCAAGATCCGGGAGACGGTGTAGCCTTCGATGACTGCCTGGATAACCAGAGCATCACAAAACGGATCCTCATGATCCAACATGTCCTTTATTAAGAAGGTGATCCTCTCCTCTGGGAGTGGGGTCTGGGATGTCGAAGAGACGCTCCGACGGTACATGACATGGATGCTTGCCTTCCGAGTGTCCTTGATCCCTACTCCACCACAAAACACTCCTATACCTCCCCGGGGTCCTACATCGACCCGGTCCTCACATACGTCATCTCCTCCCTCTCTGGGTAGAACTTCTTCAATCCGCACCGGCGGCTGCTGCTGGGCTGGGTCTCTCGCCTCTCTCACTTCCAGGAATTCAGGGCAGGTAGCTGTGGCGTAACTCTCTACATGGTGGAAGTCACAGTATGATAACACTCTTCCTTCCCTTGTTCGACGAGTTGGGTGATTTCTCTCGTTACATCTTCCCCCTCTTCCCATCGACATGGCTTGCTGCGGTGGGGGTAGGATCTGTCTAGGGGCTTGTCTCTGGAAGTTGAACCTCCCTTGACCTCCATGAAAGTTCCCCCCACTCTGGACGAGACCTCTTCCAGGACCCTGAACGGGCCCTCCATGTTGCCTTCAACCTGGCTCCGGACCTTCCTGGGGTCCCTGGAACCCCTGAGCTCTCTGCTCTTCTCTCCTTCTTCCCTCCTGATGCCTCGAGCCACCTTGCTCCTTTGACTTTGCCTCTGTTAACCTCGCCAACTTCTTGACAAACACCGGGTTGGCCACCTCAGTTGCTATCTCCCCTACCGCCCTTTCCATCAGCTCCTCGAATGATAGGGGGGCCTTTCGGGTCAGACTCATCTTAAAGAACCCCTCACGTAACCCTACTGTAAACGCCATCTGGAGGGCATACCCTGACATCTCCTGTATGTTCAGGATCTTTTCTTGGAACCTGTCCACATATTGGGCCAATGACTCCTCAACCCTCTGACTTATCAGGAAGATGGACTCGGGACTCTTCTTCCTCTTTTTAGAAGTGGAGAAGCGAAGCTAAAAACTCCGGCTCAAGTCTTCGAACCCGTAGATCGATCTCGCAGGGAGTTGAAGGAACCAATCCTTTGCCTTGTCTTTCAACGTGATATCAAAGAGGCGACACTTGAATGCATCTGTCATCGGCCTGATAGAGACCGCATCTTTGAACCACTACAGGTGCTGGACTGGGTCATCCTTCCCGGTGTAGTAAGTTATGTCAGGTTCTCTGAACCCATCGGGAACGGGAGCTGAGACAATCAGATCGCTGAAGGGAGACCCCCTACTTGGTGGTCTTGCATGCTCCACTCGTGCGACCTGCCCGCCTGGGAGGCTAGCACTCACCGGGCTGGGGAATAACTCTCGGCCGGTAAGGTCTCGCTCGACCCCCTCTCCCATCCTTTTCTTCCCGGGCCGTCTTCCTGGTGCAGTTTCTTCTACCCCTCCTGGGGTCATCTCGCTTAGACCCCGATAAGCTGGTTCGCCGAGACCCCTGGAGGTTGTCACGCCGAGACCCCTGGGAACGAGATCTTGGGGGGTGGGGGTTGAGCAGTCACCCCGAGGGTAATACTTCGCAACATCTCCATGATGCCTTGGATGGACGTCATGAACTCTTCCCCCCTACAAAGGGTGTTGGTTTGGGGAGCTGGTTGGGGTCATCACCACCTCCATTATCTCCCGCCATGGAACCTGCTTGGGAACTTCTGTATAAGCTGTGGTTCGCGCTCACCGCACCAAAATGTTCGAACCGAGATTCGACTCTACCTAGAGTTCGGACCTAGGGTGCAGCGCACACCGACTTCTCCCGAGCCGTCCCTTGGTGAGAGACTTGAATTTGGAAGATGACCCTTGGCTCTAGCGTGGAGGTCCCACCTTACACCGTAAGATCTTTGAGATCTCCCCCTCTCTAGCCAATGTCGAGCTGGGTGTCTTGGAGGATGAAGGAAGAAGATGAGAAGTGGTGAAAACTGGATCACTCTTCAAGGCACCCCAAGGGTGTATTTATAGATTTTTTGGGATGGCCTGCCAATAGTGCAATCCTGCCGCTCTGAAATTATTGAAATACCCTGGGGCTGGTCTGCCAACAGCCAAACTCCGCAGTTCTGAACAGCTATTCGCAGCCCACAAGGGGCAAAATAGCAGACCCTCAAGTCGGGCGAGCTGCTCAGGCCGGGCGAGCTGCTCAGGTCGGGCGAGCTGTTCAGGCCGGGCGAGCTGCTCAGGCGGAGGCAGGTGTCGTCCTCGCGGCGCACCCACCCCCTAAAACAGGTCGAGGTGGGTGTCGGCCTCCCGCCACGCCCGCACCCTAGAACAAGGCCGGGGTGAGTGCCGACCTCTGGCCGCACTCGCCCCCTCAAGAGGGGCCAGGGCGGGTGCCGGACTCCCGCCGCACCTACCCACTAGAACAAGGCCTGGGCGCGTGTCAGCCTCCCGCCGCACGAGCCCCCTAGAAAAGGGGCCGGGGCAGGTGCCGGCCTCCCGCTGCACCCGCCCCCTATAATAAGGTCGGGGCGAGTGCCGGCATCCCGCCGCACTCGCCCCCTAGATAAGGGGCCAGGGCGGGTGTCGGCCTCCCGCCGCACCTGTAACACCTCCCCTGTAATGACCGTATAATATGGGTCCGGCCGAGGCCCCACAACATACAGACGCCACAGCTTCAGTATTAAAAGTTGATATAACTACCCGATCTCAAAACTCATAACCACAACACAACGAAAAAAGCAAACAGACCAGAAGTTATCCATAACATATAGGAGTATCGAAGCGTTCTTAAGGCCTTACAACAAAAGTGAGTACAAAGCTCAAATAATAATACCAGTCCTAAATGTACATAAGCACTCCTAGACTACCCCGACATGCAAGCCAGAAAACATGAGCATCAAACATACAATGTAATAAAAGTAGATCTACAACAAAACAGTAACACTTCATAAGGCTTAGGCCCTTTTGGCCGGCGAGCTAGCTCCTGCTTGCGATCCTTGCCCTGTAAAAATTTGATTGTAACATGGGTCAGCAAAGGCTGACCTCAAACTGTGTAACAAACACTCTCCTCACGGCCGCCCCTAACGGACCCCGGGGAACCCCTCAACCTGCAAGTCAGCACTTCGTATACAATATATATTTAAACAAGTAATGCACTAAGGACAGGCTTGGATGTCTCAAACAACAAACACGTTCTCTATTGTTGAGCATATAATGAAAGAGCCTACTTATGCAGCATGTATGCAAAAACCCGGGCTTCACCCAAGGCACCCTATCGCGTATGCATCTAGCACATCATCACATCATATGGGTACTCATCATTTCCCCATTGGCATAAAGCCACAAACAAAGGGGGTTACCAACATTCCCGCAACGACATACAAGCCGCCACACGTAACTCTTGCCAAGGCCCCACCCGCTCAAGGTCTTAGACCCGGGCTTGCCTGCAAGCTCTGACTTCTCATGTCAGGATTCCAACAAACACACTGACTGATTCTAAGAAGCCTTGCTGGACCCCACCTGCTCATGGCCTCATTGCCCGGGCTTGCCCCATGCTTGGCATTCTCGTCAGTCTCACAGAAGGGGACTAGTCTCGCCGGGACACTCTCCACACATGACGTGCATGTCACGGGATAGCCAGCCGACCACGGAGACACAGCCACGCCTTGGCACATCACAATCCAAGACAATTCCACCCTAATCCCTCATTCATACTGCAGCGTTCCCGCGCACCAAGGAAACCATCTACCATCAATGTAGAGCTAACCTTGTTCACCAAGAAAACCATCTACCGCCATTGAGGAGCTAACCTTGTCCGGTTCCGACTACACGTACTCACTCGAGAAAAGGGGGAAAACATCACAAACATCACAAATGGCATCTTGCCGCAACGGATCTCTACGAATCCTTAAAGCTCGTGTGCAACATCACCGAGTCGGACTAACGGTCGCGACTACGGCTTCACCCACCATGCCTAATCCACTAACGGAGCAGATCACTAATGCAAAAACATGCCGGGGACGGACTCAATCGACCCGGAGGTTCCTCTTGAACCATGGCGACCCGAACCCCTCTCATTTGAGAGTTTGGTGCCCAAAAACTAGAAAATAAAAGATGCTAAAACATGCATCCTAAAACCAAGAGGAGAAGTGTCGTTACCTTCTGACCCCTCTTCCTAGCCATGGAAAATTAGCCGGATGAAAACCTTCGCAAAGACCTTGCCTCCTCGGATCCGGACTCAGCTCGCGATTTGGAGCCCCGAAGCCTCTCCAACAACCGGATCTCTCCTTCACCTTCTTCCTTGCTCTCCCTTCTCTCTAGATCTTAGAAAGAGATTAAATGAGATAATAAGGGTTTCTAACCCTATTCCCGGGCTTAACCTAGCAGGAACAACCCTGGACCATCAGATCCCAAAAAGGAGCAATCGAACGGTCACGATCCGAACTGAAAATCAAAACACCTAGGCCGAACACGGCTCGTGACACGCCCGTGTCCAAGGCCGTGTTCCACAATCGACGCTGAAACCGTCGCACCCAAACCAGGACACAGGTCCATGACACGCCCGTGTCACATTTGACACGGCCGTGTCTAACTCGAACACGCCTGGGCTCCAGGCCATGTCCAACCCCTTACACGTCCCGGCTACAACCCGAGAAGGACACGACCAGGGACATGCCCGTGTCTCAGGCCGTGTTTGAAGTCTTGACGATCGTCGACCGCCGCTTCGTCGACTTTGCAGAAATTCGTCGAGAACGCTTGACACGGCCGTGGACACGCCCGTGTCCTAGGCCGTGTTCCCTGCCTGTGTCGACACAACTGTGTCGACACCTCTGTGTCGACACATCTGTGTCGACACCTCCCCTGTGTCGACACACCTATGTCGACACCTCTGTGTCGACACCTTCTCCTCTGTGTCGACACAACTGTGTCGACACCTCTGTGTGGACACCACTGTGTCGACACCTCTGTGTCGACACCTCTGTGTCGACACCTCCCTTGTGTCGACACTCGAGGGAACACGCCTGCGACACGGGCTCCGACACGGGCGTGTCGGAGGGCGTGTCCCCCACTAGTCGACGAACTGAGCGAAAAATCATCGACTTCCCGGGCTCTCGACGAACCCGGTACGACACAGCCATGGACACGCCAGTGTCCTAGGCCGTGTGACCCTCACCAAGACCCAAACTTGGCTCTCGACGCTGCTCGTCCTTCTTTAGAATTTTGGGGCGTTACAGCACCCGCTCCCTAGAACAAGGCCGGGGAGAGTGCTGGCCTCCCGCCGCATTCGTCCCCTGAAGAGGGGTCGGGGCGGGTGCCGGCCACCCGCCGCAACCGCCCCCTAAAACTAGGCTGGGGCGCGTGCCAGCCTCCCGTCGCACCAGCCCATTGAAAAGGGGCCGGGGCGGGTGCCGGCCTCCTGCCGCACCCGCTTCCTAGAACAAGGCCGGGGCGAGTGCTGGCCTCCCGCCGCACGCGCCCCCTGAAGAGGGGCCGGGCGGGTGTCAGCCTCCCGCCGCACCCTCCCCCTGACGAGTACTCCAAGCACTAGCAAGCTAGACAAGTTTTTCCTTTCCATACTAGTATATCAAGCAGATCAACAATAAATTGGCCCTCAGGAGTGCAAAGCCCCCAAAAAGCTTAAAAAATGTATTGCAAGTCTTACGCCTTCCTGGGGACCCCACTCCGCGAATACGGGGTTGTACAGCCGAGCTCTGGTTCAGTCCGCTCTACCCGGCGAACTCCGTGGCTACCACCTGACGCGCCACCAGAGCAAGACCAAGGCATCTGTCATGCCGGTCTGCCGTGCTCCGGTCCAGTCTGCGACCTTGCCGGACTCCGCGGATACAGAAGCTATCCGCTCAGTTACCTTCTAGGAACAAACTGCATGCAGAGCATAAGCAGGTCTGGCAGGCCGCCACCTCTGTCCGCACAGACCATGCGAACAGATCGCTCAGGCTGCCAAGGAACAAGCCGACTGCAACAGATCTGCCGACCTGGCTATCCGCCAGTCCTGTCTGCATAGACCGCGCGGATAGGTCGTCCAGGTCGCCGAATCACCTACTTTCACTTCACCATTTTCAACAGAGAATGCTGAGATATCCCACGATGTGAGACTAATTAAATTGATAGCAATGTTCACATCCGCCTTCTCCCATATCTGTTTGTACGTGTGTGTCTGTGTGTAATGAGATACACGACACGTGTACAAGCCCAGACATACACGCATACACAGTCACACAGATAGTACATGTGCACGAACAGACACACACATGTGCACGAATACACAAAGACTTATATTAAATAAGATTTATTTTAAGTCCATTATTTTTATATGCATAATTTTTTTAATAGTGATAATCAATTATTATCCACATTAAGGATGATATCAAATCAAGTTCGATCGCGTCAGATTTGATTCGAAATATATATTTTCAACTTAGAGTTGACTCGAAATCAAAAGCAACTTTCAATCAAGCCAGCTCGACTAAAAATTGACATAATTTCGAGCGGGCTCAAATCAATTTCGAATTGACTCAAAATAAATTTTTTTTGCTATATAAAATTAATTATTTTCACGATCTATAAAGTCCTGACTTTAATGTAATGCTCAAAAGTATTTTTATTAATAAGTAGTAAATAATTATTTAGCAAAATTAATTTTAAATGAAGAAGATAAAAAAATTAAATTGACGATCATTTATATCAAATGTCACATCTAATCAATTCTAGAAACAGGAAATGGAAAAAATGATTAAGATAGGAAGCGCAGGACCCTATAAAAGTTATAAAAAATTGTCATTGGTGGGATTAGGAAATATTGTCATTACTGGGAAACGAACTACTGAGTTTATAATTAATATTTAACTAGTGACTGGATTAGGAAAAATTCTAGATCCTCCAGTGCATCAAAGGTTCTTCTAAAAAATCTACATAAAAATGTGAACTTTATTGTTGACTCTTTTTTTCATACTTTTATTTGATGCAACATGTGGCTATGCTCTGTAAACCACGTACATTTACTCTATTTGATGTAGAATTGTTTACAAGAAACATGTGCATGTTTCTTCACTTTATTGACCATTTAAATTTCAACTCAAATGATCTCAAACAGTTACATGATACTTAAAATGAACTGAGGAGTATATGATTGCTCACAAACACAAGTGTACCGTCTTAATATGTTACTGATTTTTTATTCCTGGTACGCCTGATCCTACTTTTTACAAGTACAAGTCAAACCTAGAAAATAGGGGTTACAGAGCCCCTTTCATTGACTGAACTTTAAACAAATATACATATGGATTTACTTTGACTAACAACTGTCATAAATTTGATATATCTTATACCAAAGATAACTTAGTTTTTTACAGGTGTTGCGGGAAAAAGGCCTGGATTCAAGATTTGGAGTTATTTCGGAGGCCCCTTTTTCTTCTTCTTGTCTTGGCTTAGATCATCCCTTCTTCTTCTTGTCTTGGCTTAGATCATCATCCTTCCCATAAGCCGAGAAGGGTATGACGCCGATCTTTTTCCGCATTTCAGCAAATCGAGTGCGATCAAGGGGTTTTGTTAGTAGATCTGCAAATTGGTCTTTTGTAGGGCAAAAATCTACTTTAATTATTCCTTTTTCAACTTGATCGCGTATGAAGTGGTACCGTAAGTCAATGTGTTTACTGCGTTTTTGGATAATTGGATTTGTGGCTAGAAAAATGGTAGAGGTATTATCACACTGGATAGTTGTGGCGGTACCTTCAGCTTCTCTATTGATTTCTTTTAACATTTGTCTGATCCATAGACATTCACACCCTGCTGTGCCAAGGGCCATAAATTCGGCTTCAGTTGTTGACAAGGCTACCATTGGTTGTTTGCGCACGCCCCAAGTGATGGGATTTGAACCGAGAAGAAATAGATAGCCAGTAGTACTCTTTTGATCGTCAAGATTAGCGCCCCAATCTGCATCTGCATATCCTTTGAGATCTTGATCACATTCTTGTTTATACAATAAGCCATAGTTTTGTGTTCCTTTGATGTATCGCAGGATACAATGTACAGCTAGAAGATGTTGTTTGGAGGGAGCTTGCATAAACCTTGTCACTTGATGAACGGCATGTGCGATGTCAGGGCGTGTGTTAGTTAAGTACATTAACGATCCAATTAAGGATTGATAATGTTTAACATCGACGGTTTCGTCTTCAGTAGTTGCTTTCTTGAGTAATTATTTTGTAGGCATCGGTGTTAAGGTAGCATTACAGTGCTCAAATTGAGCTCTGATAAGTAATTCTGCTGTAAATTTTTGCTGATATAAGAATATACCTGTGGGAAGATAATGAAGTTGCAGACCAAGGAAGTATTTCATTATGCCTAGATCTGTCATGTCATATGTAGCTTCCATTTGTTGTTTAAATTTGAGGATCATTGATTTGCAATTCCCAGTTACAAGCATATCGTCAACATAAAGGCATACTATCAATTGCTTTGCATCTTGCCTCTTTAGGTACAAAGAAGGATCACTAGTGCATCGACTGAAGCCTTGAGAAAGAAAATATTTGTCTATATTAATATTCCATGCTCTAGGGTCTTGTCTAAGCCCATATAACGCTTTATGAAGTTTATATACCTTCTCTTTATCTTTTCCTTCTTTTGTGAATCCCTTTGGCTGTTGGACATAAACTTATTCTTCTAATATTCCATTTAGAAAGGTTGCTTTAACATCTAAATGGTATATTGGAAAATTATGTTCAGCTGCATAGGCGATTAAAAGTCTTATAGTATCCATCCAGGCTACTGGAGCAAATGTTTCATCATAATTTTCTCCTTGTTTTTGTGAGCATCCCTTTGCAACTAATCGGGCTTTGTGTTTAGATATGGCTCCAGATTCAGTATATTTTGTTTTAAATAACCACCTGAGGCCTATGAGCTGTTTATTTTGAGGAAGAGTAACTAATGACCAAGTTTTATTTTTTACAATAGTTTTCCACTATTCTTCCATCGCTTCAACCCATTTAGGATCTAAACATGCTTCTTCATAGCGTGTAAGAGTAGTTGAGGTAAATAATGCAGATTCAGTTTCTTGATATAATTCTTCTAAACTCTGTGTTTTTATGGGAGATGATGAAGAGGAAGTCGAGGAAGAATCTGTGGAAACAGGTTCATGTGGACTGTCATCAAGAGATCCTTCAAAAATGTAGGGGCTATCTTCTGGATAACCTTCTGTTTTATTTTGGACTTGACTTTGAATATGTTGAAGTGTGACTTTATGTGGTTAAGAAACTTCCTCATATGAGTCCCAATTCCAGTGTGTTGATTCGTTAAAGATAACATTTCTTGAGACAATCAACTTACTAGTAATAGGATTGAAGAGTCTATAGGCTTTAGATTCTTCACTATATCCTATAAATATGCATTTTCTCCTTTTTTATCTAACTTATCTCTTGACTCCGGGGAAGTAAGAGTGTAAGCAATACAACCTAACACCCTTAGGTGTTCTACTAATGGTGTTCTTTGTTTCAACAAAAAATAAGGTGTACTATTGTTGAGAGTTTTTGTATGTATTCTGTTTAGCAGATATGTGGCTGTTTGTGTTGCCTCAACCCAGAATCTCTTGGGAAGTTGTTTTACTTGTTGCATCGATCTTTCCATCTCTAATATGGTGCAGTTTCTCCTCTCAACAACTCCATATTGTTGAGAACGTGGGTCTGTAAGTTGTCGTTTTATACCTGCTTCCTGACATACTAAGATAAAGGCTTTAAAGGTGAACTCACCACCTCTATTAGTTCTTAATCATTTTATTTACACCTTGTTTCCATTTCTATTTTCCTTCTGAACAATAGGAATGTACTTAGTGCTTCACATTTATTTACTAAATGAAAGAGCCACATATATCTACTAAAATTGTCCACAAAAAGTAGATAATACTTTTTTCCTCCAATAGAAGCTGTTGGTGCTGGCCCCCAAATGTCTGCATGTATTAACTCCAATGGCATAGCAGATCTAATGATGGTTTGCTTAGGAAATGGTAACACATGTGCCTTGCCATAAACACAATCTTCACAAAAATCTGTCACTTGTTTTGGAAAATTTGGAAGACCCTTTACTAGGTGAAAATGTTTAGTTGTCTACCTAAATCACCTAGAAGAGGGTGAATAGGTGAGTTCTGCGTCTTTTTGTGGAATAAAAATTGTACGAGCGATGCACAAAAAATAAACAAGCAAACCACAGACGACACCAAAAATTATAGTGGTTCCCCAACCTTGGGTACATCCACTTTCCACCTCTCTGATCTAGCAACACACTAGACTCGACTACTCTACTATTCTCTAGGATTGAAAACAACCATACAACTCGGAACAAAGTTCCTACAACTCGGAGTAAAACAACTCCTACAAAAACTCAGAGAACAACTCCTACAAAACTCGGAGAATAACTCTTACAATAATAAAATGAATTTACAATCAGAAATAACAAACTTGTCTTTCACAGATCTGGCTGAATCTCGGGTTCTTCCTTCTTAAAAAACTGAAAAGCCCTATCAGAAAAGTTGAGGAAGAGATCTGAGAATCCTTCGATCTGAGAACTTAGGATCACCACGATCAAGGAGAAGATTTGGAGATGTCAAAAATCTTGATCGGTGAACTCCTTCTTGTCTGAATCTCTGGATCGAGAAGTTTGGCGATGAAGAACAGAGCGAGGACGCTTCTCGATTTAGAAAGTAGAAAACGATTCAGAATTCTGTATAATACTACTTAGGGTTTGTCGATTCTGACAAGATGTTTTATAGACCTTTCATAACGGTCTAAATTACATTAAATGCACGCATGTGAACCAATAAGGAGTTAATGATATTTGAAATCAAATCAGTCAGATACTTAAGAAAATTCAGAAATCTGCATTCCGTTTCTCGTGAGTAAGCGTTCTCGAGAAGATATTTCTGTTTCTCGAGAAGAGTTTTGAAGTTCTCGAGAAGAAATACTTAAGAAAAGTGTAAGAAATGAATTCTGGCATCTCGAGAATGAGGAGACTTACTCAAGAAGAATAAACTTTTGTTCTCGAGAAAAATTCTTCTATTACTCGAGAACAAGGAAGTATCTCGAGAAAATATTTTTGTGTCTCGAGAAACAATATCTGGTTCTCAAGAACTATTTCTGGCCTTCTCGAGAAAAGTCTTCAGCTTTCTCGAGAAAGAGACTTAGAAAAATTTAGAGCTTATTTTAAGGTAACTCGAGAAGGAAAGTCATGATCTACTCGAGTACGCATGACTTTCACGAGAACTGTACTAGGCTTTCTCGAGAACAGCTTCTCCTACTCAAATACTTGACTGAGCTCACTCGGGTACTAAATTTAATTCTACTCGAGTACAATAAGTCCTTCTCGAGAAAAACACAGAATTTTTTTATATTCTGAAAAATGATTTTCTTTAAGGAATCCAGCAACAAGTCTTTCTCCCATAGCTTTAGTACTTGAAAATGAAGTGTGTCGCAATAAAGAGGTTACACATGAGTCAACACCATGGATCACACAATGAGAGATTACATTATATGGTCTTTTGTTTGGTGACCCATTGTAAACTGATATTGGCCTACACTTGTCAATTATAACCTACAAGCACTCAACTTGAAAAGACATCAAATACAAGCTTAATTCATCTTACTTCAAGGGTGACTTCATAAAAATTTAGGTTTTTTGTGGATACAATACCGAACACTAGGGCTTTCTTTTGCATCAGCTGTAGAGCTTGCCAGTGAAGGTGACCTAGCCTATGATGTCAAAGCGGAATGAGGGAAGGGAAACTAGGTTGCTGCCCTATACTCTTGAGCTGTAGAGTGAATAATTGATTGTTGGTAGATATTGCTGAGGCTAGAATGTCACCAGAGGCCTTGTTTCTTATTATAGCTCCATTTGCATCAAAAGTAATATGATATCCTTTTAATACTAGTTGACCAACACTTAATAAATTTTGACTTAATGTTGGAACGAGATTAACATCAGCTAATTGTTTAGTTTACCCGTTTGATCTTGTATATAAATATTTCCTTTGCCTTCAATCTGAGTTGTGTATCCATTTCCAAGCACAACTTGAACTTTAATTGTTCTATCTAGTTGATGGAATTTGAAAGCATCGTTGGTCATGTGGCATGAACAACCACTATAAAGATACCATAAATCAGTTGCAAGATCTTTCTCTTTAGTTTTTAAGTAAAACATCTGCTCAATATGAGTATCAATTACTTCTGATACCTTGACTACCTCTTTGGTACTATTCCAGCAGTTGGAAAAGGAGTGGTTGGGAGCTGAACAATTCTTACATCTAAAGAAACAATCCTTAGATATATGATTAGTTTTTTTTGCAAATAATGCAATATTTATCTCCATTACGATTTCCAGCTAACTGTACTTTCTCATTTTCAGGTGTCCACTGCTTAATTATCTGCCTCTGTGACGGTGAACCTTTGTGTATGTTTTTAGACTTGTTTTAGGCAGAACTTTTGTTGTATGAACTTTTACTTGAAGTGCTTGATCTAACAGTGGATTTAGATTATCCAATCTTTCCTCATGGGTTTGTAATGACCCATGAGAGCAGTTAGAGAAAGAGTTCTCAGATCCTTAGACTCTTCTATAACTGTAACTACATGATAAAAACTAGCAGGCAAGCTACGTAGTAATTTGGGCACAATTTGTCTATCCTCAATTGTGTCTCCAAGATTATGTATTTGATTAATAATATGAAGAGTTTTGGTAAGGAGGTGTTCTACTTTTTCACCAGCTTTCATGGATAACTTTTCAAACTCTTTCAACATATTTTGAAGTTTTAAGGAAATAACTTTCTCATCCCCTTTATATGATTCTTTTAGTATATCCCAAGCAACTTTTGTTGTTTGAGCTCCCATTATTTGATGGAACAGTGATTCTGCTACACCTTGAAATATTAAGCAAAGAGCTCTTGCATCTTTCCGATTTACTTCTTCTTGTAATTTTGCTTTTTTAGTGGAATCAGTGCCTTTTATGGGGGAGATTAACACAGGTCCTATTTTACAAGGTTCTGGTAACTCTGGTCCATGTGAGACAATCTCCCACAAACCTTGTGAAATAAAGATTGCACACATATGAATACTCCAAAAATCATACTTGTCACCTGTGAATACTGGAATGGTAGTTTGGGATAAAGAAAAACTTGAAGAAGCCATAAACTCCAATGATGATCCAAGAATGCACCGACAAGTATACCTCTGATACCACTGGTACTTAAAATGAACTAAGGAGTATATGATTGCTCACAAACACAAGTATATCGTTTAATATGTTACTGATTTTTTATATTCCTGGTACTCCTAGTCATACTTTTTACAAGTACAAGTCAAACTTTTTATAGGCTGAGGAAATAGGGATTACAAAGCCCCTTTCATTGACAGAACTTTAAACAAAAATACATATGGATTTACTTTGACTAACAACTGTCATAAGTTTGATATATCATATACCAAAGATAACTTAGTTTGTTTTTTTACAGGTGTTGCAAGAAAAAGGCCTGCATTCAAGATCTGGAGCTATTTTTAGTGGGCCCTTCTTCTTCTTGTCTTGTCTTAGATCTTCCCTTCTTCTTCTTGTCTTTGCTTAGATCATCATTATAGATCTCCAACACTAAGGGGCAACTCTATTCCTTCTATATACAGAATCACAACTTCAAATGGATCCATGATTTCACCTCCATTGACAAGTTTATAACAATTATACTCATAGATAATGGACTTCTATATGTAATCTAACCTAAAAAGGTTTCAGTTATTGCTCTTGAAGTTCATACTAAAATTACTTCATGACAACAAAATTTTGGCCCTCTAAGATCAGACTAAGCTTGCCTGCGGTGGATTCAAACGGTACCTAACTATTCAGTACTTCAATGTTACATTCAATATTAAAAATAAAATTTATTTTTATTGATTTATATATATATATATATATTTTAAAATTTTCATCCAAATAATTTATAAGGATGGTTATACATTGGTTCATTGGTTGGATGGTTATTGTATTCATGCTCACCTACTAGTGAAGTGAAGAAGCTTCTTCATGCAACTGTGTTTGATTCCGTCATCCAGACCAGCCTAGTTCTAGATTGCTTTGGATTTTTTATTTATGTACTGCAAACAAAGATGACAGCGAAGTCAAGCCATGATATTGAGAATTATGCGTACATATCCCCATTGAATTCGGCGAGCATTGTCCTCATATTGTTGACTCAAGCTACATGAACTATTTATTGGATGGAAAATTATCCCGATAAATGATAATTTTATTTTCTACCCATTTTGAACTCGCACCTGTATATTTTTACTTACATCATTATCTTGACTTAATATTAGGCAAAACACCGATTTTCTTTTATAGGTTGGCAGAGTGAGCAAAAAGGGAATGCGACTATGAAATACTTCAGAACTTTATGAAGGTAAGACTTATCTTCTAAGGTTTTTCCATCTGCTCATGTGGCTTTATTATTTTTATTGAAACATTATCATGAATTAAAAGTGCTTCATCTTATCTTGGTTACTAAGCAAGTGTGTGTTTATATATGGAGGTAATGAAAGTGAACTGCTTTAGCTGAGCTGTTCCTAACACGTTTAAGTTAGATGTGAAAAACATTATGAAGGAAGACGCAAGAGATCGCAGAAACACTCAACCACAACGAAAGTCACGTAGAAATCAGTAGCAATAGCAACATAAGAGTCTCCAATTGGAATTTAAAACTTCTTTACAGAGCGAGGTATACATTGCTAGACATGATTCACAATGTAACCAAAGAAAATAGAAAACTGCAACAAGAAGAAACCGTGCAAGATTTGTGCAACATCATTGTCCTTGCCATTTCAACAATTATGCGATAGTGCCCTCCACAACTCCATTTTGTTGCGGCGAGGCAGGAGTTGTAAGTTCATAATGTATGCATTCTAGCTTGCAGAACCTTTGGAATTCAGTAGATAGTTTTGAAAGCTTTGATCTTTGTTTCAAATTTATTTTCAACCTCCTTTTTGAAATCTTGAAACATTAGAATTGAGTCGGATAATTGCTCCAAGTGATAGAGCCACATATAGCGGCTGAAATCATCCACTATAAGCATGAAATATCATATTCCTCCCCGTTGGGTATTGTTTTCACAATAGCCTTGAATTGAAGAAGTCCCCCCTTGAACTAAGATGAATTGAGTTGTATTTGACGATGCTTTCAAGTTATGTGCTTGCAGGATCTAATTGTCAAGTGCACACCAATGTCAGATTAAAATTAGTCATGAAACACAAGACTATGCAATGTAATCGCTCATTATTTAGTAGATGGTGTTCACTAATGTGCAATCTCTCTATTGAGTTGTACTTCATTTTCCATTACATATGATACAAGTAAAAAAGTGGTTGCTGATTTCAGGAAGAATTAGAAATTCTCCTAAGTAAAATTCGTTGAGTATACATATGACGTCTCGTGTCATTCGTTAAGACATCACATGAACACTTGTGGAATTTGTCGAGTTTACTCAGGAAATTTTTGATGGGTTTTCAAAACTTCTTCAAGAACGACTAAGTTAAATTCATCGAGTATTCACGTGTAGTCTCGTGTAATTCGTCAAAATGTCACATCAATACTCGTTGAATTCGTCGATTATTCTCGAGGGGTCCAGTGACTGTTAACAAAAAAATTTCTCCTGGTCCTATTTCTGACGAAGTAAAATTCGTCGAATGATCTCGTGTAATTCGTCGAATGATTTCGTGGAATTCGTCGATTGCTCTCGTGGAATTCCTTGAGTGACTAGGTTATTCGTCGAGTGTTCTAAGTATGAGACGAGTCATCTTGACGAATGAACTTAACAATGTTTTGGTTCATTTTTTCTGACGGGTTCTATTTCAAAATGAAGGCCATATACAATACACGTGGAAGCTCATTTTAGAAGATTATTTCTAGCCGTTGGAGATGGATTCCTATATATATACCAAGGATTTCATTTCAATAAATAAGGATCATAAGAATCGCTAATTTCTCTTAACCTAAAATTTCAAAATCATGAATAGCCGAGAATTTTTTTCCCAATCTACTGTGCTCAGAAACGTTCAACCCGACGACTTCAAAGTTCACGATCAACGATTCCTAACATGACAAGATTTGACAGATCACTGATTTTAGATTCTACAAAGGGTGTTCTTGAACTAGTCCGATCCAAAAGTTTTTAGATCAAGGTTTTCAAGTCTTCTTCTTCAACCTTCATTTCAAGATCTACTCTCTAAGAAGGAAGAAGATTGAATCCATTCAAATCTGAAGAAGAAGATTGTTTTCAAACTAGAAAATTGTATAAACCAATTTTATTATTGTAGGAAGTTTCTACTTCCGAGTTATAAATCCGTGTTTATTGGATTGAGTTGTAGGAGAGGTTGTTCTCCGAGTTGTAGGATCATTGTCTCCGAGTTTTAGGAGTTGAGGATTCGAGGTGTAAGATTGTTATAATCTGAATTTTGGTGAAATAGCTGAGTCTAGCCCGAAGTGCTAGATAGGTGAGGCAGGACAGTGGATGTACCCATTTCGGGGAACCACTATAAATCCTTGTGTCTTTGTTGTGCTTCTATGTGTTTGTTTTTTTTACTAATTTTTAATCCGCTAAAAGACACAGAACTCACCTATTCACCCCCTATAAGTGATTTAGGTGGATAACTAAATACTTTCACTCCCAATGATGGTGTAGATACGGGGCCCCAAAGATCAATATAAAGTAGTTGGAGGGGAACAATGTATTTTCTGTGAGGGGCCGGAGGGAACGGAAGGCGATGAGGTTTCCCTTGAGCACTTGAGTCACAATGTTGATGAGATAGCTTAATTTCTGGTAGTCCTTCCACAAGATCACGAGTTTGAAATGTTTTAATACTTGAATAGTTTAAATGTCACAATCTATGGTGCCAAAGAGCAAGCTGAGATGAAACATTACTCTTCTCTTGGTAATAGTGGGCACTTGACTTAGATGGTCTCAACACAAGGATAAAGATGTTATTTTTATTCTTCTTGGTTGTAGCCACACTAGAGCTATTTTGTTTATCCACAATATAACATATGTCATGATCAAACATTACTTTATACCCTTTAGATAGCATTTGTCCAACACTTAACAGGTTCTGTGACAGTGTAGGAACGAATTGCACATCTGCAATAAGATTCAATTCTCCTATTTTAGTAAGAATGGAGATCGTGCCCTTTCCTTCTATTTGTTCTACTTTTCTGTCTCCCAGTATTGCACCAGACTTGAAACTTTCATCAAGTGAGATGAAAAACTCTTGATTGTTGACTATATGTCGGGAACAACCCAAATCAACAAACCACACATAGTTATTAGTTTGGTTTGCCACAGTGTTGCAGGCGAAGAGAAAATGATCACCATCTGTTTCCGTTACCTTTGCCTCTTGCTTGGGTCTAAACCAAGGAAGAGGTAAAGAAATAATTTTTGCTCGAAATGATTTTGTAGTTTGCTTTTCTTACATCTAAATAAATAATCTTTAGTGATGTGGTTTTGTTTCTTGCAAATTGTGCAATAAGGCTGTGTGAAATGCTCATTGTCTTTCTCTATATACTTTCGCTTTTCTTTGAAATTTTTGTGCTATCATAGAAAAAGTTTTTGAATTTTTTCTGATCTCCTTTGAGCATCAGCCTTATCCTTATGAAGCCGTATTTTAATGTGAAATGCTTGATCAAGTGAGGGTTGATCACGAATTAGAAGTGTTTCATGAGATTGAAGTGACCCCATGAGCTCAACAATGGGCAAAGCTTCAAGATCTCGGGCCTCCAATATTGCATGAACAACATGATTGAAGGACTTGGGTAGAGAGAGGAGAATATTTTCTACCACTTCCTCATCTTCCATAGCTCACCCAAGATTGCAAATTTGATTTACAAGACTTGTGATTTTAGCAAAGAAATCTTGGGTGCTTTCACCTTCTTTCATTAGGAGAGCATACATAGATTGATGAAGATTATGAAGTTTCATTTTAATTACCTTTTTCGATCCTTTATATTCACTTTCAAGTCTGTCCCAAGCTTCTTTTGCAAACTTTGATCCCATATTGCGTGAATAGATATTGTTGGTGACAACATGTTGGATACGGTGTAGAGCCCAGAAATCTATCATACAATCTGTCTTTGAAATTGCAGGAGCCTTACCATCAGCCAACTTCCCAGTTGGGGTAATGCCAATGTGAACAACATCCTAGAGATCTTGGGACATAAACATGGTTTCCATTTTATCACTCCAGAACTCATATAGTTCCCCTGAGAATAAGGGAATAGAGGAAAGGATGATGCGTTGATAGATGATGATGACATGGATGAATTAACAGTGATCTGCCTCCCCCTATGCTCTGATACCAGTGATAGAAATCAAGAGGTAGAATAGGGAGAAAACCAGAGAAGACAAACAATAGGGAGATAAGTTTTACTTCTTCAATATGTTAGTCTTAGTTTTATAGTTGATATAGTCAAATAGAACAATGCTTCTATTTATAGATATTAAGCACTAACATTACATATTAAGGAAAACAGTTGGCAGTTAAATAAAAGCATGCGACGGGTGTCGGATACGAAGTGGTTGATATAACGCTGGTAGTTCGAATTTGTTGCTCACCAAAGTTTGTCAAAATGAATGTTCCTCTCATGTATGCCTTGATGAACAGTAAACATCAGCCCTTCTTACTTGTTTTTTTTTTCTAATCTTGATTGCGGTTAACAATTTTATGTACTTGGTTTTTTTTCTAGTCTCGATTACTGTTAACAATTTTATATACTTTGTTTTTTTCTAATCTCGATTACGGTTAACAATTTTATGTACGGCTAATGATTTCAAAATTTATTGTGTGATGATAACAAAAGATAACAGACAAACAAACACATGTATTTTTTAATGGTGGGATAATTCAATATTAAGCAAGAAAGGTTATCTGAAGAAGTCAATTATAGTTTAATAAAATTCACATCAATTTCTCTCGCTGGAGGAGTAAAACCTCAGATTAAAGAAATAAAGTATTTATTATCGAGAAAATAAATAAATAAATAAATAAAACAAAACTGAACCATCTGAGAATGCCATCTGATGGTGGAAGAAAAATACTATTCAACTCTCCTTTTCCTCTATTTATCTTCTTCCACATCTTCCTCCTCTTGTTGTGAAGAAAGAAGGAAGAATGAATTGGGTGAGAGGAAGATCTTCCTCTACAAAGTTACAATGAGGTTGTATGGGCTTCATTGGTGGGAAAAATATACATTCTGTATCCTTAAAATTCTCTTCAAATATACATTGGATGCATGCTTGATTTAGTTATTTAGAGTTAATTGTGTTTTGATCTCATTTTCCGCAATTACAGCTGAAAAAGAGCAATTTGTCTGGAGTACACTTAACTTTGTGCAGATATTTTGACCCTCGCATTTCACTTAATCTTCGGCTATTTCATGTTCTTGATGGTATACCTCTTCTACTGCAGGTAATTATTAACTTGTTCATATGTATACTGCTGCATTGATATAATTTTATTTATGATTAGCTATCTTTTTCATTTTTCAGGCACACGATCCATCTAACTTAATTGCTGCTTGTGCATTGGGGTAGGTGGAAAGAGAGAAATATATTGCGAAGATGATAATTCTAACACATCAAAAAAATCCATAAGCTATGTAATGATTGACAAGTATGGCTCTTACACGCATTACTCTATGTTTTGGTATTTGGTACCCACCGCCTGCATGGAATACACTCCATGTTATGTTGATAATATTTTATGTGTATGAAAAATCTCTTGGTACTTGTGCTTTTTAAAGATTGGAAACTGCATACAAGCATGCCAATTAAGAATTATGAATTAATAAGATATTCTGTAGAAAAGATATAAGCTTGCTTCTCATATTCTCCTGCTTCTTTTCTTTGTTATGGGGTAGTATCTGGTAGCTAAGTTGTTTAAAAATCTCATCATATGGCCTTTTCTAGCTCAAGCAACTTTACCTACCCACGATCCATAGTTCAGTGTTTGAAGTGGAGGCATACAATCGGTGGACCGTCCAAATAAGAAATCAATGAGAACTCTCTTTTCTCAAGATCTTTGGGATTTAATTCAAATCAGTTTAGGGTCACTGGGCAACTACATAGATAGGTTCCAGGAGGAGATCTTGCTCATTCAGGAGGTGATAGGATTCTCCCTCCAGCTCGCATTCACCGCGAGGCTACGAGAGGGGAAGCACTCTAAGATCTTCCTGGTGGGAGGTGAGACCTCCGCGCTGTTGTCCAGGATCCGAGTCTAGTTCTAAACCTTCAGCCAAACGTTCTTCCTCAGGAGAAGTAAGTGCAAGCTGCACCATTTGGGTCTGAACTCCTCATTGGGCCAAATCCCGGTTCCTACAATCGCGTCCTCTTCTTCATCCTCCTCTCCTTCCTTTTTTTTCCATTCTGCCTTTTCCTCTTTTTAAACATTCTCCTCCACCGCAAGTTTCTCCAAAGGGTCTGTTGGCAGGTGCTCCTGTTGTTTGGCATCTTCTCTTAGAATTCACTATCGGAAAGGGGTCGGGTCCACTCAGGCGGACTGTTTCTCTGAGACACTCGACACAGTCATCTCCAAGTTCATTATAGTTTCTACAGGAATCCCAATGCTCACAGGAGCGCCCACTTGACTTCTCTGCATACTCGCGTTGAGGATTTTGATCTTTTTGAGCTTCTCAGTTTTCCCCTAAAAAGTGATAATCAGGGAAGCAAGTGGAATCCCCAAGGTCGCCGAAAAGATTCCCTTCACCCCCTTGGTCTAGGAGATCTCCCCCATCTTGGGTAAGGACTCCATATGCACATCAAATTCAGAGAGAGTCGGAGTTTGCCCGCTCACTTTGGCAGCGCAAATGGTTTCGCTGGAGGTGACAGCACCAACGGCTTCTTGGATGAGTTGTCGGCCAGATTCTTCAAAGGCTTCCTCGACCTGTTGGGATCAGCAGGCATATTTGTCAGATTCTTCTTTTGGGTGCCCAATTTGGCAAGAAGTTCGGCGTTCAAGCTTGACATTTTACAAAGAAGTTGCGTGAACTGGTGACAACTTCAGAGAGATATCCCAACAAGAGGATGACTTACACTATTTATAGATTTTAGATGACATGAAAATTGAGTTGAAGTCTTTGCGGTCACTGGTAAACTTTTTCAGATCCCGTAGAGATTCAAGAAAGTGCGGGGATTATATTATCCCAAATCCTGCGACAGGAGGCAGCATTAGACGAAGTCAGCCATAAAGCATTCGGGCGGGAGCTCATAAGTACTCATGGGCACCCTCCAAGAATTCACACACATACAATAAAGATTAGTAGGGGGTGCAAGTTTCCTCCTAAAGCCTCTTCAATATATCAGCAGAGAAGCCATGATGGGTACTCACAGAAGGCCCGCGAGGATCCTTCTCCTCGGCAGTAGCACGCGCTAGTACTGCACGATCCTCTCTCTCATCCCCCATCACCTGACTCTTCGTGTACCACAGGTGACTGCTCATTTAATACTGCATTAAATTTCCTCAACTGTTTAAGCAGGGTACCCTCAAGTATAAATAAGGGGCCACGGGCGCTCGATAGGGGGAGAGGACTTCAACCATAATCTACCCCATTGCAGGTGCGTACTAAGTCGATCTCTCGGTTACTTTTTCTTTCTCTGCTCTCTCTTTTACCCACGAGTACCCACGTGTACTCATTTCCTTGGAGCAATAATATTGCCCGCCGTAAGTGGTATTTGTCATGGAGGGTAAATATGATGTTTGATGCTGCTAGAGACTCTCTTTTCTGTGTTTTGTTTTCTTCTCACCGGGACTACGCAGGCTTAGTAACCGGTCGATTTCCGACCTCTCGGTCGAACTCCACTGGTGGTCATTAAGTGTGGAAAGTTAGGTGACATTTTTGCACCAACATTGCAGACTCCATATTAGACCGAGCCGGACGCATTGCTCTTGGCTCCAGCGGTCACAAAAATACTTAGCTTTTCGAGCGTTGACCTGTCACCCTCAAAGCTTCTTCTTCTCCTCTTCCTCCTACTGTAACGAGAGATGACTTGTTGCCCATGAGTTCTCTACCAATTCTTCTAACACAAAGAAGATAGTGAAACTTGGTCGATACAGACACGACCCCGTGATTTTTTCCCCTTTCTGGGGATTTTACACGTAAAAAACTCTCTTGTCAGCTGCCTTCTCTTTCTTTGACTTTTTGCGCACTCAACCGCTCCCGAGCTAGGACAGTTCGATTTTTGACTGATTTAAGAATGCCTCAAGTGGCCTGTAACAATAATATAGCCTGCAAATATCACAATTCTTTAATAACAGGTGGACCATGCAATTGTTGTGCATGAGAACACTTAACACACGTATTAGGAGGGAGAGAGCTCATTACTTATGTAGAATTTGATTGCTTGTTGTTCCGGGTCACCCGGTTTTTCCTCAGTCTGAATAATCAGACCGCCTTAGCTCAAAATTGGACCGGGCGCGCAAACAGTCAATGAAAAACAACAACAAATGACAAGTGGTTTTTTTACATGAAAAATCTTAAAATGGTGAAAAATCACGTGGTCGAATCCGTGTCGGATCAAAATCCACCATTTTGTTTGAGTTTATAAGAGTTGACAGTTTCTTAGAAGTGTGACATGCCCCACCTCTGCATTACAACGCTTTGGGCACAAGAATAACAAAAAATAAACTAAGTCAACGATCCTCTCACAAGAGCGTCCAATGGAGCTGATGATTCACAAAGTTTTTGAGGCTTGGATGAGAGCGTTTTTTCTAGAAAAAGTGTCCAAGTCTCTGCAACATTGAGCGTTGCACACTTGACAACCTAGAGAGGGAACATATCAAAATTTGAGCGGAGGAACGATCTAAGTCTCACATCCTCGCCGGAAAATGTCAGATCTCTCTCTAGCCTCTGGAGTTGTTGATCTTCAATTGAGGTCCTGGGGGCCTATTCATTGTTTTTTGGAGGGACATACTAATAATTGCGTCGGAGCAGATTTTGTTCTGACGAATGCCGTCGCTCCGTTACAGTCACCTGGATCGCCAATTTTCAGGAAATGATGGGCGTGCCCGCCGGGCGGCTCGGGCAGGTTTCCCGGCGATAGCGGAGGCCTGCAGCCGGAGGAGGCGGAGACGGTCGTCGGCGCGCGCGGGCCCCTTCGGTCGCGCAGGCCGCTCACGCGCGCACCGGCCGCCCGGACCCGGGCGCCGCTCGCGCGGCGCATGCTCGTCACTTGTGCGTCCCCGTGTGCTTGACTTTGCTCCCCTCCCACGTTATTTTTGGGTCTTTGGGCGAGTGCGGCTTAGTGCGCGACTTGTTTGGTCGGGTTGGCTCCCCTTTGTGTTTTTGGTCGAAATCATCCCGGTTTAACTTAAAAAATTTGAGGGGAACCCCATCAAATGCCCCTAAATTTCGAGGATCGCGATCCGCTAAGTGTCGAGCCCAAATTTTTTTTGACCTAACTTGTTTGCCTTGGAGGTCGTGATTTTTTGCACGACGAATCATCTTTCGCTTCTGGCACTTTGCGGGAGCGTTGGTGCCTTGGCATGTCTCGCTGTTGACATTGCGAGTTGAATGTTCTGTGGTGGATGTCTAAACCGCAAGTCTTGTGGGTTGATTGCTCATGTACCGCCCTTGCCTGTTATGTGATGCTTGTGACTTGTCGCAAGGGTGTGTTCTTTGGCTTTGCCCTCCTCCCATGGTGTTTTTCTGTCTTTGGGCGAGCGCGCGCAGCTCGTTTGGTAAGACTGGCACCCTTTCGTATCTTTGGTCAAAATATTCCCAATTTAACTTAGAAAATTCGGGAGAAATCACTTGTTAACTATAATAATTGACAAGAATTGATTACGTATATATAATCTTAATAATAAAAATTAAGAAGATTATATTAAACAGTTGTCATCATGTGGGAACATATTTTAAGTCATTCAAATTAGTATTAGGTTTTTTATACATCTATACTTCAACGTAAAATATTATTATCGAAATAGTAAGCTAACAATATAATTAATTGTTGAGGATCATTGAACTAATGACTTTGTTGCGTGCGTGGCAATACATTTTTTTTAAAGGAGAGTTCAATAAAAGCGGTTGGGGGACGGTTTCCAATACAAGAGGATGGAAGAGATGGTGGTGTGATTATGAAAGAGATCCGGGTTTTGCTGCCCGGAACCCGCAAAAGCAATTGATTATACATTAATTAAATCAATTAATGATCACGAGGCATGCAGAGGTCAATGCCCCTCTCTCTAATTATGATGTCCTCGGGCTCACCTATGATGAGAGTAGAGATGCCTGAGGAGAAGATCCATGAGACCAACCCAGCCCACCAATCAATAAATAAACTTCATACTTATTCAGCTTTTTCCATAATTTCTTCATGTTGGATAACAAAACATATAATAATTGATCTTCTTCTTCTTCTTCTTCTTCTTTCAACAGGGCCGCATCGTAGAAAAAGTATGGGCATAAGTGATCCATCCATTCAAGGTTTGAAGGAAATGGAAGAAGGTTCATCATGACAATAAAATAAATAAACATATGAGGAGTTGCTCAGAACGGCATAGTTGGAAAAACAAGCAAATGTTTTATGGTCTCTATGAGTGGAAGTGGCGGGAATAAGATAAACCCCGCTCCAAGTATGGCAGAACCCGCTCTCTCCATACTCAAACTGGAGCAGTTCTCTCTACGACGATGCTTTGCCACCATTTTCGCTGCTAGAATCCATTACTACTGTCAGCCTCCTCGCTGCCTTCATGAACACCCTGCAACAAAAAAGTGAATCTCCATATGAATTAAAGATACATATATACTTGGAAGGGGCCATGAAGAGAGAGCCCCGCCCCATGCTAATTAATTCGATCGATACATGTATACTTGGAAACGAGCAGCACAAACAGGGGCCGATGAAAAAACATCTGGGAAAAAGAAGAAGACTCACGGAAAAGGTTCATCTTCGATGCGCTTGATCATGCCGGCGGTATCTCGGTAGAGGAGGCGGTTCGCCAAGTCGGATTTCTCAATTCCAAACATGACCGCTAATCTCTCATACAGCTCCTCATATGACGAGAAGGCTGAGAGGTCAAGGATGCGGCCCACAGTATCCGACTCCATGAACACCTTGCAGTGTCCGAGCTCATTTGCTTGTTCGTTCGAATTCAAATAAAGTGCATCGGAAGATGAATTGTCCCCAGTGCCATTTCCATGAATTGTGGTTCCAGAAATATCTGACATGTTTGCTGTCTTCTCGGAATTCACCTCAGAGGAGCTATCTTTGCTAATAACGCTGAGTTCCTCTCTGGCTAGGATTACATTTCCAAAGAGCATGAACAGCTTCTTCTCTCTGCTGCATTCCACCTCCTTCTTAACAGTCCCAGGGCGATGACGACTTCCTAGAGTCAACGAGCAGCAGTCATCTTCATCGACAACGGTGGGATTTGGAACAATGAGGCCTGTGGAGAGTTGCAGATGCGGAGTGAAGCGATCGGGTCGATGATGATATCCGGTACGGAATAGCCCGTACGGAGTTTGCCTGGCTCCCTGTATACCAGCTGCAGCTGTGCTGTCTGGGAGAGAACGAACGGGCCGCAGCTGGGAATGAGGAGGTTTCCCGGAAATGCCGGGGTTGGAAGGCTGTCCGGAGGAAAGTCTCGAGGCTGCGCGATACGGGGTTTTTTCCTCGGAGGAGAAAAGGGCGCCAAATTCATGACCGGCGTGTTGGAGACAAGTTCAACCAACCATGGGCTCACGCTTCTTACATTTTGCAATAGATCAGGTTCATCCCATGATACCTGCAAAGCAGTTTATGAGACAGAGTACTGATGAGATGAAAAGCATGCTCTGCTCATATAGATGTACCTGAAGAAGCCTCCACGGTGAACCGGGCCATCTCAAAGGATCAGCAAAGTGAGCTGCAGATATTGTACCCATGAACCAGCTTATTCTTGAGGAGTCCTCAGTCTCGAAAGCCATCTTAAACCTCAAACCCGAACACCACTGGATTGTCATTGCAGCTCTCACTGCCGACGCCTTCACACAAAACTCGGGCGTGCTGGCTCTCGGATAATAAACAACTTCAAAAGGCTGCCCATTTGCTGCAAATGTTATTGCTTCCATCACGGAGTCTGCCTTCACCTTCCCCCTCAACTTCATGATCGAACCACCATAGCTGTTGCCCCTAATCAACTTGGTTTCTTCCTCCCTTGAGAAAATAGACATTCTTCCAGCATACAAGCTAGTTCCCATTGGATGATTCCAACCCACAGGCACCTCGTTCCCGTTTCCTAACCCTCTCTTTGCTCTCCTAATCCCCACGCAGAGATCACCATTCTCAGTTCTCAAGAACACAATGGAATCACCAGCCACAAGCTTCTTCTCGTTGACAAAACTACTCCAACCGGTGGTCAGCAAGTGCCGGCGAGGCGTCCCTCGGTAGATATGACGAAATTTCCAAATCTTACCGTGCACATCCTTAACTAGAACTTCTTGGACAGGCGGGTCTGCGGAATAATCCAATCTCGGGAATATGGTCTCCGCACAGTACCTGGGAACAGAGAACCCGCCGCCATTGTTTGCATCAGATTGGGTCAATGTTTTTGCGAAAGATTGAGGTTTTTCTGGCAATTCTGGCGCATTTTTTCGCAAGGCAAGCTCATCGTCTTCACAATAATCTAGCTCATTACCCCTCAAAGGGGTCAAGAAAATTCTGGCAAAGACCTCATCAGTTTCGGGATGGGCCATGTACTTGACGGAGTTGATGCGGCAGAGAATAAGAGGCGGAATGATTCTTAGAGAACTTCCAAAGTCGACTGGGCTTTGAGCATGCTCAATATGACCTTGGGGAAAGTAAAAGACTTTGGAATTCAGTGATGGCATCTGAACCATTCCTCCAGCACAAGCATGCCACAGCTGGGAATCCAAGCACCTGTCATTCCCATTCATTGTTTCCTTTGAACTAGGAGCCCTCCCCTGACCGTCAGATTTCAGGAAATCCTGTTGATTGCAGGGATGAATATACAGCTGCTCATGAACATGGCCTTTGGAAAAGCGCAACTTCAAAAAAAAAACATGAATTTTGTCACCTGAACAAAAAGCTCAAACAAACAGGCAGAGATTTCAAACCCATCCTAAAACTTGAACCAAAAAGCTTCCACAGATTTCTCTATTTCATATTTCAACCAAAAAAACTTCAAACAATAATAAATCTATTTTGAATGACAAAGTCAATTAAAAACTTTAAATTTCCATGCAATCAATAATATTACATCAAAAGGATGTGAAGGCCCATACCCAAAATGATCTGGAGAAATTGGAGAAACTTGAAGGTGCATAGAAAATATGGCGTGCAAAGGATCATCATCTAAAACTTAATAACAAAATGCTTTAAAGTGATCAAATTAAAGCTTTAAAACTCTTTTCTGCAGGAAAACTAAAAGATGTCAATAACACAAAAGCTATTCCTATTTGGGAGTTGTCTGCAGAAAATCCATGTAAAGGACCATCAGAAAATTGAAGGGCTTCTTACGAAATGCTGCAAGGAAAAAGTAAGAAGATCCCCGTCCTCCCCTTTTCCTCGAGGAATTGGTGATATTGAAGGAGAAAAGCTAAAACATCCGGTAATGATCTGAAGATAATGAAAGGCATTTACTATTTCCTAGAAGGATGCATCAAAGCCAGCCTTGAATTTAAATGCAGTGAAGGCTGAAATCTTCCATATCCCAAAAGTTTTCTGGAGCAAAAAAAAAAAAAAAATCGACGATGACCAAAAAAAACACCCCCAAACACACAAATTAAGCTTGAAGTTGGATGTAGGAATCAAATTACTGGGGAAAGGAGAAAAAAGGGGCGAAGAAAGTTGGAACAGATGCCTCCCACGTTTACTTATTTATGGTGATCGATGAAGTAGGAAAAATCTAAAAACATTATGAGGAGATAATGTTAGTTAGTTAGTTAGTTAGTTACCTCTCTTGGTAAGTGGAAGAAGGCCCATCCATTCCATGATGGTAGGTAAGCTGGAGCAGTAAAAAGGCAGGGAAGAGAACTCTCAACCCATCTCCTCTTCTTCGGAGTTCAGTCTTCAATATTCAGCGCGCTGATAACACTTGCGCAGAAGAAGAAGAAGAAGAAGAAGAAGAAGAAGAAGAAGCGAAGATACCTTTACTAATTACAAAATCCCTTTACGAAGAAGAAGATTCAAGATGCCATACTTGATCCAACAAACTCCATCTTTGAAGATCTCACAGAAGCACAAAACCCTAAACATGGGCGCGCGAGAAACAGATCTCTATAATTTCAGCAGGCACAGTGGCAGTAGGGCATTACATATCTCCTCCTCTGATCTATATCTCCTTCTCTCACCCGCTAGCTAAAACTCCCTCCGTCGGCTCTCAGTGAGGGGAGTGAGTGCTCAGATCTCAAAGCGGAGCGGGCATGAAAGTAGCAAGGATTGGGCGATTAGGGATGTTGAGAGAGCGGGTAGCCCGATATTCTGGTCGGGCGACGTTATCATCCACGAAGATGACGTTGAGCAGTTCCTCGCCGACCGGCGTACAACTCGGACAAGAGAGACGGGGGGAGAGTTGGGAGGGGGACCGCATGCTGTTGCCAGGCAGCCGGGCCCCTCGAGATTCGTGCATCCCCCCCACTCTCCTATTAACACACCTTGCTCCTCCCCCTCATTTACCTTATTTACCCTCCAAATGCAGCTGTGCGCTATTTTTTCAAAATACTTTATTATATGTATATAATAATAATATGCGGTATGTTTAATCCCGAATGTTTTCACTTTTCAGTGTGATGTCTGTTTATTGACCCTTACTTTTTAGTTTTTTACTCTTTTTATTTATTTTAATCTGGGCTCCGTTTCTTTCAGTTTTTTTTTTTAAAGATCGAGTTTTCTAAAAAAAATTACAAAGACTATTTCTTGCATATTTCAAAAAGACTGTTTTACGACAAAATTTTGCAATAATATGTGCTCACAACAAGCGGAATCACGCACACAAAAAAAAAGGACACGCGCAGCGCATGTAGCTCTCACACACGCACGCACAGCTCAACCTCCTCGCGCGTGCGCTCGCGTACACTCATTGTTGTTGGAATTCTTTTGACTGTTTGCGCGCTCGGCTCACTCTCGAGCTAAAACGGTTTGATTGTCTGGACCGGAGAAAAACCGAGTGATCCGCAACAGTTTGACATCATTTGTGGGAATATGTTCTCGACATTACAACAAAGTTATGGAAACAACGCTTGATCGGAACAACCACCCCCCGATCAACTGCAATGGCAAAGAGAAATCTGTGTATCGCTAACAGCGCGTCTCCGAAAGAGTGCGTCGATATGGCCCCGCCAACTCGCATGCAAGCATTGCTCCGCTTCTATACGGAGTCGTTGCTGTCGCGCATGCAACTTCTGTAGAGGAGCACATTCGGCTGATGGAGCATTCGTAGAAGTACTCATCCTTCTATGAGATTTGGGAGTCCCCAATCCTTCCAACCCAGCCGTCGGACAAGGAGCACGACCGACAATTGCTGAGAAGCACGCCCTGCCTCGAGACGTTGCTCAAAAGCACGCTCTGCCTCATATAGAGAATTTACCTTCGCGGCCATCATCTTCCATCGTGCCTCCTCCACGATCTGGGGTCGCTCTGCTCTAAAGCCATATGACTCATTGCATTCAGCTGTTGCGAAAGTCGGTGTCGTATTTGTTGGGTATTGTATCCACAATAACCTTGATTTGAAGAAAGGTCTCTTAAGCTAAGATGAATTGAGATTGTATTTGATGTTATGTGTTTAGTTATGTGTTTGCAGGACTATATTGCTAAATACACGCCAATGTCAGGTTACGGTGAGCTTGTAAACACAAGACTATACAATGTAATCCTTTATTATGTAGGTCAATGTGTTGACTAACGTGTAATCTCTCTATTTGGGTGTACTTCTATTCTAAGTGCATTAGAAGGATCAAGGAAGGACAAGGACATGGAATTAGAAGAACATAATTTTACCCCAGTAAAATTCGTCGATTATAGTAAGGGATATTCGTCGAATTCGTCGAATATACTCATGGATACTCGTCGAATTCGTCGTTTATACTTACTAGCACTCGTCGAATTCGTCATACGTACTTAGGGTAAAATCTCTGAGACTTGAAAAATTAGTTAAGTAAAAAATCATCGAGTATCATCAAGTATACTCGTCAAATTTGTCTAGTGTATCTACTGATACCTGCATAATTCTATCGAATATACATGTCGATACACGCCGAATTTGTAGAGATTCATTGGATATAACTTTGAGTTTCAGAATTTACTTCTCTAGAATTTTCTAAGTCAGATTCGTCGAATAATGCTTAGGTCATGTGTTTAATGCGTCGAGTGTATGAGCCGATACTTGATGAGTTCGTCGAGTAAGTCAGTCGATACTCGTCGAATTCCTCGAGTATATCTTCTGCAGTGCGTCGAGTGATAAGTCGATCGGGCTAAATTTCTCCAATTGTTTTTCGTCGAGATTCATTGTTATTCGGTGAGTTTACTCGGCTATACTCAACGATACTCGACGATTTATACTTGGGTTATTTCTTCTGTTTTTAAAAATCTGGTTCGGCTTGTCCAGATCGCCGTGTACAGTAACTCGCGACCTTCCCGGTATGGAATATCTTTTATAGCCATTGCAAAGGAGGATTCCTATATATATTTTGGGTGGATTTTCTATCAACCCTAATCGTGCTCAAAATCAAATCGAGAAAATTTCTGTTCCCGTCGGCTCCCGCCTGTGTTTAACAAATCCGCTCAGCCGATTACTATGCTGCAATGATCTTCTTCAACCTAATCGACTGGATCGTTGTTCTCTAAAGATTTTGATTCTCTCAGATCTAGTCGATCCGTGATCAAAGTCTTCAAAACATTCAGATTTTCTGTGTTCTCCAAGTCATTCAAGACCACCCTTTTTGAAGAACGATGAATTGAAGATCGTAGATTTAAATAAGATTTTTTGTAATTCTTATTGTGTAAATCTTTCTTTACTCTTGTAGGAGGTTTTTCCATCGAGTTGTCGATCCGTGTTTGGATCGAGTTGTAAGAGAGTTTGTTCTCCGAGTGGTATGAGCGTTGTCTCCGAGTTGTAGGAGTTGAGGCTCTGAGGTATAAGATTTGTTTAAAACTGAGATAGATAAAGTAGCTGAATCTAGCCATTCGTGGTAGATAGGTGAGGCGGGACAGTGGACGTACCCAACTCGGGAAACCATTATAGATCTCTGTGTTTTGTGTGCTTTATTTTTAAGTTATTTTTTATTCCGCGAAAAGACACAGTCCTCACCTATCACAACCATCTAGGTGATTTAGTTTGACTCTAGATACTTTCAATTGGTATCAGAGGGGTGTTGTTTGATATAAGGTTAACACCTTGAACAAGATCTCATATCTAGTGTTAAGAGATTCCGCTCCGTTGCTATGAACAAAAGTAAGGATATGTCTTCGATAAAGTTACTTGTATGCATAAAAGAGAACTTTCCTATGTGGAAAGAAAGAATCAGATTCTTCATGCAAGCAGCAGATCCCAGAATATTTCAGATTGTTGAAGAAGGACCTCATATTCCTACACAAGTCTCTGCTCTGAATCCTGCAATCATGATTCCAAAGAAGATGATGAATCTGACTAAGGATGAAATTACCTTGGTCTCTTTGGATAAGAAGACGAAGAATATTATAGCCAGTGCAATGGACGATTCAATGCTTCAAAATTTATTTCACTGTACATCTACCAAAGAGATGTGAGATTATTTAGTTGTGCTCATGGAAAGAACCGAAGAAATTAGAGACGATTGCAGATCTTTGCTATAAGACCCCCCCTATTTTTTTGAAACACCGGGGTCTTAGGCCCAGAATCGCCGCTTCGCGGTGACCCTTCACGCCCGGGAAGGTCATCACTACAAAACGCCGATCCTGTCGGCCAAATCGATCACAACTGTAACAATATAACAAAAGACAAGTCCACAGAAAATCACATATATAATAATAATCTCCACGAAGGGAGTGTCCACAGAAATAATAAAGGCACTAAATCTTGGGCTCAAGCCCAGTACATCAAATCCTCGCTACATGTCTCTCATCGCGGAAGCAAAATAAATATAATTACTGGCGATCAGGACTCACAGTCCCTGTTGTCTGAACTCCGGCGCTAGACTGCCCCATCTCCAAGCGTGCTGACCTCCGGGGCTGCTCCTCCATGCTGGGCTCCGCGGTCCCCTAAAATGATGTGGTTCGAAAACCGTTAGTCTAAAAGACTAAGTCTTATCATCCCCCGCCCCTTCCCCCATGGCTCCTAGGCACCGAGCGGGGAGGAAGAGAGGAGAGGACATGAGAGTGGAGAATAACAATAATCATGTGACGACGAAACTAAACTAACAGTTCTATAGTACATAAGATAGAATGAAGGTAAAAGACTGAACAAGAAAAGGTAACCTTAACTTATATGAGAAATACATAAGCTAAGTGATCTTTTGCAGGGCTCCTATCATATAAAAAGTCCCATACCAATTTATACGATAGAGTGTCGGTTTCTAGCAATTCTATATTTATATTTTCTGATATAAACCTTAACTTATAAGCACGCTCGCACGAGCTTATAAACCAAGGGGTCGTTCTACAGGGCCTATTGTATAAAGCGTCTCATACCACTTATACAATAGGTGTCGGGTTATATGCAATGATTATGCCATAAAATACAATTATGCCATGATGTGAACATGCAAGTGCAACTCACCCACTCGACTGTGTATAAACAGACCTTTAGTTCCCCCTTTCTGGAGCCGAACCTCCCAGGATACCTCCGTAATGGCAAGCGGAAGCGGTGGGTTGGGCCTCGCCCACCTCTAAACCGGTAATTGCACTACCAGTCAGACCTATCGTATGCCTCAACGCTGGTGCACTAAGCGGAGCTCCTGCGTACTCTTGCCGGCTGGCGCACCGGACTTTATTTGGCCAAGTGCTAAACCACACTTGCCGAGTCAACGTATTGGCGTCGGTGCATCGACTCTCCAATACCGAAGACCCACCACCTTATACTTGATGCACATGCAACCTTGAAGTATAACCTCCGAGCCAAAGCTCTCCGGACCATCCCATCCTTCTCAAACAACAACCGAGCCAAAGCTCGGCGGGCCAACCTGCCCATCACCTACTCCACCGAGCCTACTTCCCGAGTGACCTAACCTAACATTCCGAGACATCGAGGTGAGTGAGAGTGAACCCCTAGTTACACTAGTTACTCTTGCAATTTAGTTTTACCTACAGTTTAGGTTAGCCAAGACTGCCCAAGGTATACCCCGTGAAGGGCTCTCGAAGGCACTAGGAAGTACGATGAGATTATGCCCAAAGATCCCTTTCGCAAGGCACTTACTACTATTGGTTGCTACCAGATTTCCCAAACCTTTACTTGTTGTAGTGGATCTAACCCTAGAGTATTGAACATTTCCTCCCCATGGAAAAGACGATCTTTCGTCGATCCCGAGCACCGCTTAACACTAGCCGATCCAACACTCTACTCATCATATCTTCCAATTATGTACTCATTTTTATTTGACCAACCCAGCAAAATCTTTATCCCCAACTCATGTGCCCAAATTCATATTCCGACATAATTTCTATAGTTTTACTAAATGCAGACCAAGTTAATCTATATGACATGTAAAATGAGAGGTACACAAAATAATCACCCAGTACCCCTATAAAAATTACTGGAGGACTTTCATGACCTTTTTAACCTAAGTCCAGAAATTTATAATTTTCCAATTTTAACTGATAATTTATTTAATTAATCTAGTAATCCAAAATCCCAAGTTTGAACACGAAGTACCAATTTCAGATAAGCAAATGCTCCACAAAATTTATGATAATTGCAATATGACTACTTAAAATAAAAACCAGAGTCTCCCAATTTTTCAGCAAGGTTTAGCCTCAAATTCTAGTTTTTGAAAATATCCTATTTTTATCAATTTTGAGAGGCAAGTGCAGCAAAAACATTTCCAAAAATTCTGAGAAAATTCAGGAATGATAGTAAGGACATATAAAGGCTCTTGTTCAAGTTTCATAATTTGTTTTAGCAAGTAATGAACCCTAAACATATTATTGAACAATTTTCCAAATTAATAAGCTTGTGAAGTAAGTACTGCAAATATATATTCAACAATCATAAAGAAATTCATACAAGAGCAATGGGGTCTGAAATTCCCTCTGCCAAATTTTCATGAACTTCCAATGCGCAGTGGGATCATAATATCCAAATAAATAATTAGGGCTATCTCATGCATTTATAAAGAAAGTACCAAAAGCTATGAGCCAAAATTCTCACTTAAATTACCAGAGGTTCAATCTATCCTTATAACCACACTACCCAAATTTTATTGTTGTTCAAAGAGTTTTGCTAACCTATTCTAATCCTACAAAGTTTGTGCCATAAACTAGGGTTAGGGTTTTGTGGGGCCTACCCATTCCCAAATCCCCTAATATTTTTATCAGAGGGCTTTATCTACCCTAGCACCCTTCCTACCAAATTTTAAGTTCATTCAAGGTCTTTTGGCCTCATGTCCTTCACAAGATATCAAAGTCCTTCCATAGGGTTTGGTCTTAGATCATAGGACAAAACTATTCCAATCTATCCCATCTTACATAGGAAGGTGCTAATAGCCATGCCAAGTCAGTGACCCCAATATCAACCTCTGTTGAGGTGCTTTGGTCACTCAAAACCCCAAGTGCACTTTTTGACCCAACTACCCTTTTAATGACAAATCTAGGGTTTGCATGATTTCAAATCAAACCACCTCCAAATGAGATGAATTTTTAACCAGAGCTTTATAATGACCCCTAGAACCACTCACCAAAATTTGGATGAGTTTGGAGGCCATTTGATCCTTAAATTGAATTACCCTATGTAAAATAAATTATTTCCAAAACTATAGATAAATTGTCCCCAAAAATTCTCGTTTTTGGGCAAGACCTAGATATTGACTAGGGTAACTCTCTGTCCAAATTTCAAGTCATTTGGCTCAGAGATGAAGTGTGGGAACAAATTTTAATTTCTGCCTAGCCCTAGGTATATGCCCCGCCAAAATGAGTGCCCTGGTCAAACCAGACACCCAAATTGGTTCAAACTAATTTTGCAGTAAACTAGTCTCTCCTGGCTATAATATGTATGGTGACCACATTCTGTGAATTAGCCTCCAAGTATTTTTAAAAAATTAAAACCATTAAATACACTAAGTGTGACAGAAATGAAATAATCATACACATAACCTATAGTTTAAAATCATTACACCACGAATCTTGGCGCAGCTTTGGACGACATCCGGTTGTCTTCCACCTCTAGCCGACGGTCCCGATTCAACCCGCCTGGAGCCATGTCCAACCGCTGCTGCCGGCCATCTGGCCACCTCCCCGGGCGGCCACCGCCACCACCACCTCCGTTGAGGTGGTGGCTGTCGCCAGGCGGCGGCACAGCCGCCGGAGGGCCTTATTCCGGTGAACCCGACAAGTGCATTTTTGTGGAAAAAAATGGAGAGAAGCTCTCCCATTCGGGCTCAATTGAGCCCGAACCTTGGCCCTAAGGATTGATATGAACTACCCATGGAAGAAGGAGTGGAGGAGGACATTGCTTGCGGCCTAGAGACACGTCGATCGCCGGGAAGCCATTGGTGGTGGTGGCGCCGCTCGGGTATCTACAACTACACAGTGGAAAGGCTCAAACTCTTCGGGTAAATGGTGGGGAAAACTCCCCTCTGCCCACTGATGGTGTTTAAAGCCTCAGTTAGGGAGGGGAGAGGCCAAGTCATCAATGGTCATTAATGGCCATTGAAAGCTTGGCTCGACCATGGTGATTCTCCTCCCCTAGCCATTGCCATGGCCGGGAAAACCCTTGGCCTCCTCTTAACTGCCTAGGGGAGATGGTTCCAGCATGGGGAGAGGGCTATTGGCTTCCCTAACGATGAATGACCTCTTCCCTTCATTTTTTCTCTCCTCCATTAAAGGGGCAAATGGAGGTTTCTCTCTCCTACTCACCATGGCCAAATTTTAATCTCTCCACCTACCTATTGGCACCCCACTAACACATATGAATAATAAAAAATGAGGCTAGCCCAAGTGGGGGAATTGAGTTTGAGCTTGGGTTAGCCCATTTGAGCTAGGTTTGACCTAACCTTGACTCGGGTTGACCTAGGTCAAATTGACCTTTTGTGTCACCATCATTGGGACCTTGGTGACCTATTGGGCTCCCCTAGGGTCTAAGTATGGATGGGTAGGGTTGACTTGACACTTTGGGGGTCAGCTGTGTACAACCCCGTGTCCGGCGAGCAAGGTCACCAGGGTCTAGACAGATCGGGCTGAGGACAATAGGCGAGCTCGACAGTGGAGGGGCCGAGCCCGAGCTCGGCATCCGTCGACCAGAGATCGACGTTCGGCGACCCCGAGCTCAGCGTTCGCCGAGCGAGTCCCAACTCGCGTCCTCGCAGTGGAACTCGGCAGCAGTAGGCGAGCAAGGCCTGCCGAGGTGATTAAAGCTCCCCAGCTCGCCTGGATGTATAAGGTACTTTTTACTGTTTTGCCCCCGCTGGCCTGCCCCTAGCCCTTCAAAACAGCGGAGTTTGGCTGTTGGCAGGCCCAACCAAGGGTTTTCAGGTAATTTCAGGTCAGCTCTTTTGGTTATTGACAGTACAGATTCTAAAAACTATAAATAGGACCCAAGTGGTACCCCAGAAAGCGGGTTTTTCCTATGCTCTCCTGCTCCAATCTTCAAGTGCTTTCTGAGGGTACCTTAGCTCAGCTTCTGGCTAAGGAGGGGAAGCGCTCTGAGATCTTCCGGGTGTGTGGTGGGACCTCCCCCGCCGAGCCCTTGGCTCGGTCTTACCTTGTCTTCCTTGTTGTTTTGCTTGCAGGGGCAAAGTAGGCGCGATATCACCCCTTTCCCCAAGGGTCGAACTCCACAGGAGACCGAATTTCGGTTTCAACAAGCTGCCCTTAGGAAGGGTACTTTGCCCAAATTAGGGTTAGGGTTGACTTTGGTCAACCCAAACTCTTTAGATGACCCCAATGTGTCTTTGGTGACCCTTTGACCTCACCTAGGGTTGGTAGGGTATGGGTGGGGTCCACTTTAGCTATGGGAGGGTCAATTGACCTTAAGTAGGCTAGTTTGACCCATTTAGGGATAGAGTTGACTTTGGTCAACTTAACCACTTTGACAACCCTGCATGGGTCATCAGTGACCCATTGACCCCACTTTAGGTCTAAGAAGACCCTGGTAGGGTCAGTTGAGCTTTTACTAGGCACCCTACCTTTTGTTAGGGCACCTTGCCTAATTTAGACTAGAGTGGTTCTAGATAAACTTGGTCACCCTGAGTCGACTCCAATAGACCCTTTGGGCTCAAATGAACCTTGCATTGGATTGGTGAGGCCATGGTGGGGTCTTGAAGTCTTGGTGAAGCCCCATGATCATCTTAAACTAGGGTTCAAAAATCTACTATTTGCAGACCATAGAGGTTTCACCTTCATTTCTAGGTTCACTTGGCCTCCTTAGGCTTCCTAGGGTTTTGTCATGACCTAGTCATGACAAAACCACTCCTAGGGGCCTAGTTGTTTGAGGGATGTTATATTTGCTGAATCAAGAATACGAAGCGTTTAAGCAAGGTGCAAATGATACTATTGCCGATAGCTTAGAAAAATTCTTTAAGATTATCAAAGGCCTCAGAAACTATGGCCGTACATTCACTAATGGTGAACTCAACAACAAATTCCTAAGATCCCTAAAAAAAGACTGGGATACTAAGGTGGTTGCCATTAGGGAATTCGGGAAGCTGCCAGAGATTAATGTAACATCCCCCTCACTTCTAGGCCCCCTAAAGTTAAGGTTAGGGCTTGAGAGGTGCATGGAGGCCCTAGTGTGACCATAGCTCAGCTTGAACTTAGGGAAACTGCTATGTGCACCCCCAATGTACACAAGTCAACCCCAATGTCAAACATGATCAGATTAACCCTAAAGGCTAAATGAGAGCCCAAGCCAATTCCATTGGGCCAAGGCCTTGCCCAAGGCCCATCCTAAGGCTCACTAAATTTTCATATTTATTTAATCGAAACTATTATTTTAATTAGAGGATTTAATGGGGGTAATTAGGATGGAAGTTTCATTTGGAGGAGAAATAATGGACGGAGGTCAAGTGACACTCCCTTCTTCTTCCCCAACCCCTTCTTTCATCTTCCATAATGAAGAGGAGGTTTCTAATAGTTATAGGTTGGCCACCATTAAGGAGGGCCTTTAATGGCCATGACCATAACCCCCATAACTTGGATCTCCTATATAGGTCCCCCAAAGCTCAATTAGATCCTTTCATCACCTTCAGAAGCTCTTTGGCAATCAAAATCGACTCTTACATCAACGATTTCGGTGGAGAATCGAGATCAGGAGAGGTTCGCCGAAAAATGCCAAGAACTCTGGCCACACGCCGGAGTAGCCGCATCCAAGCCCAAAATCAGGCATGTTTCTCCTCCTCTCCCCTTGTACCAGTATCCTAGATCCAATAGTAGAGAAATCAAGCTCAACAGAGCCCGATCCAATGTGAGAAAAATGGAGATTTTTGGAAAATTCCATGGTTGCGGGTTCGCCGGAAACCACCACCTCCGACAGCCAAACTATCGCCGGACGATAGCCACCACCTCAACGGAGGTGGTGGTGGCGGCGGATGGCCGAGGAAGTGGCCGATTGGCAGGAAAATGACTGTAGAAAAGCTACAGGTAGGGCTGATCTCGGCCTTTAGCTAGAGGAGAAAGACGAAATCACCATCGTTGATCATTTGGATTTATATTAATTTTTATATATTTTGTGCCCTTTAAAATGCATTTTTGAAACACAAAAAGGAGGTCCCCAACATGAAAAAGGTAGCACTTTGAGTCTACTTTAATTAAAAATTAAAATCAGGTAATGTGGACCAATGTAGCTCCCTGTATTGTAATTTTTGTGGGACTGGTCCTTAGGGTAGGGCAGTCACTATTTCATTAATAACTTTTACTTGGCTTAGGGTATTGATATGAAATTTTGGTCATGTAATCATATACCATAGATACACCTAAATTTCAAAAATGGGATTTTTTCAACAACATTTTCCTATTGTTTTGGGAAAAATGTGATTTTTCATAAAACTGTAACAGTTTGGTGAAAAATAATTATTTTAACTTGCAATTTGTCATGTTGTATGTGAAGTGGTGTGCACTTAACCAAAAGGTGTATCTTGTTAATTTAGCAAGATTGGCTTGGTCAAATCTTATAATTTTATACATGCAATTATTTAGTGAAAGTACACCTCCTCATGAAATTTTAGAACATTTGGAGTTTGATTTGCATAACAAATGAATTAATTAGTATTTTTATTATGCAAGTGTATTAGTGAAATTAGGGTGATTAAAATAGTTGCAAAAATTATGAAACCTGGCCAATAACAATTATTTAGTATGATGAACACTGAATAAATTAATTGGAATTTTTGGAAGTCAAAATTTTAGGGTTGCAGTTATAATTATCATTTTTGCTCATTTTATATTATTGAGATAATTGTGCTCAAATTGAGTTATAACATTATATATTTTTGGAATAAATAAATAATTACCATTTGTAACCTCCAATAATTTTTTCTGAAATTACTTGATGAATATTTATATTACTTCATGTGTAACATGACCTAGAGGATCAAATATTTGTAATTGGAGATTAAATATCAAATATTATTGGAATGATGTGAAATTTGGTTCAGATCCATTATTACTCAAGATGATGTTAGGATAATTTTATCTTGCGAGTTTGATAATAGAAAGTGACATTTTTTGTTCAAAATCACATGTAGCAATAATTTGAGAATATTTTAATAATTTCTGATTATTTTAAGAAAATTATAAATCTCTGTAATTAAGTCTAAGATGTCATGATAGTTCTCAAAAAATAATCTTAGATCCTAGGATCAAGAATTTGGAGGATTCATATTCATACACATATACAAGATCATATGGTCTACATTTAGCAATTTTGGAAAATTAGTGTTTTCAGCAATTGTTGTTTTGGAGAAGTCACACACTTAGTATCTCTGGGAGTGAATTTTATTAAGGGTAGCATAACATTAGTAAGTGCCTTGAGAAAGAGAGCGATGAGCTTCAGCCCATCATGGTTTCTAGTACCGTTGTTAGCCCTTCACATGGTAGGCCACGGGAAGTCCAAGGTTAACCGTAAATCATTAAGTAATCCGGAAGTTAGACAAGAGTAGTCTGATAGGATTATAGAATAGTGTAGCGATCTCACCCATGTGTGGGTTGGAGTGATATAGGGCTTGTTGGTCTTACGAGTTGGCGGCTCGAGTTGTTGGTCGATATCAGGACGGGTAGGTCCTGTGAGTTGGAGGCTCGGGAGGGTATTGTTATACCTAGTTTGTGTCTATATGGTGGGTCACTCGGTACTGGTCCAGTCGGCACACCGACGGAAGTACGATGACTCTGGAGCAGAGTGTAGACCTTTGGGGAGACCAGAAGGATGTTTATACCGAGGTCTGGAAGACTATGTTCCCTAAGAGTGCACCCGGCCATGGAAGACTGATAGTCACTAACAAGAGTATGTGGGGGCTCCGTTGTTGTGTTCTTAGCGTCGAGGCGTACGAGAGGTCTAGGCTTGGTAGTGTGCCTGCCCGCCTAAGAGTGGAGGCACCCGCTCCACTACCACCGTGAGCCATGACGGTTGGTACCTGAGAGGTTGGCCACCTCCAAAAAGTGGGGATGTATGAAAGGTCTGTGCACAGAGTTGTGTGTGTGAGTTGCATAAGCATTGCATTGCATAGCATGACATAACATACATACTTGCAGATCCTCATCATATAAAATAGTATGAGCTCTTTTATATGATGAGTTACTATTTCAGAAATCTTAAATTATATGTTTGTATGTGCATTAATATAAGTTAGAGTACACTTCTATGATGGTAGTTAGTTGCTTTACTTTACTAGTTTTACTTATTTTCTCTTACTGTACTTTTATACTACGTTAGTTGTTATTCTCCTTTACTACTCATACTGATATAGAACTGCCAGAGAATTATATATATATATATATATATATATATATATATATATATATATATATATATATATATATATATATCACTGTCACTTGTCTGTACATTCTACTACTATTGGTTCTCTTATTTCTTCCTCTCGTACGGTGCCTAGGAGTTGCGGGGGTGAGGTGGGGACGAAGCAGTTGAGTCTAGTTTGACTGATGGTCGTTTGACCACATCATTTTTTGGGACACATGGAGACGCCACCACAACTCGACTAGGCAGAGCTAGAGATTGAGACACCATGATCAGAGGAACCGGAGCCGCACACTACCACTACTATTACTCGACGTCAGGTTGATGATCATATAGTTTAGCTTCCATATTATTTGTTGAGAGAGAGTGATATTTATGATATTCATGTACTGGTCATAAGCCCCTTTTCTTGTACTATTTTATTATCTCATGTGGACCTTTATTTAGTTATTTATATATATACAGTGATGTGTGGACTTATTCATTTCTTCTTTCGTTGGCTAGGTAAATGATCGTGCTTGCCGGCAGGGTCGCCATCTTGTGGTGACGACTAACTCGTAGTTGGTGTCATTGTAAGTTGACGGTCCTGGGCATAAAATCTCTCCTCGGCCATGCCCAGTTCCCGGGAGGAGGGATTTTACAGTTGATCCCCCGAATATCTTAGGAAAGATGCTCTCCTATGAACTTCAAATGAATACTAGAAAGAAAGAGGAGCAAACAACATGACTTCAAGCAAAGAGAAGTTATTAGCTCTGAAGGCTGAAGGTTCGAGAAAATCTAAAGTTGTGTCACCAGTATGGACACGAGCTCCAGATACCCCAGAAGAATCTGAGCCAAGCATATCAGGCTCTGAATTATCTGATGGAGAATTCTCACTAATCTCCAAGCAATTCAAGAGATTGCTCAGCAAGAGGAGGCAAATGAAAAATCATTCCTCCTCCCCTGATTTAAGAAGATCACATCGTGATGGTGATCGCTCTAAGAAAAGCTACAACCGAGAGGACATGTATAAATCTAAACCGAATAAACATTCTTCCTCTAACGTTGTTTGTGATTCTTGCAATAAGCCAAGACACATGATTGCAGAGTGTCCTTACAAGAAGAAGGAAGGTTCCAAGAAGGAAGAGAAGAGATCCTTCAAAGGTAAGAGAAAGGAAGAGAAGAACTTCGTTGCAAAAAAGTCCAAGACTCTCAGCGACAGTGACTCAAGCGAGTCAAGCTCAGAAAATGAATAAGCTTACTTCGGGCTCATGGCTCAATCAGCTAAGGAGGTTGGTGACTCCCAATTCCAAGGGAAGGTAAACTCTCACACAATCCTCTCTAAGTCCGAAACTTCCACAAATGGTCATGAAGACTACTCTTCTGAGGATGATGAAGCTGACTTGATCGCTTAGCATCAAGAACTCTTGAAAGCTTTTGACAAATTTCGCAAGGTAGTCAAAAACAATTAAAGGAGATTGCTTCACTCAAGACAGTGGAATCAAGCCTGAGAGAGGAAATTGCTGAATGGACTCATCTCAGAAATGAAGTTCACTCCTTGCGAGAGGAATTGAAATGCTCCACTGAACTGTTAAGTCAGAAGGAGAAATACTTAGATGAGTTGGAAGAAAAGTTCTTGGTGGAAAGGAAGCTAGTTGAAAGCTACTTGAAGCCAAATACCACTCTTCCCCTCATTGATGAGTTTTCTGCTCCTAAGAATGGTGGTGGTCTTGGCTACGAAGCTGGAAAAGGTAAGGCTGCTAAGAAAGCCAGTACCAAAGACAAAGGGAAGGCACCACAGGGTCAACCCTCAGTTAAGAAGGTAATCTTACCGACGAATAAATTTGATCTTGAGTCGACCTTTGGTCACTTTGCTAGGCATACTTATGTGGAGCCTAAAAAGCACTATCAAGGATGGTCCCATCCTCGAGACTTTGGTGCGAGTGTTTTAAAGCACCTTCTGAAGAAATTCTACTCAAAATCTATGGTCAATACGTTCATGGACCAAGTGGCAAGAAGGCTCCAAAAGTCAACACTGTTGTTCCCAAGGCCAAGTAAGCGGTGAAGCCTTGTGTGTGCTGCAATTATGAGGCTTCCACTTCAAAGTCTGTGGCCCCTACTAGACCTCCCGTACAAAAGGTAAAGTAGGAGTATAAGAGAAGGTGCAATAAGTTTGACTGTTGGTGTTGTGGTAAGATTGGTCACTTCGTCGTAGATTGCTGGTTTTATCCGGTAAAGCTTGAAACTCCACGAGTTAACAGTGTGAGGCAGACCACCCGCAATGTTAATATTCCAATTGGTGTTAAACTGACAAGGAAACAAGGACTCAAGTCTGTTTGGGTTCCTAAGGTAAAATGATTTATGTTTGCAGGTATGTCCAAAGGCCAACAAAATGCCAATCTGGTATTTGGACAGTAGATGCTCTCAGCATATGACCGGGACTATAAGCCTATTGCGATAATTTACCCCAGTTGAAGACGGACCAAAAGTTATCTTTGGAGGGTCTGACATGGGAATCACTAAAGGCTATAATATGATTTCTAACGACATAGTATCTTTCACAGACGTGACTTATGTGGAAGGATTACATCATAATCTAATAAGCATAAGTCAATTATGTGACAAAGGCTATATCGTTGAGTTCTACAAGTACAAGTGTCTGATAAAATCGTCTGCTAATTTGGAGACAATCTTAACGGGTACTCAGAGTAGAAATATTTTCTGTTTAAATTTTCTATGTTTAGATAATTCTACATCAGTGTGCTTTTTAACAAAAGATAGTGCGTCTCTTTGTGACCAATGACACAGGAGATTACCACATATTAATTTCAAAACTATAAATATGCTATTTTCTCATAACTTAGTGCGTGATGTCCCCAACACTAAGTTCCTTAAAGAGAGTCCATGTCATGTATGCCAGATGGGTAAGCAAACAAGAGCTACCTTAATGGGCATTTCTGAAAAAGATTTCTCTAGAAGTTTGTATTTACTTCATATGGACTTATTCAATCCTATGCTAATTCACAGTTTAGGAGATAAAGTTTATACGTTGGTCATTATTGATGATTACTCTCATTTTACTTGGACGTTCTTTCTAAAACACAAGTCAGACACCTTTAAGGCTTTCACTAATTTAGTTAGGCAAATTCAGAACGAATTAAACTGCTCAGTTGTCAAAATCAGAAGTGATCACGGAACAGAATTTGAATCTGGTGCCATGACAAAGTTCTGTGGAAGTCAATGTATCTTTCATGAGTTTTCCTCTCCGCGCACTCCAAAAGAAAATGGAGTTGCGAAGAGAAGGAATAGAACCCTCATTGAAGCAAGCACAACTATGTTGAATGATGCTTCACTACCAGAGTACTTCTGGGCGGAAGCAATTAACATAGCTTGTCACGTGCAAAATCGAGCTTTAATCAACAAAAGTCATCGTAAAACTCCCTACGAACTGTTGAAGGGCAGAAAACTGACTGTGTCCTACTTTAGGATCTTTGGCAGTAAGTGTTTTGTACTTAACAATGAGAAGTATTATCGCACGAAGTTTAGTGACAAATGTTTTGAAGGTATTTTTATAGGTTATAGTAGCTATAGTAAGGCATATAGAATTTTTAATAAGAAAACCCTGGTGGTAGAAGAGTCTATCAATATTATATTTGATGAGATAAGCATGCTTCATAGCAGCTAATCTAGTGTTGTTGGTATAGATGCAGGTACCAAGTTAAAGGATCTAAGCTTGGAAGAAGCGGTCAAGGAAGACGCTCCAAGCTCAGTCAAGGTCATCGATCCAAGTGTGGTGGACGAAGAACCACTATATGAAGAACCACCTCAACCTATAGGAGATGCAATAGACATGGTAGAACCTACTGTTGGGAGAGGAAGAAATCTAGCGTTCAGATACCTGAGAGATCACTTGGTTGATCTGATCATTGGAGAGTGTAGAAAGTAGCGAAAAAGAAAGAACAAACGGATAGACTTTTGAATAACTGAAATTTTATTATCCAAAAAAGATATCATTTACAAATGTATGACCTCCCTTATATAGAATGGAGGAGATATGAGAGAGAGAATACAAACAATGTGGGACTAAACATTTACAGTACAAAGCGGCTAGAAATAAAGGAGACCGCACAGGCCGCGCGGTTTAACAGATAGGTTAACCGCTCGGCAACTCCAGCAGGATAGCACAGGCCGCAATGGGCGACCGATAGACCGCCCGGTCTCCAGGCTCCAGAGTGAGCCGCCAGACCGCCCGGTCAACAAACCGCTGGACCAGATCGCAAGGCCGCCCGGTCTAATACTTCAACACTCTCCCTCAAGCTGGAGCATAGATATCAATCATGCCCAGCTTGTCACAAATGTGGAAGAAGGAAGTAAAAACCGGCTTGGTGAAGATATCTGCCAATTCCTTGTCAGAGGTGACAAATGGAGTACAAATCTGTTTCTTCAAAATCTCTTCCCGAATGAAGTGACATTCAACCTCTATATGCTTTGTTCTCTCATGGAAGACCGGATTTCTGGATATGTATATAGCGGCCTTGTTGTCACAAAACATAGGGAGAGGACAGTCATATACCTCGCCCAGGTCAAGCATAAGAGCCCACAACCACTTTAACTCACATGTGGTTGACGCCATACTCCGGTATTCGGCTTCGGCACTGGATCTGGAGACAACAGACTGTTTCTTGTTCTTCCAACTCACGAGATTACCGCCAACAAAGGTACAAAAGCCTGATGTGGATTTACGATCGCCTTTGTCATCCGCGTAACTTGAATCTGAGTAGGCCTCAACCCTCAGATGACCATTCTTCTGAAAGAGTAACCCTTTGCCTGGTGCTGCTTTGATATACTCTAAAATCTTCAGGGCGGACTGAAGATGGCAGTCCCTGGGAGCTTGCATAAACTGACTGACCTTGCCTACAACATAGGCGATGTCAGGTCTAGTCACCATGAGATAGATGAGTTTGCCTACCAAACGTCTGTACCTTGTGACATCAGATAGAAGAGGCGAGTCATCCGTCCACGTTTTGTCTTCTCCAATAGCCATGGGAAACCGAGCCGGTTTGGCACTGTCAATCCTGCTTCTTGTAAAAGATCAAGGGCATACTTCCGTTGGGAGAGAACCAACGAGTCAGGTTTCCGAGAGATTTCTATCCCCAAAAAGTATTTCGGGGAGCCCATATCCTTCGTGACCAAGTGCTGACGGAGGTGCTTCTTCGTCAAGTCCACCCCCTCTCGGTCATCGCTAGTAAGAAGAATATCATCCACATATATGACCAAAACCACCAGTCCCGAGGCCGTTTTGCGAATGAATAAGGAGTGATCGGCCGAACTCCTTCGAAAGCCGATGGTAGCCACAATACCACTGAACTTGTCGAACCATGCCCGAGGGCTCTGCTTTAGGCCATAAATGGCCTTCTTCAAATGACATACACGTGTCTCCCCCTGAGCAACATACCTAGGAGGTTGCTCCATATAGACGTCTTCCTGAAGATCGCCATAGAGAAAGGCATTCTTCACATCAAGCTGGGAAATAGCCCAATCCCGGTTAACAGCCACAAAAAGAAGAACCCGGATGGTGCTGAGGCGAGCAACCGGAGAAAAGGTATCAAAGTAATCAATGCCGTAAGTCTGAGTGAAGCCCTTGGCCACCAGCCGGGCTTTATAGCGATCCACAGTGCCGTCGGGGCGAAACTTCACAACGAAGACCCAGCGACAGCCAACCACATCAGTGCCCACGGGAGGAGGAACCAGGGTCCAGGTACCCCGTTCAGTAAGAGTAGCCATCTCCTCATCCATGGCAGACTTCCAATGAGGGAGAGCAAGAGCCTCCTGGTAGGTGCGGGGAGTAGTAGTAGCAGAGATAGCCAAGGTAAAACACCTGCGAGAAGGAGAAAGCCGATCATAGGAAACAACTGCCGCAAGCGGGTGTTGAGTACACGCCCGCACCCCTTTGCGAAGAGCAATGGGAAGATCCAGGTCGACGGGAGCGTCAGCGACGGGAGCGTCAGCGACCGGAGCGTCCGTGGCGGAGAAGGCTGGCCCGGGACTAGAGAGAGACGACGGCGGAGAGGAGGGAGGAGGGGTGGGGGTGAGATGGACTGGGAAGGAGTCAGTGGAGGAGGAGACGGAGGTGGGAAAACGTCGAGAGGCGTGGAAGAAACGAAGATATCAGAAGGAAGAGAAGAGGTAGGAGAGAAATAGGAAGTAGTCTCGAAAAAGGTGACATCCGCGGAGACAAACTACTTGCGGAGAAGGGGGTCAAAGCAGCAATAGCCTTTTTGAGTGGTAGAGTACCCCAAAAAGACACACTTGGTGGAACGGGGGGAAAGCTTGTCGCGGGTAGCGGAGGGAGCATGAACAAAGGCCGTACAACCAAAGACACGGAGAGGGAGAGGAAAAGGTTTCTTGTGGGGGTAGAGAATGGAGAAGGGGGTCTGGCCATGGAGAACGGTGGAGGGAAGGCGATTGATGAGATAGCAGGCGAGGAGCACAGCGTAGCCCCAGTAGGAGCGAGGGACGTGCATCTGCGTCATGAGAGTACGAGCAACATCAAGCAGGTGACGGTTTTTACGCTCCGCCACCCCATTCTGCTGGGAGTTGTAAACACAAGTCATTTGATGAAGCAAGCCATGTTGGTGAAAGAAAGAGGAGAACTCATGATTCAGATATTCTTTGGCATTATCAGAACGTACAACTTTAATAGAAATAGCAAATTGAGTCTGAATCATAAAATAAAATGATTGCCAAACAGAAAAGAGTTCAGAGCGATCTTTTAACAGATACACCCAAGTACAGTGTGAAAAATCATCTATAAAAGTGACAAAATAGGAACTGCCCCGACCAACAGTGAGGGTAGGAGCAGGACCCCATACATCAGAATGAATAAGATCAAACATGCGAGAGGAGCCACGACCTTGCTTCAGTGGGAAGGAGGAGCGATGATGTTTGCCAAGCTGACACGCATCACAGTTGAGCGGAGAACTGGTAGGAGGTAAGTGGGGCAGAAGCTGGCGGAGAATCTGAGGAGGAGGATGTCCAAGGCGAAGATGCCATTGAAGGAGATCTGTGGAGGAGGAGTAGGCGGATAGAGCAGAAATATCGTCGAGGAAGTAGAGGCCGCCGCTCTCAGTTCCAGTAGCAATCGTCCGCTGGGTTCTCGGGTCCTGAAAAGAACAAGTAGTGGGAGTGAATAAGACGGAGCACTGAAGTTGCCGGCATAAAGTAGTAACTGATAACAAATTGCACGAGAACTTTGGGACATAGAGGGTGTCCTCCAAGCAAAGCGATGAGGTGAGTTGAACCATGCCCGTCCCATGAACCGGGGACGGTGAACCATCCGCCACACGAACCGGGGGTAAGCGGTCATGTGTCTCAAGACGGGACAAGCAATGAGGGTTGCCCGTCATATGGTTAGTAGCACCGGAGTCAATCAGCCATTTACCTTGGGTAACGACGTGGGCACTACCTGACATCGTGGCCATAGAGGCAGAGGGCCGAGAAGAGGCGGAGGCCGATGAAGGAGCATCACTGGAAGGGCGAAGATGAGGATGTTTCTGCCAGCAGCGGTCAACAGAATGGCCGGTACGACCACAGTGAGAGCAGAGAAACCGGGATGAACCCCGTCCGCCGGAGGGGCCGCGGCTACCAGGGCCCCCCTCTGAGCTTGGTGAGCAAAGGAGTCCTGGGAAGGGGGGGAGGCCAAAAGAGGCCGCTGGAGCAGCGAAGTAACAACGGCAATGCGGGCCGCAGTGACATCTAAAGTAGGAGATTCCGCCTCACCCAAGATCTGCTGGCGGATCATATCATAAGAATACGGAAGACGAAGAAGATAACAAACAACCAGGAGTTCCTGGAAGTGTTTGTGCTGGTCGGCCAAGTCCGCGGAGAAGGGACGATTCTGGAGGATTTCAGCACCAAGAGCCTGAACCTGCTGATAGGCTGCAGCAGGAGACATGGAAGGGCGGGCGAAGAGGTCCGCATAGAGAGTGTAAATGCGGGACGTCTGGCCCCCCTTCGAATAGAGAGCAGCGAGGTGAAGCCAGGCGGCCTTGACCGTCTCATCATGGCGAATGACGGGAAGGCACTCATCAGAAAGGCTGTTGGCCAGCCAGGTGCGGACAAGAGCATCACTCGCATCCCAGTCATCAAACTCAGGAGAGGTACGAGGAGGAGGGTCATCGATGAGGTGATGATGCTTGCGTTGAGAGCGAAGGAGAAAAGTGAAAGAAATGGTCCAATCGGGATAGTTGGAGCCCACAAGCTTAGAAAGGGTACCAAGGTTGCCCGAAGGAGGAGGTGGAGAAGGAGCTGCAGGAGTGGTGGTGAGACCGGAAGTAGTCATAGAAAACCAGCAAGAAACCGCAGCGGATAGCAAAGGAAGAAGCCGCGCGAACAGAAGCGGCTAGAAAGCAGTCAAAGGCACAGCGGGGAAGAGGTCGCGCGGACTGAAAAGGCCGAGCGAACAGAAGAGAAGAGGAGGCAAAAGGCAGCGACTAGAACAAGTCGCAGGCCGGGCGAACAGAAACAGGCCGCAACGACTAGGAAGTCGGAGAGGCAAGAAAGAAGCAGAAGCGCGGCGACCACGAAACAAGTCGGGGCGACGAATAACAGTAGGAGAGGAGAACCAAGGAGAAGCAAGCCGCGCGAACAGGCAGCGGACAGAAGAAAGGCAAACCACGAGACAGGTCGCGAAAAGCGAAAACAAGCCGCGAGAAGCAGAGAGCGCACACAATCAGGAGAAAATGACCGTGTCCTCTGATACCATGTAGAAAGTAGCGAAAAAGAAAGAACAAACGGATAGACTTTTGAATAACTGAAATTTTATTATCCAAAAAAGATATCATTTACAAAGGTATGACCTCCCTTATATAGAATGGAGGAGATATGAGAGAGAGAATACAAACAATGTGGGACTAAACATTTACAGTACAGAGCGGCTAGAAATAAAGGAGACCGCACAGGCCGCGCGGTTTAACAGATAGGTTAACCGCTCGGCAACTCCAGCAGGATAGCACAGGCCGCAATGGGCGACCGATAGACCGCCCGGTCTCCAGGCTCCAGAGTGAGCCGCCAGACTGCCCGGTCAACAAACCGCTGGACCAGACCGCAAGGCCGCTGTACAACTCCGTGTCCGGTGAGCGGGTCCCGCCAGAGAGGTTGAGCGGAGCGGCAGAAGGGCTGGCTCGCTCCCGCCCATTTCAGGCGAGCGAGCCGGCAGGCGAGCGAGCGGGTCGCGCAAGGAATCCTCGGCCAAAGCAGTCAAGCCCGGCGACCTGCGACTGGCGAATCGATCAAGGTCGCGACGATCGCCGGCCAACCCGCACGCGACCTGGCTGCCGGTCCGCCCGGCAGAAGACGGACAGCTCGCCCATATCGTCTCGCGCTCGCCCAGGGAGGATGGGCGAGCCGCGAGGCCAAGGCCGCGCCCGCCTCCTGCGGGGAAACTGGAGGCGAGCTGACCCCCAGGGATGCGAATAGCTACTCAGAACAGCGGAGCCCCGCTGTTGGCAGACCAGGTTGGACTGCGCATAGCTATTCAGAACAACGGAGTTTGGCTGTTGGCAGGCCCAACCAGGGGCTTTTTGGTATTTCCAGGTCAGTTCTTTTGGTTATTGGCAGTTCAGATTCTGAAAATCTATAAATAAGACCCAAGGGGTACCTCAGGGGACACGCTTCCAGTGCCTCCTTACTCTCATTTTTAAGTATTCTCTGAGGGTACCTTAGCTCGGCTCTTGGCTAAGGAGGGGAAGCGCTCAGAGATCTTCCGGGTTTGTGGTGGGACCTCCCTGCCGAGCCCTTGGGTCTGTTCTTTCTTGTCTCTTTCGTTGTTTTTCTTGCAGGAGCAAAGTAGGCGCGAGACCACCCCTTCCCCAAGGGTCGAACTCCACAAGAGGCCGGTTTCCGGTTTCAACATCTTGGTGCGGTGAGCGTGGAAAGTGGTCAGTGCAGAAAAGCTTCAGCGAGCTCAATGACGGGAGGACAAGGATCTGACAGGCAGAACTCGCCGCCCCCCCGCCTCTCGCGACAGTAGGGATGTTTGAAGACTTCAGGAACGAGGTGCTGGACCTCGTCAAGATCGCACTCGGCGTGCGGGCCGAGTGTTCGACTCCGGCAGCCCAGATCGCGGCCGCCCCCTCTCTGGGCGAGGACGCCCCTGGCCGGCGAGCTGGAAAGGAAGTGGCCGAGGAAGGCCGGGGGAGCGAGCTCTCGGGGCGCGAGCTCTTCCCCGGTTCGGCAGGCCGAGGCCGATTCGGCGAGTTGGGCTCGCGGGACTCGCCGGCTCGCCCGGCGGTTGGAAGCAGCCCATTCAGCGAGCTGGTCTCCTCAGCACCAGTACCAGAAGGGTTCAGGGAGCCCGAGATGTCCTACTACACCGGAAAAGGAGACCCGGTTCAGCATGTCCAATGGTTCGAGGACGTGGTCTCCATCCGTCAGATGTCGGACGGATTCAAGTGCCGTCTCTTCGCCATCACGCTCCGAGAGAAGGCAAGGGAGTGGTTCCACCAGCTGCCGGCCAGTTCCATCTATTGCTTCGAGGACCTACGCCGAGGGTTCATGTTGAGGTTCACTACCTCAAAGAAGAGGAAGAAGGAGTCTGAGTCCCTGTTCCACATAAAGCACGGGGTGAACGAGACGTTGGGGAGCTATGTGGATCGGTTCCAGGAGGAGGTCACCCAGGTCCAGGAGATGCCGGGCCACAGTCTGATGATGGCCTTCACCCTGGGCCTGCAGCAGGGTTTCTTCCCCCTCTCTCCTACGAGGAGCTGATGGAGAGGGCGGCGAGAGAGGTCGACGGGGAGGCGTCGAACCCGGAATTTGCAAGGAAGTTGGCCAGGTGGGCGACTGAGGAGGAAAAGGAGTCGAAGGGAGGAAGAGGACAGGAAGAGAGAAGGGGGGAGCTTAGGCAAAGGGAGCAGAGGGAGCAGAGGCAGCCCCAATGGCAGCAGCCGCCGAGGTGGGGGCACCAGGAGCCCGACCGTCGGCTGGGCTGGAGGCCTGAGTGGCAGGGGCAGGGGCCACAGAGGGGGAACTTCGGAAGGGGTCACTATCAGGGGAGGCAGGACCAGTTCCACCCTCCAGGCTGGAGGCAGGGTCAGAGGCCGCGGCTCCCCGATCAGGAGGAGGCCATGGCCATAGCCCTGGGAGCGAGGAGAGGGGTCATGAGAAGGAGGAGAAGAGAGTTCAGGGTGGAGCTGCCCTACTGCGACTTCCATCAGGAAGAGGGGCACGCAACAGCCACATGCCCGGAGTTTTTGGAGATGAGAGGGAACAGGGGTCGGCAGCAGCAGCAGGAGGAGGTGCGGCAGGAAGTGAGGATCGAGGAGGTCCTGCCTCGGGCGGAGGAGGATCGCTGCGAAGACCGAGTGGATGTGGGAACCCGAGGAGGGATCGGGGTGATCCACGGGGGAGTGGGGATTGAGGCTTCCCGCAAGGCAAGCCTCCACACCATGTATCGGCGGAGCGTCGCCTCTACATCCCAAACCACGCCCCCGGAGGAGAGGATCACCTTCTCCAGAAGTGATATGCCGGACCACGAGGATCCGTTCTGTGATGCGCTGGTCATCAAGGCCGCCATCGAGAACTTCACCGTCTCTCGGATCCTCGTGGACAATGGGAGCTCCGTGAACGTCGTCTTCAAGAAGGCGTTTGACGCGATGCAGGTGGAAGCTAAGAGGGTGCTGGCCTCGGACGGGCCCTTGTTCGGGTTCTCAGGAGAAAGGAAGGAGGTAGAGGGAGGAGTCGGCCTCCATGTCACCCTGGGGGGGCAGTCCCGAAACTGCAAGTTCGTCATTGTGGACGCCCCCAGCAGCTACAGCGCAATCTTCGGGAGGCCCCTGATCAGCGCCTTCCGCTGCGTCCCCTCATCATTCCACCAGTGCTTGAAGTTCAACATGGATGGGGTGCAGGTCAGGGTTAGGGGGGACCCAAAGGTGGCTCGGGAGTGCTATGTCACTGCGGTGAACACCATCTCCTGGCAGGAGGGAGCCGAGGAGATGGGGCGGAGGATGGAGGAGGCCGAGCAGGGAGCAAGAGGGGAGGAGCAGGGAGTGAAGGGCTGCGCAGGGAAGGCGGAAGGAGGAGATCTGGAAGAGGTGGCCGAAGTAAGGGCCGTAGGAGGGGAGATGGAGGTAGAGGTCCCCGTTCCGGAGGAAGGGGACGCCGAAGGATGGGGGGAGCAGTCCAGGCTGGAGGCCGCAGAGGAGGTGGCAGAGCTGGAAGTGCTCACCCGCGGAGGCAGGATGGAGAGGATCCGCGTCAGCGGGGGGCTGACCCCGGAGGACCAGGGCAGGATGCTGGAGTGCATCCAGAAGAACGTGGACATCTTCGCCTGGAGCGCCGCGGAGATGCCGGGGGTTGACGCGGATGTGGCTTGCCACCGCCTCAACCTGGACCCGGGAACACGCCCCGTCCAGCAGAAGAAGAGGTCCACGGCGGACAGGCTGGCAGAACCCATCAGGGAGGAGGTGGCCAAGCTTCTCAAAGCCGGCTTCGTATCCGAAATTCAGTACCCCGGCTGGGTCTCAAACGTTGTGATGGTTAAAAAAGGAGACGGCCGCTGGCGGTTGTGTATCGATTTCTCTCTTCTTAATAAAGCTTGTCCTAAGGACTGTTACCCTTTGCCTCGGATCGACGCGCTGGTTGATTCCGCCGTCGGCTTTTCTGTAATGAGTTTTTTAGATGCCTTTTCAGGTTACCACCAGATCAGGATGCACCCCCCGGACATCAAGGATGTCTCATTCATCACAGGGGACGGCTGCTACTGCTACAAGATGATGCCATTTGGGCTGAAGAACGCCGGGGCCACCTACCAAAAAATGATGGACAGGGTCTTCAAGGAGCAAAGGGGGAGAAACTTGGAGGTCTACGTGGACGACCTCATGATCAAGAGCCGAGACATGGACTCCCACCTCCGGGATCTGGAGGAGACGTTCGCCACCCTGCGCCGATACAAGATGCGGCTGAACCCCCTTAAGTGTGTTTTCGGGGCTAGCCGGGGGAAGTTCTTGGGGCACCTCCTCACCCCCGCGGGGGTCGAGCCGAACCCGGACAAGGTCAAGGCTATCCTGGAGTTGGGGTCCCCGCGGAATGCGAAGGAGGTCCAGCGGCTGACAGGGAAGCTAGCAGGACTGAGCCGTTTCCTTTCTCGGGCAGGGGAGAAGTGCTCCCCCTTCTTCAAAACGCTGAGGGGAGGCCAGAGGTTCGAATGGAGCCAGGAATGTGAAGAGGCCTTCCAGGCCCTCAAGGCGCAGTTGACACAAGCCCCGCTGCTCCAGGGGCCGAAAGAGGGTGAGGATTTGTTCTTATATCTCGGGGTCGGGGCAGAGGCCTTGAGCTCCGTCTTAGTACGTGAAGAGGGGAAGAGGCAGCTCCCCATTTATTATGTCAGCCGGGTCCTGAGGAAGGCCGAGCTCCGGTATCCAATCTTGGAGAAACTTGCATTCGCCCTAATCGTCTCGGCTCGGAGGCTACGGCCTTACTTCCAGGCACACCCGATCCGAGTGGTGACCGACCATCCTCTCCGCAACATCTTCGAGGGGGTGGAGCACTCAGGCCGGCTGGCCAAGTGGTCGGTGGAGCTAAGCGAGTTCGACGTCTCCTTCGTTCCGCGACTCTCGATCAAAGCTCAGGCGATGGCCGACTTCCTGGCCGACTACGTGGTAGAAGTAGCAGAGGAGGAGCTCACTTGCCCGACTCCTTGGAAGGTGAGGGTGGATGGAGCCTCAGGAAGGCATTCACTCAGGATAGGAGTGGTTCTAGAGAGCCCCCAAGGGACTCAGATTGAGCAGACAGTGGTGGTGCATTTCCCCATTACCAACAACCAGGCCGAGTACGAAGCAGTGATAGCGGGGCTGCGCCTGGCCAGGGAGCTGGGGGTGCTGGATGTAGAGGTCCTAACCGACTCCATGGTGGTGGCTTCCCAGATCAACGGAGAGTTCGAAGCAAGGGAGCCCGCTCTGAAGTTATACTTGGTCAAAGTGAAGGGAGTCATCGGGACCTTCCAGACCTTCTCCATCCGGCACGTGCCGAGGGGGGAGAATGACCATGCCGACCAGCTAGCAAAGCACGGCCCCCGGGTAGGGGGCACCATCACCGACCTTTTCCGCCCCTCCATCGAAGAAGGGGAGCTCATGGAGATCGACCGGCAGCCTTCATGGATGGATCCAGTAATAGTTTTCCTCTCCACGGGAGAATATCCGGAGGGAGTGGACAAGAAGAAGTTGAGGCACAAGTCCGCTTACTACCTCCTTAAAGACGGGAAGCTGTATAGGAAGACCCTCTCCGGGATGCTGGCCCGCTGCGTGTCCGAGGGTGAGGCGCGGAGGATCTTAGAAGAAGTCCACTCCGGAGAGTGCGAGAGTCATTCCGGGAGTCGGACCTTGGAAGGAAGGATAGTCAGGCAAGGGTATTTCTGGCCCACCCTGGGCCGGGACGCCGCAGAGTTCGCAAGGAGATGCCATAAGTGCCAGCTATTCGCCCCCCTCCAGCTACAGCCGGCCCAATAACTCAAGAGTATCACGACCCCTTGGCCTTTTGCAATCTGGGGAATGGATTTGGTTGGGCCGTTCCCCCAGGCCAGCGGCCAGCGAAGGTTCCTCCTAGTGATGATTGACTACTTCTCAAAGTGGATGGAGGTGAAGGCATTGGCCAAGATGACCTCCCAAGTAATCAGGAACTTTGTCTGGGGGGAGATCATCTGTCGCCATGGGTTGCCCCAAGCCATCGTCACCGATAACGGACCCCAGTTCGCCAGCGCCGAGTTCACCAGCTTCTGCGAGCAGCTCGGAATCAACCTCAGGTTCGCCTCGGTCCACCACCCCAAGAGCAACGGGCAGGTGGAGGCGGCGAACAAGATCATCGTCAACCTCCTCAAGAAGAAGGTAGAAAACTTAAAGGGGAGCTGGGTGGAGCAGCTCCCCGCTGTTCTTTGGGCCCTTAGAACCACCCCTAACACGGCCACAGGGGAGACCCCCTTCAAGCTCTCCCATGGATGCGAGGCGGTGCTCCCCATAGAATTTGAAGTTCAAACGCCGCGAGTCGGGACGGCCAAAGAGGGCCGAGAGGGATGGCGAGCCGAGAACGAGGATGAGCTGAGACTCTCCCTTGACATGGTGGAAGAGTTGAGGGACCTCTCGGCCATCCGACAGGAGGAGGTCAAAAGGAGGATGGCAAAATACTTCGACAAGCATGTCAGGGTCAAGCAATTTGCAGAAGGGGACCTGGTGCTGAAGAAGGTGGATGCGGCAGGAAGGTCGGCATCCGTGGGGAAGCTCAACCCCAGCTGGGAGGGGCCATTCGTTGTGAAGGAAGCTTTGAAGTCAGGGGGCTATCGGCTCCAAAATGTAGAGGGTGAGACCCTGAGTCTCACCTGTAGTGGAGACGACATGAAGAGGTTTTTTCCCTAAGCACCTGTAAGCAACGCGATTTGTTATAATGAAGTCTTTCTTCTCTTCCCCCCCAGGATTGTCGTGTCTAGCTTGCTCAGAAAATCGGAATGTAATTAGACCCCGAGAAGATCCCGCTGCCAAGCTCCCACCTAGCTGGCAGGGCCGGAAGTCACTCGGTGTCATCCCTAGCCTCGAGAAGATCCCGCTGCCAGGATTCCACCTAGCTGGCAGGGCCGGAAGTCACTCGATGGAATATGTTTGGACCCCGAGAAGATCCCGCTGCCAGTCTCCCACCTAGCAGGCAGGGCCGGAAGTCACTCGGTGTCATCCCTAGCCTCGAGAAGATCCCGCTGCCAGGCTTCCACCTAGCTGGCAGGGCCGGAAGTCACTCGATGGAATATGTTAGGACCCCGAGAAGATCCCGCTGCCAGGCTCCCACCTAGCTGGCAGGGCCGGAAGTCACTCGGTGTCATCCCTAGCCTCGAGAAGATCCCGCTGCCAGGCTTCCACCTAGCTGGCAGGGCCGGGAGTCACTCGATGGAATATGTTAGGACCCCGAGAAGATCCCGCTGCCAGGCTCCCACCTAGCTGGCAGGGCCGGAAGTCACTCGGTGTCATCCCTAGCCTCGAGAAGATCCCGCTGCCAGGCTTCCACCTAGCTGGCAGGGCCGGAAGTCACTCGATGGAATATGTTTGGACCCCGAGAAGATCCCGTTGCCAGGCTCCCACCTAGCTGGCAGGGCCGGAAGTCACTCGGTGTCATCCCTAGCCTCGAGAAGATCCCGCTGCCAGGCTCCCACCTAGCTGGCAGGGCCGGAAGTCACTCGATGGAATGGCTTAGTGGACGATAACCTGCAACCTAGAACAAATCACGTTGTCGGATCCCCACCTAGCCGGCGAGGCCGGGAATTACTCGAAAGGCATGAGCAGCGGGTCGGAATCACAAGAGTTAGTCAGAGAAAAGGGAGAAAGGGCCTGGCATAGCCCCACCCGCAAGCCCCAGGAAAGGCGGCCGAGTAAACACAGGCCTGGGCGAGAGCCCGCAGAGAATTAGGCATACGGCCGAGGGACGAGCCGGCTCGCCTCGCTCGAGGGACAAACCGGCTCGCCTCGCTCGGCGGGCGGGCAGCCACCTCGCCCGAGCCGGGCCGCAGGGGCAGGTCGCGCCATCCGGCAATGACAGCGTTAGAAGAAATAAAGGGGGGGGGGGGGGGGCGAGAGAGCACTTATAAAAAGAGCAACAGCTAAAGAATACGAAGTATAAGCGCAACCCGCGCATACATCTCAAAACAGACATATACATAATGATGTTCATCTGAAAAGTAAATTACAAAGGGCAAGGAGGACGCGGGATCTGGGTCGAGAAATCCTAAATGGGCTGGAAGTTTTTGTCGCCAGGCTCCGGCACGGGAAGAAACAGCGCCGGCACCACGTCCTTCGCCGAGAGTCCCGCTGCCTCGCTCGTAAGCAGATCCGCGCGCCGCAGCGTTTGCATCGTGTATCTCGCTGCGCTGGCCGCGTTCTTTTGCATTAGCACTTCCAGGTCGTAGTCGGAGAGATGCTCGCGCGGGCAGACCCTGCTGTCTGGAGGAGGGACAGCGGCGGCGGCCTCCAGCTCGCGTACCCGCGCCTCCAGCGCCGCCTTTTCTTGGCCAAGGGTGGCGATCTCGGCACCCATCCGGCTCGCCGTCGCCGCGTCCTGGGGAAAAAGAATAGGAATAATCGTGAGCTGTGTCCACGAAAAGGAGGGAGTGCGATTCAGGTTGAGCACGTACCACCCCGCCCAGGTACCGCGCGAGGGTCTCCTCGGCCGCGTCGGCTCGCCTCCGGTGAGTGTCCGCGTCTGCCTGGGCGAGCTTCCGGGCCTCTTCTTTCTCATCCGCCATCTTTTGGATGGACGCGGCGTTCCGCTCCACCTGGGTGCAGCGCCTCCCCACCATATGAGCCAGCTCCAGACCGCGCAGCTGGGCTCGCGCGCTCTCATGAATCAGCACTCGCGTCGCCTTCTTGTCATAAATAGCGGCGTCTTCGCGCGAGTACAGACCAAAGGAGAGGCTGTACGCCTCCCCGCCGATGGTATCCTGCTCCATCCAGCTCGGCAGCAGGGTCGAGATCGTCGCGCGGTTCGACTCCTTGTCCCACGCCAGGAGCGGGACGCCAAGCTCGTCCAAGTACTTCTCGCCGTAGCCGAAGTTACGATGCCCTCTCGGCACCGGCTCCGCAGCGGCTTCAGACCCACCCTGCGGCGCGGAGGTGCCCGCCGCCCCGACCGGGGAGTCGCGGGTTGAGGCAACCCGCGGGGGCGAGGGACCCTTAGCCGGTAGGACCGCAGGGGCCTTGCCCTTCCTCTGGCTCGCGGCGGGTTGATGATCCGCGGTCTTCGCCACCTTCTGCGGAGGGACTGGCTGTCCGCCACCCGGCCGCTTCTTGGCCGGGACCGATGGGATGTCGCGCTGGGCGGCATCCGCAGCCTGCGCGCTGGGCGAGAACCCCGGGGGGAATGCGAGCGCTCTCGTAAGGAGGGTGAAGAGGGATGTCGCGCTCGCCTGACAGAAGGAAGGGGTGAGATAAAGGAAGAAAGGGAATTAGGTATGACAGCAGCGAGTGACAAACCTCCCCCCGGCGGGACAGCAGCGAGGTCGTCAAGGTGGCGGCGCAGGAACGCGACCTCAAAGTTCTTCCCCGCGAAGAACGCGCACAGATCAGCTTCGTGGCCGCCTAGGCTGGGCGGTCGGTAGCTCGCCTCGCTGAGCTGCACCGGCGAGAAGGGAACGTTGCCGAAGTCCCCCTTGACGAACAGGAACTTCTTCAGCCAGTTATGGCTCTTGTTAACTGTCTCCCGCACCTTGAGGTGGGCGCTGGAGAAGTAGGCCGTCCCGTATCGATTCGCCCTGAAGGAGAACAGCTTCCGGAACACTGCGAGGCTGAACTCCACCCGCTCCTCTCGCAGGAAACAGGCGAACCGCATCATGACGGCGATGGAGTTCGGGGTCATCTGGCCCAGGACGACCCCGAAGTATTTTAGCACCTGGCGCACCTCGGGCCACAGGGGGAGTCGCAGGCCTACCTCAAAGTGAGCGAGAGGGATGGCGAGCTCATCCCTAGACAGGTCGTTGATTTTCTCCCCCTCTTCGGGTCGCCTCGCAGAAAACCCGGCTGGGATATGGTCGCCTAGAGCTTCCAAGTATTCGCGCTCTGTGATAACGGCGCGAGGGAAATCATGCTCGGAGAAGGTCCAAGCGCACTTGCTTCGGCCGTCCACGTCGCCGCCGCCTCCGCCCATCCCCGTCGAGTCGCGGCCGAACGCGCGAGAAAAAGCCAGAAGGCGAACACAGACGATACTCCGCGGGAACAGGAAGCAGGAAGGTTTGGAATCGGTGGAGAAATAAGGGCCGGCAAGGCCTATTTATAGGAAAAGAGAGAGGGCGGGAAACTTCCCGCCGAAAGATGGGGTGCGGATAGCAAAAATTAATCCGACGGTTCGACTTCCCGCGCGCGAGCGCACCTTAAAGGTCGAGCCGGCACGGTTCTCGCCCGGCTGCAACCGCGGGAGACCAGCGCGGGCGAACCGACCCCAACCCGCACCCGCACGCCGTTCCGCGCGAGACGGGAGATTCCCGTCTGGCGAGCTCCTCGGCTCGCCCTCGCCCCGATCAGCGCAAAAGGAAGAGTGGACCTTTCCCTTAACCCGCCCACAGAAGGCAAAAGAAAAGCAGCACGATAATTTCAATACATCTCAGCAACAAAATAGTTAGGCCCATAGGCGGGCTAAAAGAGTCGCGAGCAATTATAAGTACGAGATAACTGCGAAATGACGATAACATCGCTGTATCCTGCGAGCGAGGGGCAAACAACTGGGTCAGTACTCGACCCACTTCCACCTGTGCCGCCTCTTCGTTCCCGACCGAGGCGGCACACGGGGATCGTGGTAATCGCGAACCGCCACCAGCTCCCGCTGAGCCAGGCCGACCTGCTCCACGACGCTCTTAAGATGCCCCTCGGCTCGCGTTATATGCACGCCCGGCGAGGTGACATCGTCGTCTTCCGCTTCGCGCGGAGGGCCCTCCAAGGCTGCGAGCCGGGCCTCGATCTCGGCCTTGTCGTCATCGACTCTCTTCATGATCTCCTGCAGCATCAGTGTGTGTTTCTGGAATAGCCGCGTCACCTGCCTCTTCATCCCCGCCGCATCGGTCGGGTCGCCCAGATAGTCAGAAACACTGTCCACGTCAGGCGGAGGCGAGTACCCTTCGCTCATCTCGGTCTCAGGAGAGGCCCTGTGAAAGCCTGCAAGCGGGGTGGGGTCAGAATGAGCGAGCAAGAGACAAAGCCGACGATAAAAACCAGCTCACCAGGGGTTGGCACGTCGCCCGCACCGACAGATGGGCGAGAAGAGCCCGGCCGACCCTGAAAGTTCCCTCCCTCGAGGGTCTCAAGAGATTTCCCCAGCCCGTGGGAGACCGCCGGACAGGGAGTTTCCGGAGGTGGGCGATCCAGACCTGGGGAACTCGCGATCTTCTCAGGCGACGGAGGCGGGGGACGATCCTCTCCCCGGTTCTCCACCTCCTCACAGGGAATTACCTGCAAAACAGGGAGTCAGAGGAATAGCGATAATCAGCGGAAGGCCACGTACCCGGGGACGACCTCAGCGCCCGCCGCCGAGCTAGAGGCCGGGCAGTCACCCGCCAGAGAACGCTTAACAATCTTTCCCTTCGCCGGCCTGAAGAGAGGGCCGGAGGATCCGCGAACTAGCCATGGGGCGGCCTCGAGGGCCTCCTCCTGAGTCTGCAGGACCGCTGCCGCCAGGCGAGCTCGCACCTCTTCGCTAACCGGCATCGAAAAACAAAAGTCTGCTCAGAGAAAGTAAAGGGATTTGGGGAGCCTCCTACAGGGGTCAGCGGTATGTATTTATAGCCGGACAGTGGGGGCCACCAAAAGATTCCCTGCCAGCTCAGCACAGTGCTCGCCGAACACGCGGGTTGGATGATTCTTTCCGAGCTTGATTCAAGCTCAAAAAGAGCGGGGATTGTGTACAACCCCGTGTCCGGCGAGCGGGTCCCGCCAGAGAGGTTGAGCGGAGCGGCAGAAGGGCTGGCTCGCTCCCGCCCATTTCAGGCGAGCGAGCCGGCAGGCGAGCGAGCGGGTCGCGCAAGGAATCCTCGGCCAAAGCAGTCAAGCCCGGCGACCTGCGACTGGCGAATCGATCAAGGTCGCGACGATCGCCGGCCAACCCGCACGCGACCTGGCTGCCGGTCCGCCCGGCAGAAGACGGACAGCTCGCCCATATCATCTCGCGCTCGCCCAGGGAGGATGGGCGAGCCGCGAGGCCAAGGCCGCGCCCGCCTCCTGCGGGGAAACTGGAGGCGAGCTGACCCCCAGGGATGCGAATAGCTACTCAGAACAGCGGAGCCCCGCTGTTGGCAGACCAGGTTGGACTGCGCATAGCTATTCAGAACAGCGGAGTTTGGCTGTTGGCAGGCCTAACCAGGGGCTTTTTGGTATTTCCAGGTCAGTTCTTTTGGTTATTGGCAGTTCAGATTCTGAAAATCTATAAATAAGACCCAAGGGGTACCTCAGGGGACACGCTTCCAGTGCCTCCTCACTCTCATTTTTAAGTGTTCTCTGAGGGTACCTTAGCTCGGCTCTTGGCTAAGGAGGGGAAGCGCTCAGAGATCTTCCGGGTTTGTGGTGGGACCTCCCTGCCGAGCCCTTGAGTCTGTTCTTTCTTGTCTCTTTCGTTGTTTTTCTTGCAGGAGCAAAGTAGGCGCGAGACCACCCCTTCCCCAAGGGTCGAACTCCACAAGAGGCCGGTTTCCGGTTTCAACAGCCGCCCGGTCTAATACTTCAACAGAGAGCCAGGAAACGATGTTAGAACCAGAAGTGGTACTGCTAACGAAATTTTACATCTTATTTTTCTGTCTCTGGTTGAGCCAAAGAAGTTTGAAGAAGCAAACAAGGATGCCTCTTGGATAATGGACATGCAAGAAGAGCTCAATCAGTTTGAAAGATGCAAGGTTTGGAAGTTGTTGCCCAGGCCCAAAGGACAGAACGTGATCGATACCAAATGGGTATTCAGAAACAAGCTGGACGAAAATGGAGTGATTATAAAGAACAAAGTCAGGCTTGTAGCACAAGGATATAGACAAGAAGAAGTGATTGACTTCGATCAGACTTTTGCTCTAGTGGCCTAACTCGAAGCGATTAGATTATTCCTCGCGTATGTTGCTCACAATGGCTTCAAGGTCTATCAAATGGACATGAAATAAGCATTCCTCAACGAGAATCTGAAAGAAGAAGTATACGTAGCACAACCACTATGTTTTTTCAACTTTACTTTCCCTGACTATGTCTATTTTCTTAATAAAGCTCTTTATGCCTAAAAACATGCTCCCCGAGCTTGGTATGAGATGTTGTCTAGTTTTCTTCTTGAGAAAAAGTTCACAAAAAGAAAGATAGACAAGACATTATTTCTTAGGAAAGTAAAAGACAAGATTTTGCTAGTGCAAATCTATGTCGACGACATCATCTTTGGATCTACGGAAGACAACCTTTGCAAGAAGTTTTCTAAACTTATGTTAAGGGAAGTTTGAAATAAGCAGTATGGGAAAGCTGAAGTATTTCTTAGGATTTCAGGTGAAACAATATGAAGATGAAATTTTCATCTCTCAGACGAAGTTCACCAAAGAGTTACTCAAGAAATTCGGAATGGAGAACGAAATCTCGATGAGGACTCCAATGGGTTCAATTATGTCTCTGGAGAAGGATGAGAAATGGAAACCTTTTGATGAAACCAAGTACAGAAGTGAAAGTATTTGTTTTTAAGGATAGCTAAACCACTTCGGGGGGGGGGGGGTGAATAAGTTTCATGGTCTTTAGCATGTCTTTCAACTTTTATAAGTTTAGGCTGTGAGTGGTGATTTACTTCCTATTGTTTTCAAGACATTTACCCAGATGACACATCAATTTATAGTGGTTCCCCAAAGTATGGGTACGTCCACTATCCCTCCCGCCTTTCTAATAGTATGTTAGAAAAGGCACTTCTCCAATATCTCGGCTCCTAAGAGCTTACAACACGATCTCATAGGACCACTCAGTCTCCTCCAAGACTTACAACTCGGGCACAAAGCCTACAACTCAGTGATCAGAACATCACCTACCTCAGGCCAAAGGCCCTACCACTCAGGCTGCGAGGACAACCCTATCTCAGATCTAAAGGATCCTACAACTCATGCCAAAGCCCTACACTTAGATTCTTAACAGAATCATACCACTCAGATTCACTCCTGAATCCTACCTCAGATCTATAACAGATCCTACAATCTTAGCCTTTATAACACAGGCTTACAACTCAGATCTAGAAGGATCTTATAGAGAGAATAAAGTTTGATGTTGATTTGACACCAGAGAATTTATCTCTATTTCTTTATCTTTTTATCCTGAGAAAGATCAGTCCAGATTTCTTCTTCACAGCTCCAGAAAATAATCTTCAAGATTTGCTCAGCTTGGGTTGTGAAGTGGTCGCGGCTAGGGTTAGACTTTGCTGTTCCTTCTTTCTTGTTGTTGATGATGAAGACGACAATAGCTAACAGGAAGAACTTTCAGGTCGATTAATTTGAACTTTTGCTTCTTGTCTCAGCAACAATGGTGAGGAAGACGATGAAGATCTACTGCTTTTCTGAAAGAAAAAGCCTTAAAAAATTAATTCGATTCTGTTGATTTCATTCCTTTTATCTTCCGCCGTGCAACAGATTTTTTGACCTGTGGGCCTAGCTTTAATTATTGTTATATAGCCTTCCTTTTACAGAATATATTATACAGCTGGCAGCCGACGCCATTAGTGGAGTATTGCAGCTTTCCTGCAATGAGTTTGAATTATGTTGACTTTTGTTGACTTTTGCTGACGTCAGCATCCGTGGACTTAGCCAATTTCTTAGTTCCAACACAGGCGTTGAGTGAACTGGCTTCACTCAATACCTCTGGACTTAGCCGATTCTTCAGCCTTGCTTAGGCGTTAAGTGAACTGGCTTCACTCAACACCTCTGGACTTAGTCAATTCTTCAGCCCTGCTTAGGCGTTGAGTGCGTTGAGTGAACTGGCTTCACTTAACGCCTCTGAACTTAGTTAATTCTTCAAACTTGCTTAGGCATTGAGTGCATTGAGTGTACTGGCTTCACTCAACGCTTTTGGACTTGGCCAATATCTTCTGCACTTCCAGACATTGAGTGCGTTGAGTGACCATGCTTCACTCAACACCAAAACACATAGTCAACAATCTGAACCTTTCTGCATCTCAGACGTTGAGAGCATTGAGTGAATCTTCCTCACTCAACGCTTTTGTACTTAGCTGCAACTATCTTTATCTGTTAGGCATTGAGAGCGTTGAGTGAAACTTCATCACTCAATGCTTTTGTACTTAGACAGATTTTTCTATCTATCTCTTCTTGAGTATTATCATCACACAACACTTTCTTATTTGGCGTTGAGTGGGCTGACCTCACTCAATGCTTCTGGACTTAGTTAATTTTTTTGTCTTCTTCTTCTTTGGCTTTGACGGAATTAGCTTGATTCGACGCTTCCTTCTTTAGGCATCGAGAGCTATGTTCACTCGACGCTTCTAGAATTAGTCGATTTTCTGCTTCCCACTGCGGAAGCTTTGACAGGCTGTGTTGTACACAATGCCTCTTGTTATTTGGCATTGAGTGAACTGCCTTCACTCAACGCCCGTGTACTTAGCCGCAAAATTGCTTTCTATAACCTAATGGGCTTTGACTATCCTGTCTTTACTCAGCACTTTTGCTGCTTTTCTCAATGCCTGTGAACTTAGCCGCTTTTCTGTTTTTGTCAGCATTCTTCCTTGACAACTGGCATTGAGTGAGCTTACTTCACTTGATGCTTGTGGACTTCATCGAATATCGACACCTGGCGTTGAGTGAGCTTACTTCACTCAACGCATATTGGCTTAAGCAAATTCCTGCCTTTCCAGCCAGCTTCTTTGTGTCAACCTGTCATAGTCACTTGAGCCACCTTTCCAATCAATGTGACAAAGAGTAACCTGCATGAATGAACTTGAACATACATCAAATACAACTGCGTGTATACCATTGACTTATTTGACTTCTTACAAATCTGGGACATTGGGATCAATGAACCCAATAAGAAGCATAATTGGATCTTTGCTTTATCTGATTGCCAGCAGACCCGACATAATGTTCTCAACATGTGTGCGCGCTAGATTTCAGGTGAACTTAAAGGAATCTCATTACGTTACTGCAAAACAAATTTAAGATACCTTAAGGGTGCACCAAATCTTGGCTTATGGTGCCCAAGAAGTAATGATGTCGAGCTAATTGGATTTTCAGATGAAGATTTTGCAGGTAGCAGTGATGAAAGGAAAAACACTTTCGGGACATGCTAGTTCCTCGAAAGAAGGTTTATTTTATGGAGCAGCAAGATGCAGAATTGTGTGGCAACTTCCACTGCTGTGTCAGAATACATCTCTGCTAGTAGCTGTTGCACACAACTTCTTTGGATCAGGAATCAGCTCGAGGATTATAACCTAAAATTCAAGGAGATACCGATGTTTTGCGACTCCTCCAGTGCTATATCAATCACAAATAATCCAGTCTCTCATAGCCGGACAAAGCACATCGAGGTCTGATATCATTTCATCTGGGAGCATGTGGAGAACAAGGATATAACTCTCAGCTATATCCCGACGGATAAGCAAGTAGCAGATATATTCACAAAGCTACTGGATGAGGCCAATTTCTCAGTTTTCAAAAGTGAACTGGGCATGCTAAACAAGGACTCATGAATATGGCTAAGGAGACAAGAATTCACTCGGGAAGTACATCAATAAGCAAAGAAAATTTTCCAAAGAAAATTTGTCGGATATCACCCATCAGAACTCGATGACTCATCAATATACTTTAGTATACACGACGGCACTCGACGAATTTGGCTATGCTTCCGACGAAACTCACCGAATTGGACTTAGGTCATTTTTTTTTCTTATATTAGATCCGAAGAGCCGCCGATTTTCGGTACGCGCTGTTTTCCTCTTAAAATTTATATATATATATATATATATATAGATAGATATACATATACATATATATATATATATATATGTATATATATGTATATCTATATATATACATACATATATATATACATACATACATATATATATAGTTCTCGGGGCAAACAGTACCTATTTCGTTGAAAGAAGCCGTCCCGATTCCGCCGAATCCATCCCAACGATTCGAATCCTGCGAACAGATCGTCATCTTATTCCCAACGATTCGCCTTCCACCAATCTTCTTTCTCGCCGAATCGACTCAGTGAAAGCCCTCCAAGCAAGTTCGGATTGTTACAACATCAATTCCAATTCTTCTAGTGGTTTTCCGTCGATTTCTCTAATAATAGCAATCGATAGTCCTCCAAGCCGATTCTCTAAGTTCTTATATATTTGATTCTCCATGGCCCCTTGAAGCATAAGTGGCTTGCTAGGTGGTGGAGAACTGGTTCGAACAGGGTTTGCTTCAGCCTCAGGGTTTTCTTCAGCCTCAGATGAATTTTGAAATGTGATACTCATGCTCGAATCAGCCAACCTTTCCTTCATCCTAGAACACCCCTGCAAAGTGCTAGACAAAAAAGTCCTTGAACTATTTCAACAGGCAAAGCTTTGTCGTGAAGATATAGTGATCAAGAGCAAAGTTCATTCGATCAAAGTCAAGGTGAAGGCTTCTCTCCTTACCCGGCTCTTGCGATTTCCAACTTGTGAAGAGGCTGATCACCTCGAGGAGGATGACTTCACTAGAGCTATGTTGTTTTGTGGATTGCCCAGAGGTACCAAGGCTGTTAAGAGGAAAGACATGAACGAGGAAGGAAAGCTATTATCAGATATCATTAGAAAAGTATTGCTTTACAAAACTGGATCCCACGATTACCTATCATCATAAATGTTCAAGAATCTTGCGACAATCATCTGTCGGAAGAAAATGGATTGGGGGTGTCGTGATGTTTGCTAAGATCAGAGATAGTCTCCGCGCTCCTAATTTTGGAAGAATTCTGAGTTTCTATCTGAATCAGATGGACAGAGACACGTTTGACAAGTACAAAGGCGTACCTATCCACCACTTGAAGAAAACCGACACATCCATCTTCTTGAGGTGGGATAGAAGGTGTAACACCCCCTAAAAAAAAACCAAATTGTAACACCCCATATCCGTCGCATAGTATATAGCAGTAGGTCCGGCCGGGGCCCGACGCCATATACCACAGACAGACCGGGTGGTTACGTATGGAAACCATCCAACCAATCTCAACGTCCTATACAGAGCATTCTAGCGGAAGCAGTTTAAAAGAGGTTGTAAACAAGAACCCAGCATTAGAGCACGAATGTCCACTATTACAATAATTAGGAATGTTATACAAAATACCCAAAAATCGGCCTTAAGGCCTTACAGAATGTTTCACTTGAATAATATATGATTTACAAACCTCGGCACGCAGGCCGGTCATACATGAATAAAACAGAAAACATTTCCACTTGGGCCTTCGAGGGCCAGCTTCGCAAAAAGGGCTTTAGCCCGCTATTGACCGCTTGGTCCAGCTGCACCTGCAAGCAACAAACCACCGCACGGTGGCAAACAAGGCAACGGTCAGCAATGCTGACCAAATTATAACGATCCCGCCCCCAACTCGGGGCGGCGATGCTCCTTCCCTGCTTTTCATTAGCATAAGCGAGCAATGCATATAACCATAGCCATTTCATCACAGACGTTGGCTCGCACGGCCACACGCCCCGTGCACTCAGGGCACATTCTCGGTGAACTGGTCGATGTCACGTCAATTAAAGCCATTAACATTCCTGACTCACCACCGCCACTTAGACGGCCATTCCTATGAGCAATTCGTCTTCCTGGCCTGGGTCACGATAATTTAAGCCATTGACCGCCGAAGACTCCCATCTATGCCAACGGCGAGTGCCACGTAACCTTAGGTCTCTCTAACCAAACGACATAAAGCGGGTACGGCTCCATCTAACCCGTGCTCACTTCGCAACGACAATTTAAGCCATTTGCGCGGGTCAAACTTTCACCGAGTCCCATTCTACCGCAAGACACATAACCCCGTTATGTTCAAGTTGACTCTCAGGCCACCAAGTTGGCAAGATCTCGTATCCGCCCAGTTTTCCGGGTGCACCTTTGGGTTAGTCCCCAAGGCTCCCTGCTGCAATCTACCGCGTAGAAAACACGAAAAACAAACTATAGCACGGAGTCTTCTCCGGCCTTATGCAATGCAACATCACCGATCCAGACTAACATGTCCGGGTAGGCTTCACATATCATGCCTACATCCGTTCTCGCATACGGACTCTAAACAATGGGGACTTTACATATCTACCCGAAGGAACGCCTCCAACTCTCCGCAAACTCGCGAGAGCGGGCTTCCTATGCTAAGAAAGAGAGCGACTCATGCTCAAGATGAGGATCGTTACCCTTGAGTTCCTCTTTGGCGCCATCGAAAAGTAATCGGATAGAAATCACCGCACTTGCGTTGCCTCCGTGGATCCGGAGTCGGCTTGCGATTCGGAGCTCCGAAGCTCCTCCAATGGCGGATCTAGCTCTTCTTCCTCCAATGGCTTTCCTCTTTCTCCAAGGACTTGGAGAGATGATAAGGTAGGAAAATGATGGATTTCCAAGTCAACTCACGGGTATATCCTCTCAGGAATAACCCCTAGCCGTTGGATCTCAACCTAAGAAAACGAACGGCTTTGATTCGGGGCTGAAATGCCCAATCTGTACCGAACACGGCCTGGCACACGCCCGTGTCCAGGGCCGTGTGCCGCATTCGCCGTCAAAATCGAATCTCCTGGACCCTCACACGGGTATCGAACACGCCCGTGTTCGAGCTGACACGCCCGTGTTCCAGCTGACACGGCCGTGTAGCCGGCCGTGTACCCCATGATTTTCCCCCATTTTCAACCCGAGCACTGCACGGGTTCTAGGACACGCCCGTGTCCTTGCCCGTGTCACATTGACACGCCTGGACCCCAGGCCGTGTACACGGGACATTTCGTCGAGGGAAGATCGACGACTTGATGACACGGCCTTGGACACGCCCGTGTCCTTGGCCGTGTGCCTTGCCTCGACGATCGTCGAGTGAATCTCGACGACCCCCCGGGACGATCGTTGACACGGGTCAACACGCCCTGCGACACGCCCGTGTCGCAGGCCGTGTGCCCATTCTCCACGAATCGTCAAGCATAACTCGACGACTCCGCGGCTAAGTGTCGACACGGGTCGACACGCCCTGCGACACGCCCGTGTCGCAGGTCGTGTGCCCATTCTCGACGAATCGTCGAGTATAACTCGACGACTTCGCGGCTAAGTGCCGACACGCGATTGACACGCCCTGGGACACGCCCGTGTCCCAGGCCGTGTGCCTTCAGCCAGAAACCAAAACTGGCCCAAAACGTCCCCCTTTGCTCGTTTGAGTTTCGGGGCGTTACAACTCTCCCCCTCTTAATAGAATTTCGCCCACGAAATTACATAATGGAAAGACATACAAAAACAAAATTTTGTACCTGAGCGGAACAACTCCGGATACTCGTCAAGCATAGTCTGCTCTCGCTCCCAGGAGAGCTCCTCACGACCGCAATTGTCCCACCGGACCTTGACCATCCTGATCTCTTTATTGCGTAGCCGCTTGACCTCCGAGTCCTCAATCCGCACGGGCTTGACCTTTGTCGTTAGCCCACTATCCACCGGCACTTGATCGACCGCGATCACTTGCGTAGGCTCTTGCACCACCTTCCGAAGCACCGAAATATGGAATACATCGTGTAAACCACTTAGCTCCACTGAAAGCTTCAATCTATAGGCCGCTTCACCAACTCGCTCCAGAACCTCGAACGGTCCAAGGTACCTCGGGCTTAGCTTTTTCAATCGCCGCACCCGCGAGACACCCTTGAATGGCTTTTATCTTCAAGTATACATAATCGCCCACAGCGAACTCCACGTTCCTGTGCTTGGCATTATAGTACTTTGCTTGCCGGTCCTGAGCGATAAGCAACCTCTCCCGAATGGTTCTCACCAAGGAAGTAGCATCCTCCACTTCCGATCGCTTATACAACTTTGACTCACCCGTTTCTAACCAAGACAACGGCGTGCGACATCTTCTACCATATAGGGCCTCGAAGGGCGCCATCTGAATACTCGCTTGGTAGCTATTGTTGTATGCGAACTCCACCAGATAAAGGTGGTCTTCCCATTGCTTTCCGAAATCCAAGACACACATGCGAAGCATGTCTTCCATGGTTCTATTGACCCTCTCGGTCTGCCCATCCGTTTGTGGATGGAAGGCTGTGCTGAATTTCAGCTTTGTTCCCAACATTTGCTGCACCAGCCTCCAATCATTGAACGTGAACCGCCCATCTCGGTCACTCACGATGCTGCGGGGCACACCATGAAGCCGTACTATATTATCCACATACAGCTTTGCCAGCTTCTCCACCGGATCATCCTTCCTATGCGGAATAAAATGCGACACCTTCGTTAATCGATCCACGACCACCCAAATGGCGTCGTTCCCCTTTTGCGACCTTGGCAAACCGTGCACAAAGTCCATAGAGATGTCGTCAAATTTCCACTCCGGAATAGGCAAGGACTTAAGAAATCCTCCCGGCTTTTGGCACTCCACCTTTACCAAGGCGCAGGTTTGGAACTTCGCTACGTATAGCACCACATCCTTTTTCAAACCCGGCCACCAAAACAGTTTCTTCACATCACGGTACATCTTCGTGCTCCCCGGGTGAATCGAGTACTTGGTATGGTGCGCCTCGTACAACAACTCCACCCGTAAATTGCCCACGCTTGGGACGCACAGACGACCGTCTTTCCAAAGCAATCCGTCCTCCACGACGAATTGAGAATTTGACCCATCCAGAGCCTCTATCATGAACTGCTTCATATGAGCATCCATATCCAAAGCCTGCCGAATCCGATCAGCCAGGTCATATTGGACTTCAGTCCAATTCAGAACTGCTTCAGCACTTGATTGTCTGTCCACACAAACAATCTCCAACGCCTCCAACTCCCGCACCAACCGCTCATCGTGCACCGATAGCCAATTGGCTTGAGCTGGGGCTCGGCGACTCAACGCGTCCGCAACCGCATTCCCTTTGCCAGGCACGTAGTGGATCTTGAATGTATAGTCCCCCAAGAACTCCATCCATCTACGCTGCCGCATATTCAGATCTTTCTGATCAATCAGGTACTTTAGGCTCTTGTGATCGGTGTAGATATCAATCTTCACACCGTACAAATAGTGTCTCCACAGCTTCAAGGTAAAAATCACGGCCGCTAACTCCAAGTCATGGACCGGATAATTCCTCTCGTGCACTTTTAGCTGTCTCGAGCCATAAGCTATCACGCTTCCGTGCTGCAGTAGCACGCAACCCAAACCGCTGCCCGAAGCATCGCTATATATCTCATAGCCTTCGGTTCCACATGGCGAACTCAGCACAGGCGCCGTGGTCAACCGACACTTCAACTCCTCAAAAGCTCGCGCGCACTCCGGCGTCCAAACGAACTTATGATCCTTCCTCGTCAAAGTAGTGAGAGGTAACGCTAACCGCGAGAGGTTCTCTACGAAGTGCCTATAATAGCCGGCAAGCCCCAAAAAGCTCCGGACTTCTGCTACCGTAGCAAGCTCAGGCCACTCCCGTATCGCAACAATCTTCGCCGGATCCACAGCAATACCCTCTCCACTCACTATATGCCCGAGGAACGCTACTGAGGATAGCCAAAACTCGTATTTCGAGAACTTGGCATACAACTGATTTCTCCTTAGCATCTCCAACACCAAATGAAGATGCTTGAAGTGATCTTCCTCACTTTGCGAGTACACCAAAATATCGTCGATGAAGATGATCACGAAATGGTCCAAGTACTCCCTGAACGTCCTGTTCATCAAATCCATGAATACTGACGGCGCATTAGTCAGCCCAAACGGCATGACCGTAAACTCATAATGCCCGTATCTCGTACTAAACGCTGTCTTCGGGATATCATTCTCCCTTATCCGCAGCTGATAGTACCCAGACTTGAGATCCAACTTCGAGTACACCGTCGACCCGACTAACTGATCAAAGAGATCATCAATCCTAGGGATCGGGTACTTGTTATTCTCAGTCAGCTTGTTTAGCTCCCGATAATCAATACATAACCTCAAGCTTCCGTCCTTCTTCTTAACAAAGAGGACCGGTGCTCTCCAAGGCAAAGAACTCGGGCGCACATACCCTTGCTCCAACAACTCTTGCAGTTGAACTTTCAGCTCCGCCATTTCCTTAGGCGCTAGCCGATACGGAGATCGTGACACAGGCTTTGCACCTGGCACTAGCTCGATCGTAAAATCTATCTCCCGCTGAGGTGGGGCTCCAGGAAGATCTGCGGGGAACAGATCAGGGTATTCCGATACCACTGAAATACAATCCAACGCGGGCTTCGGCTTTGCAACCTCCACTAGTGTAAAGAACAGTTCTGCTCCGGCACGAACCGCCTTCACCACCTGAAGAGCAGACATCAACGTCTTGCTCGACCCCTTTAAGCCCGTAAAAGTCGTCTCACGACTTGCTCCCAGCTTGACTTCCTTGTTACCGCAATCTATATGGGCCTGCTGCTCCGAGAGCCAGTCCATGCCAAATATGACGTCGAACTCCACTAACGGAAGTAAAGACGCCCGCAGGTCGAACTCCTGCTCCCCAATACGAATCTTAACATCGCAGATCCTAACCGCTCGCATCGAACACCCATTGGGCAACAACACATCCAACTTATCCTTCGCCATCGAAGAAGGGACTCTGATGCGTGATATAAATCCTTCGGACAAGAAGGAGTGTGAAGCTCCCGTATCGAAGAGTGCTCGTGCCGGATTTTCACAAATCAATACAAATCCTAAACAAGTAGTGGTAAGGTAACATGTGCATAACAAGCATATAAAGAAATTGACTTACTATAAATTAAACCGTACCTGTCACCACATCAGCTTGTTTAATGGCCTCCTGTTGGCCAAGATTGTAGACCCTTGGTTGGGCCGGAGCATAATGGGATGCGGTCGACTCCACCGCCTTACCCTTTTCTTCATAAGTAGCTCCTGGCCTTCTTTCGGACTTGGGACGTCCGCTCCAACAGTCACGGGGGAAATGCCACGTCTTTCCACACGTAAAGCACGCGCCCGGGGTCCGACCCGTAGTCGCCCCAGAAGCGCCAGAAGGAGCTGGACCCGAAGTCCTATGCTTCTTGAAAGCCCTCCGATAGCGGGACTTTGAAGTAGTCGGCACTCTGAACTCAGATATTCTATCAACCAAGCCTTTCTTCGCTTGCACATTCTTCATGTCCTTCTCCAAGGACCGGGCAGTATTGACCAAGGTTAAGAAACCCTGCGTCATCGGCCCCGACAGTAATAGTCTCAACTCATCCCTCAGACCTTCGTAGAAGCGATTAGTCTTGCGCTCCTCATCCATGATGGTGGAGCTAGCATAACGACTCAAACGCGTAAACTCGTGGAGATATTCATCCACGCTCCTCTCACCCTGCACCAACTTTAGGAACTCATTCTCCATTGAAATCCTCTGAGTAGAAGGGAGGTATCTTGCTAAGAACAATCCCGAGAACTCTTCCATCGGGACGTCTATCAGTTGTCTACCTCTCAAATGATGCAGCTCCAAGCCTTCCCACCACATCCTTGCTTCACCGTCCAAAAGGAACATAGCGATGGTGGTCATTTGCCACTCCTCCGTCTCCGTCGCTGTCATGACTCTCTTCACCCTGGAGAGCCAGTCTTCAGCCTGAGATGGGGTTCCCAACCCCGAGAATAACGGAGGGTTAAAGCTCATTACATGCTTTAGCTGCCTCTCAGTTGCCCTCCTTGACACTACCGGTTCTACAACCACTTGCTCCACCCTCCTCGGCTCAGCCTCTTGAAGAGGTACTTGCTCCATCACAGGAGCGGGTTGCTGCGCTTGCCTTCCTGGCTGCGCATTGATCACGGCCAACACCACTTCAGCCACCAATCGAATATTCTCAGCCGACAGAGATGTTGCGGGAGCAACATCCGGTGCACTACTAGCCTCAGAAACTCGGCGTTCTGACGGCCCAACACCACTTCGGGTCACCTATAGTGGTACAAAACACCGTTAAGCGACCACATAAAATTGCAAACAATAATTATAGGAACACGCAGGTTCCTCAAACACGAGTATTTTCATTCCTAAGTGGACATTCATGAGTTCTTTTACCATTATAACGATGACGCACACAATGTGCTCACCACCCCTTAAAAAGAATTCGTCCACGAATTCACTTTAAGCCCGACCAAAACCAGTAGTCTGATACCAAATTGTAACACCCCCTAAAAAAAACCAAATTGTAACACCCCCTATCCGTCGCATAGTATATAGCAGTAGGTCCGGCTGGGCCCGACGCCATATACCACAGACAGACCGGGTGGTTACGTATGGAAACCATCCAACCAATCTCAACGTCCTACACAGAGCATTCTAGCGGAAGCAGTTTAAAAGAGGTTGTAAACAAGAACCCAGCATTAGAGCACGAATGTCCACTATTACAATAATTAGGAATGTTATACAAAATACCCAAAAATCGGCCTTAAGGCCTTACAGAATGTTTCACTTGAATAATACATGATTTACAAACCTCGGCATGCAGGCCGGTCATACATGAATAAAACAGAAAACATTTCCACTTGGGCCTTCGAGGGCCAGCTTCGCAAAAAGGGCTTTAGCCCGCTATTGACCGCTTGGTCCAGCTGCACCTGCAAGCAACAAACCACCGCACGGTGGCAAACAAGGCAACGGTCAGCAATGCTGACCAAATTATAACGATCCCGCCCCCAACTCGGGGCGGCGATGCTCCTTCCCTGCATTTCATTAGCATAAGCGAGCAATGCATATAACCATAGCCATTTCATCACAGACGTTGGCTCGCACGGCCACACGCCCCGTGCACTCAGGGAACATTCTCGGTGAACCGGTCGATGTCACGTCAATTAAAGCCATTAACATTCCGGACTCACCACCGCCACTTAGACGGCCATTCCTATGAGCAATTCGTCTTCCTGGCCTGGGTCACGACAATTTAAGCCATTGACCGCCGAAGACTCCCATCTATGCCAACAGCGAGTGCCACGTAACCTTAGGTCTCTCTAACCGAACGACATAAAGCGGGTACGACTCCATCTAACCCGTGCTCACTTCGCAACGACAATTTAAGCCATTTGCGCGGGTCAAACTTTCACCGAGTCCCATTCTACCGCAAGACACATAACCCCGTTATATTCAAGTTGGCTCTCAGGCCACCAAGTTGGCAAGATCTCGTATCCGCCTAGTTTTCCGGGTGCACCTTTGGGTTAGTCCCCAAGGCTCCCTGCTGCAATCTACCGCGTAGAAAACCCGAAAAACAAACCATAGCACGGAGTCTTCTCCGGCCTTATGCAATGCAACATCACCGATCCAGACTAACATGTCCGGGTAGGCTTCACACATCATGCCTACGTCCGTTCTCGCATACGGACTCTAAACAACGGGGACTTTACATATCTACCCGAAGGAACGCCTCCAACTCTCCGCAAACTCGCGAGAGCGGGCTTCCTATGCTAAGAAAGAGAGCGACTCATGCTCAAGATGAGGATCATTACCCTTGAGTTCCTCTTTGGCGCCATCGAAAAGTAATCGGATAGAAATCACCGCACTTGCGTTGCCTCCGTGGATCCGGAGTCGGCTTGCGATTCGGAGCTCCGAAGCTCCTCCAATGGCGGATCTAGCTCTTCTTCCTCCAATGGCTTTCCTCTTTCTCCAAGGACTTGGAGAGATGATAAGGTATGAAAATGATGGATTTCCAAGTCAACTCACGGGTATATCCTCTCAGGAATAACACCCAGCCATTGGATCTCAACCTAAGAAAACGAACGGCTTTGATTCGGGGCTGAAATGCCCAATCTGGACCGAACACGGCCTGGCACACGCCCGTGTCCAGGGCCGTGTGCCGCATTCGCCGTCAAAATCGAATCTCCTGGACCCTCACATGGGTATCGAACATGCCCGTGTTCGAGCTGACACGCCCGTGTTCCAGCTGACACGGCCGTGTAGCCGGCCGTGTACCCCATGATTTTCCCCCATTTTCAACCCGAGCACTGCACGGGTTCTAGGACACGCCCGTGTCCTTGCCCGTGTCACATTGACATGCCTGGACCCCAGGCCGTGTACACGGGACATTTCATCGAGGGAAGATCGACGACTTGATGACACGGCCTTGGACACGCCCGTGTCCTAGGCCGTGTGCCTTGCCTCGACGATCGTCGAGTGAATCTCGACGACCCCCCGGGACGATCGTTGACACGGGTCGACACGCCCTGCGACACGCCCGTGTCGCAGACCGTGTGCCCATTCTCCACGAATCGTCGAGCATAACTCGACGACTCCGCGACTAAGTGTCGACACGGGTCGACACGCCCTGCGACACGCCCGTGTCGCAGGACGTGTGCCCATTCTCGACGAATCGTCGAGTATAACTCGACGACTTCGCGGCTAAGTGCCGACACGCGCTTGACACGCCCTGGGACATGCCCGTGTCCCAGGCCGTGTGCCTTCAGCCAGAAACCAAAACTGGCCCAAAACATCCCCCTTTGCTCCTTTGAGTTTCGGGGCGTTACAGAAGGATCCAGAGGCTAGCTGGAGCCAGAGTGCTGCCTGAAGAGGAAGAGGAAGTAGTTCCCAAAGAAAGGATTTCTTCTCCTACCCCCAGTGAGATTCCTGAGAGATTGAGAGCAGGAATTGAGGGGGAGCCTACTGCGACACAAGTCGCCACTGAGATAATGCCCTTGAGTGTTCCCACAGCTACAAAGTTAGATGCTCCAAATAGTTCTGAGCCAGAGACACCAGCTCCAAATACAGAGGTTTCAGTTTCAGTTCCAGTTGCTGTAGTTATAGTTGAAGATACTAATGACCTACTCTGAGATTGCTAATGTAGGTCGTGCCGCTGCTGAGTTAGTGCTTGATGAGGCTGAGCATGAGATAATAGCTGAAGATGTTCTGCTTGCCACTGATCTGGAGGTTGGTCCAGCTGCTGATATTTATGATGTTACTGCAAATGCTTTGGATATTGCTGATTATGAGCTTGATGCTGATGAGGACATAATAACTACTGATTTTGTCCATAATGTTGATGAGATCGAAGCTGCTGATAATGTAAATGATTCTTCTGCGCTTGCTGCCCAAAAGAATCTTATTGTAAATCTCCCCGATGTTCTGTAGGATCTTGTGGCGCCCTTAGAGGGGGGGGGGGGGTGAATAAGGGCTCTTTAATTTTTTTTTAACTTTTTATAAAATATGAAACTAGCTACTATGTTTGAGACAGATCAATGAAATGAAAAACAAGATTATACTTCTCCAAAATATATATGTAAAATGATTCCAATAAAGCTTGAAATCAAGGCTTACAACGATAATAGTTTTTAGCTTTTTCACCGATCCTTCTCCCAAGAACCGGTAGGCTATAGTCAATATCTCCCTAGATATGCCTACTAGCCTCCCCCTAGATCAAACCTATGATCTAGACGCTGCACAACACGCGGCGATTTACTCCTAAGCCACACACGGACCTAGACACCACACACAAGGTGGTGATTTGCCCCTAAGCCACACACGGGCTTAGACACCACACACAAGGTGGTGATTTTCCCTTCCCAATTACAAAGATAAAGAGTGAAAATGAAAGTACAATAGTAAAACTTAAAAACTCCCTCAAAATCACGAGCTCTGAAGATGATGATGGACGAACGAGAAGATCTCCAATCTTGAACGCACGGTCGTATCTCCTTCGCTCTTGAGATTTCAACGGACCAAGGGAGTTCGTCTGGAAACGGAGATGAAGGCTCTGAAAATTCTCTGGGAAAACAAAGCTCTGCACGATCCAACTCTTCCCTGAAATTTTTTGCCGTATATATCACTTCATGCTATCGCCGGCGTTAGCGTTAACGCCCCGCGATAATGATAACTCTCCGTTGCTTGACACGTGGCACACGCCGCGCTGATTTTCAGATCTGAGCGGAGAACGTGACGATCGTGGGATATCGCTCGGCGACATCGGTAGTGCCCCGTGATATCACTGATCGTGACTTCGTGCGCGGCAACGTGCGGATTAAGGCTGACGTCAGCGGGAACTGATTATGCTATCGCCCGCGGTAGCGTTATCGCCAGTGATAGCGCGTTTTTCCTTTTCATCAACGCCATGCTCAGCCTTTCTTTTGTACATAAAAATGATGTTATCCCTGCACATTTAAAACACATACCAAGATCAAATACATCCGGGATTTGTTATTCTCAAACTAAGAAGCACGGAACGCGTGCTCCAATATGTTCTACTTGTCAGGACTGAGTGGGAGCAGAGTCGTCCTTCAGTCTCGATTCAAATAAAGTTGGATAGATTTGTCCGAAAGCTGCAAAGGAGAATGGTTGCAACTCCTGGTCGACCTCCAGTAGAGGAGGTAGACATTGTTGATTTTTCTAGTTAGGAAGGAGATGCAGAGGTGCATCCTCCTGTCCTAGAGGCTACTGCTGCTGAGAGGCTTTCTAAAGCTCGTGTTACGCCCATGGAAGAGTCTTCTAGTGACTCAGAGGGAAGTGAATATCTCTCTTCCCCTCCCAGTGTTCCAGCTGCAGACATCAGTGTAGATTTCTCTATTTTGAAATCTATAGAAGCCCTGATGGCTAAGCAATATGCACGTTTTGATTGTTCCTTGAAGAAAGTGTTAAAGAAAGTCTAGGAAACTGAAAAAGATATGAATAACGTCCTTTCTGAGATCAAGGTGCATTTTGACAAACTGGATGATAGGCTGGATTCATGGTTTGTGCAGGATGGCCAATCAATTATTCATATGATGGTCGAGTTAAAAAGTAACTTGATTGTACTCCAGAATGTTGATACAAATGCCAAAACAGTCATTAATGCCCAAAATGAAGGAATGAACTCTTTTGATGGCTAAATGGTCCACTATTCTAATGTCATAGCAGCCACCGTACATGAAGAAGTCAAAAAGGGGGATGATGAGTTGAAAGCTAAGGTGACTGCCCTTGAAGCCTCCATGGTAGAAAACTTCAAGGGATTCAATAACTACAGTTATGATAATTTCAGCTGGCTTCATACTGATATATTTGGTGGGCAAGGTCAGACTCATGCTGGAATTCCTGTTCCTGTGGTGCCTGCTCCAGTGGATGTTCATGTTAATCCTGCTCGGGATTATTTTCAGTATTGGACAGACACTCAGGACTTCTCTCAGTTTGACACAGAATATATTATTGCTGCCCATCCAGAAGTTCAAGTGGTTAAAGACATACCTCAACCAGTTCAGAAAAGAAGGAAATATGGTGAAGGCTCGTCTGTTGTCAGGTCTGATCCTAACAGAGAAATGGCTGAGGTATGGAATCCGATTTCCAAGAGTATCATTCTGGACACCTACAAAATAGTGGACTTGGCGAACGAAAACAAATGAGATTATTATAACATGGATGAATGACAAAAGTATGAGGTAGCATGCGCTAAAAGAAGACTTGATTTTAGGAAATACAACTTTTATGATCCAAATGCTCCTCCAGCACTGCCAAGATATTATCCGAAATAAAAGCATATTTTGCCAGACAAAGTCAGAAAAACAAGAGCAAATATACTTGATGGTCTCTTTTATGATTGATATTTGTAGACATTGGTTGCCCCAATATAGAACTCCTTTATATATATAATTTAAATGTTTTGACTGAGAATGCGTTTAATTTTTAATTTTATATGTCTTGTTCTTTCAATACTTTATTATTATTATATGTAGAATTCACCTTAGCTTGTAGAGTTCTGACTTCTTCAAATAGGAGGAGATTGTTATGTATTGTATCCACAATAACCTTTATTTAAAGAAGGGCCCCCTTAAGCTAAGATGAATTGCGATTTTATTTGATGTTGTGTGTTTAGTTATGTGCTTGCAGGACTATATTTCTAAGTACACACCAATGTCGGGTTATAGTGGATCAGTAAACATAGGACTATACAATGTAAAACTTCATTATGTAGGCCAATGTGTTGAATCACGTGTAAGCTCTCTATTAGGGTGTACTTCTATTACAAGTGCATTAGAAGGATCAAGGAAGGAAAAGGACCTGGAATCAGAAAAAAAAATTTTACCCAAGTAAAATTCATCGAGTATAGTAAGGGATATTCGTCAAATTTTCTAGTGTACTCATAGATACTCATCGAATTCATCGTATATACTTACTAGCACTCGTCGAATTCATCATATGTACTTAAGGTAAAATCTCTGAGATTTGGAAAATCAGTTAAGTAAAAATCGTCGAGTATCATCAAGTATAGTGGTCGTATTCGTCGAGTGTATCTACCGATACCCGCCGAATTCGTCCAGATACATTGGGCATACCTTTGAGTTTCGGAATTTACTTCTCTAGAATTTTCTAAGTCAGTTTCCTCCTTGAGCCTATAAATAGCCCCCCCATGCCTCTCATTGAGGAGGAGGATCGGGGAGCAACCTTGGGAGCCAACATTGCGGATACACTTCTAAAACCACCAAGAGCTCTCGCGGACTGGTCACCAAGTCAGTCCGAGCTGCCTCAGCGACTAGCCCTTGCGGCCTAGTGCTTGGACTTGACTCTTCCAGCAAGATCCTCAACAACCAGTACGGGCGGATTCAACAGTTAACCCAAGCGGATAGGACTGCCGGCCTATGCAACAGATATCTCAGCGACCTTCCTGGTTAGACCGCGTGGCTAGGCCGCAGTCTCCTTTTTTGTAGACAGACAGTCTGCGCGCCCTCGCTGCCTAAGGCGGCTTTCTGCATAGTCAAGCGGCCTGAGGCAGCGAGCTGCAGGGCAAGACAGCCCGCACGGCCTGACGACTTGAGGGATCAAGCCGGCGACCTCCATTCTCTAACCGCAAGTTTCCCTTGTATCCCCTTTATTTGCTTTTCCATGTAAATGGGTGGCTTAAGCTGTAAAACAGTTTTATAATCAAAGAAAAGTCTGTCGCAGGAGTGACATTTAGTCGCGACGGGCGAACTCTGGTGTTGCCGCTGAAAGCAACCTCTTTCTCTTCTCCCCTATCGGTCTTAACAACTAATCCTAACCGTCAATAACCGGCTATTCGACAGTCCTCATCACCTCCCTTGTCTCCGCATCCCGGATCGAACATGTTCACTATCGAGCTTAGAGAGGCGCATTTCGCGCATCAACACTGTCATTTTTTGGAAATTGGTGTTCAAGGTAACCAAAATTAGACAACGTCATTCGTCATCTCATGATTCAGTGAAATGCAATTACCGACACGTCTGTTGAAGTAATCTATAAAAAGACCATAAGAGCTTCATTTAAAAACAAGTATGGAGAGACAAAATAGAGTTCTGAGATTTTATTGAGAGCAAGATTTATATTAAAATATACCATGAAATAACATGAATGTTAAAATATAATAAAATTGGGCAAGCAAGAAGAGTTTTATGAATGCACATGTGAGAAAATGGATGCGCTGATAAAAAGAGACAAATGGTCGGGATGGAAGACCCTTGTTCGTAATATCGTGCGAGTAGAGGGGGGTGCTTTCGGTCATCTCTCAAGCATTCAGGTGGGTCCACTGCAGTTACATGGGCAGCCCTCCTCCGCCAAATGGAGGAGTTCAATCAAAAAAACTGGCAGATGGTCCAACTCGATCAGAAGCGTCCATCAGAATAGACGAAGAGGGGTTATATTCACATATATGTGAGGGATGGGGGCGGAGGGTTGAACTTGAAGTTTTGGCTAGTCGCACCGTTTTTTTTTTTCTAATTTTTCATGATTTTTGGAAATACGTCTTATGCATTTTTAGGAAAAATGTTCATTACGAAAGTTGTTGATCATGTGGATTCGTGTTGAACACTTTTCCTAAAAATGCATGTATAAGGCGTATTTTTAAAAGGCGAGAAACATGTCCTTATTTCCAAAGTACACTTTGTACATGTATTTTTTTAGGAAAAGTGTTCAACACAAAAGTTGTAGTTCTCGTCGAGATCTACAAATTTCATGTTGAACACTTTTTCTAAAAATGCATGTGTAAGACGTATTTTCAAAAGACGCGAAAAATTAAGAGAAAATGTGGTGCGACTAACCAAAATTGTGGTGCTAATAACAATCACATAATATCTAATATGCTAATAATAATGCTATGCTCTGGAGCTCTGTCCATCTTGTCCTTTTGTACAACACCATTAATTATAGTGCTACTCCGGACATTTTTTGTCTGTTAGCACCTATTAATAGGTGCAATACATGTAGATTTGATCGTTTGATAGGCTTCTTATCTGAATTTCAACGACTGAGATATGATCGTATCTGATTCGCCGATACATCCGAATGTATATTCAGCAGATACCGCCGAAATCCGGTCGTTGTGTCTTTCCTTTTCCAGTTTTATTTTTCATTTTTAAAATATTTTTTTGCCCAAAACTATTATTTATATTCTTCATTATATACAGCACACATTCACAATCATTCCCGTAAATGATTCTATTACTTGCTTCTTCAGTAGCACCCTTTGGCGGGGTCCGGCGGGGGTAAAGTGCGGTTTTGAATTTCATGGTGCAGTGCAGGTGGAAGATTAGGACATCTGACATTTAACAATCTGATGGCCAGAAATAAACAAAACTTCTTCCTATTTGATTGAAAAAAATGGCGGAAGAATTTCCACTGCATCGCCATTTCCCTCCTTTCCCCCGCCCTGCTGTTTTCCTCCGCCCCTCTCCTCCTCCATCTTCCATCCAATATTTTCTGCACCCAGTGGCGGAACTAGGATTTTGAAGTTGCATGGATACAATCTAAGTAATGTCAATTCGGGGGGTTCGGTGGGCAGTGCACCCTGAGCGGGGGTTCGGGGGCAGCGGTCTCGAAATTTTTTTTTTGCAAATATATTTTTGTGAGGAAAATATTGAACACAATATTACTATCAAAAATTGAACACAAAATTACAAAAAAAGGTTTAGATCTGAAAAACTTACAATTCAACAAGATACTTTCGGTTGACACATACTCTGAAAACGTGAAATAATAATTTCTGTTGTAATAGTATCAGCAACTTCTTTTTCAATGTAAGCAACCAAACAATCATTCATTCATTTATCCCACATGCTATTTCACAACCGATTCTTTATGATTTTTATTGCAGAAAACGTTCTTTCAACAGTAGCTGTAGCAATTGGTAAGGTGCAAGACAACTTCAACAATCTAAAACTAACTGATAGTGATTATCTTTTTTTTTAATTCAAGCATTTTTTTCAGAAGGTCACTAATTCCTTTAACATCAGAAAATGTGTCCATTGATGTAGATCGCATATCAAAAATATATATGTCAAGTTGTCCTTCAAGTAACTGCAACTCTATTGGCGTAAAATTATACGGATATAATGCAGCAAGATGAAGTAATTTTTGTTTATCATAAGAACTAAAATGATCATTTGGGTCTAGACAAGCAACACATAAGAGTAATTTCGTGTTTACTTCATCAAAGCGATCATTTAACTCATTTAGCATCCAATCAAGCACTGCATTAAAAATTTCAATCCTGAAATAATGTTTATTTGTAATCGCACGTGCATTGCGTCTTGATCTACCTTGATGAACAAACTTCTCTTCCATATTAACAACTTCCATGTCATGTTTTCTACAGAAAGTTGAGAATTCGGGCATAAATATTTCTCACTCGGCTTCATCATCTCTCATCTTCATTAATAATAGTTTTGACAATTTTACGCAATGCATTGCATTTACAATATCTTGATCTTTCCTCTGCAATGTTTGAGATACTTCATTTATTTTTGACAAAATATTTTTCATCAAATGAATAACAAATGCAAATTTGAAAGTCAAGATAACTTGGACAAGTGCGGTTGTCATTCCTCTTTGTTTTCCATCTGCCCCATCAACAATGATAATCTCCAACACATCAACAATAGAAGAGAACATGTGAATAAAATTTAAAGTTGTGCCATAATGTGACCCCCACCTCGTGTCACCAGAGCGTTTGAGCTCAAATGGTTGATTCAACCCTCGTCTACTTTTCAAGTCCCCACATCCACGCTCTATAGCAACTCGATCAACTTCCAAGTGAAAGTCCACTTAGTGTCAACTACCTTCAACTATGGGGGGGGGGGGGGAATAGGTGTCTTGCAGCGTTTTTGCGGAATTAAAATCGTACCTGCACAAGAAAACAAAACAACACAGCACAGAAAGGACACAAGCAAATTATAGTGGTTCCCCGATTTGCGTACGTCCACTTTCCCCCTTCGACCTATCTCCCAACCAGGGACGACTCGGTCACTTCACCAACAAGATTGAAATCCAATCCTTGCACTAACGGAAGGAACCCTTCCACACGTAGGAGTCACCACTCCCACAACACGGGTTGCATCCAACCCTTACAACTAGGAACCAACGTTCCTTTACAACAAAATAGAAATTGGAGTGTATTATAAATACAAACTACTTATGGAGAATAAGGTGTCCCTCTTCGTTCAACGACGTGTTCTTGAAGTCAACGAAGAGTCCACAACCCTAAATCTCACTTAGAGAGAATCTCTCCCGAAACCGGCGGCGACAAGAAGGGCGACGGCTTGGTTCTCGGGATCGGCGGCGACAACGGAGTACTGCTGCTGTACTTTGGAGATTCAACTTTCGTAGCAAAGCTAGCAAGTTCTTCTAACGGTCACACTAGGATCGATCGTCTCGATTGATTCGGAAGGGGAAGGTTTTCCCGATCAACGAATCAAGAGACAAAGGATCTCTGGTTAGACGCGTGAGACGCTGTGCTTGGCTGAGCTTCTGTCGTCGGGAGATCTGGAAGAAACCACGATCAAAGACGGCGATCAACTGCACGAGCGGCGACGACAGCGGCGGAGAAGGTTTCACGATCTAGGTCACGTCGGCGGCTCGGGTTTTTCGTTTTTCTGTCTTCTTGTTACTGTTCAAAAAATACAGATGTATTTATACATTAGGTCTTCAAGATGACCGTTGTGGGCCCCACCAACAAGAAACCCCAAGCCCGGTTCAAAGCAGCGCCAGCGGCTGAGTCCGGTCCAGCGGGTTCCAGAAATTCGCCTAAGGCAAAATCGGCGAGAATCAGCCAGTGATTCTCGACGATTCGGCGAGAATCACTAGTGATTCTCGACGATTTTGTCTTAGCGACAGATTTGCACGCTCTGATTTAGCCGGATAGAGATGGCAAGAATCAGCCAGTGATTCTCGACGATTCGGCGAGAATCACCAAGTGATTCTCGCCGTATCGACGAGAATCACTTGGTGATTCTCGTCGATTATTACTTAGACGATTTTTCGTCTTTCCACCCATGAGCTGCTCTTTGACCCATCCTTGCTCCTTGTCTGCTCTTGCATTATCACAGCCCTGTACTAGAAAATAAGTACACTCCAATAGAGAGAGTACACGTAGGCCAACACACTGATCTGCTCTATGAGGGATTACGTCACGCAGACCCGTGTATATTGACCTACAGCACCCTAACATTGGTGTGTACTTAGCGTGGAATAACTGCAAGCACAACTTAAAAGATTTCATCAAATACATTGTCTATTTACGTTAGCTTGTTTAGGGGCTTCTTCAAATCAGGTACGTTGTGGATACAATACCCAACAATCTCCCCCTATTTGAAGAAGCCTAAACCATACAAGCTAAGGTGAATAGAGCGTATGGGAATGAAAATCATAAACTTAAAATTGAGTTGAGAGAGATATTCATTACCAATACCAATTTCTTGAGAGCAAACTTGGAGCCACCATAGCCTTAGCCTTAGCCGAGAGGGTAATCTCCCCCTTTTCGGCTTCTGCAAATCTGGGTCTGTGGCATTTGACCCCGTGCTCCCCCTCAGTTCTTGCACCTGTGCTCACACTTGAGTTCCTGGCAGAGGCTCCCCTAGATGCACGATCCTGGAGCTTCTGTAGTCTTCATTACTCATAGTTTAACATCCCCAATTCAGTTTTGAAAAGACTAAACTTGGCTTCGTCTAAGAGCTTTGTGAAAATATCTGCAATCTGCTTGTCCGTGGGGACATAACAGAGAGAGATGTCCTTGTTCTCCACGTGCTCCCGAATGAAGTGGTAGCGCACTTCAATATGCTTCGTTCTGCTGTGTAATACCGGATTGTTGGCAATTGCAATTGCACTGGAGGAGTCGCTGTACATTGGTACTTCCTTGAACTGAAGGTCGTAGTCAGCTAGCTGGTTTCTGATCCATAGGAGTTGTGCGCAACAGCTGCCTGCCGAGATGAACTCAGACTCTGCTGTGGAGGTTGCTACACAATTCTGCTTCTTACTGTTCCATGAGATAAGCCTTCTTCCGAGGAATTGACACGTCCCGGAAGTGCTTTTCCTGTCATCCCTACTCCCTGCAAAATCAGCATATGAAAAACCTATTAGCTCGACATCATTGTTTCTCGGGTACCACAAGCCAAGATTGGGAGTACCTTTAAGGTATCTTAGAATTCGCTTTGCAGCGACATAGTGAGATTCCTTAGTGTTCACCTGATATCTGGCACAGACACATGTGGAGAACATGATATCCGGTCTACTGGCAGTAAGGTAGAGCAGGGATCCAATGATGCTTCTGTATTTGGTTTCATCGAAAGGTTTACCTTTCTCATACTTATACAGAGACATAGTGGATCTCATTGGAGTCCTCATAGAGGTTGCATTCTCCATACCGAATTTCTTGAGCAGTTCATTTGTGAACTTCGTCTGAGAGATGAAGATTCCATCCTCAGACTGTTTCACTTGAAGTTCCAAGAAATACTTTGGCTCCCCCATACTGCTCATTTTAATTTTTCCTTGCATAAGTTTAGAAAACTTTTTGCAAAGATTGTTATCCGTTGAGCCGAATATAATGTCATCGACATAGATTTGCACCAGCAAAATCTTGCCTTTGACTTCCCTGAGAAACAATGTCTTATCTATTTTACCTCTAGAGAACTTGTTCTCAAGAAGAAAACTAGATAAAGTCTCATACCAAACTCGTGGAGCTTGTTTTAAACCATATAGAGCTTTATTAAGAAAATATACATGATTGGGATAAGTAGGATTGACAAAACCTGGGGGTTGAGTGACGTATACTTCCTCTTTCAGGTCTCCGTTCAAGAATGCTGATTTCACATCCATTTGATAGACTGTGAATCCTTTGTGCGAAGCATACGCCAGGAACAATCTGATTGCCTCGAGCCTTGCCACTGGTGCAAAGGTCTGGTCGAAGTCAATCCCCTCCTCCTGTCTGTAACCTTGAGCCACCAGCCTGGCCTTGTTCTTTATGATGACACCATGTTCATCCAGTTTGTTTCTGAAGATCCACTTGGTGCCAATCACATTCTGCTTTTGTGGTCTGGGAACCAGCGTCCAAACGTTGCATCGTTCGAATTGATGCAGTTCATCTTGCATGACCAACATCCATGCCGCATCTTTGTTCGCCTCGTCGAACTTCTTTGCCTCAACCTGTGACAGGAAGCTAAGATGCAAAATCTCGTTAATAGTACCTCTTCGAGTCCTGACACCGTCACGAGGATCTCCGATGATCTGATCTCTAGGATGATCCCTCACGTGCCGGAGCTCTAGAAGTCTGGCGTCTGGAGCTTCGACTACTTCTTGTGCTTCTCCTTCTTCTAAGAGATTTGCTCCATTTTGATCTTCAACATTCCCAGTTGACGTTGAGGTGGAAACTTTGACGTACTTAGGAGTTTCATCTTTAGCGGTCTCATCGAGACTCAGCTGTTCAAGTCGTGCACCTGCATCTTCAAGAATACCGCTGGAAGAATTGTTGTTAAGCAAGCTTCCTTCATCAAATACAACATTAATTGATTCTTCTACCACTAGGGTTTTCTTATTGAAGACCATATATGCCCGACTGTGGGTACTATAGCCCATGAATATGCGTTCGAAGCATTTTTCACCAAATTTAGTACGCGGGTACTTCCCGTTATTGAGTACGTAGCATTTGCAACCAAAGATCCTTAAGTAGGACATGATTGGTTTCCTGCCTCTCAGTAGCTCATAAGGCATCTTACGATGATTCTTGTTGATCAATGCTCGGTTTTGTACATGACAAGCCGTATTGACCGCCTCTGCCCAGAAGTATTCTGGGAGAGAAGCGTCTTTCAACATTGTCGTGCAAGCTTCAATGAGAGTTCTATTTATCCTCTCCGCAACTCCATTTTGCCGAGGAGTGCGCGGGGAGGAAAACTCATGAAAGATACCTTGTTCTTCACAAAACTCTGTCATAACACCAGATTCGAATTCTGTTCCATGGTCACTTCTGATTTTGACCACTGAGCAGTTAAATTCGTTCTGAACCTGCTTGACAAAACTAGTGAAGATGTCAAACGTATCTGACTTTCGTTTTAAGAAGAACACCCATGTAAACCGAGAGTGATCATCAACTATCACTAGCGTATAGGACTTGCCTCCCAAGCTATGAACTTGCATTGGACCAAACAAGTCCATATGCAGAAGATAAAGACATCGGGAAGAGTCTTTGTCTGCAATGCTCTTAAAGGTAGCCCGAGTCTGTTTGCCCATTTGGCATGCAGGACAGGGGCTATCTTTGATGCACTTGATAACGGGAGCATCCCTTACTAAGTTTTTAGAAAACAGCATACTAATTGTTTTGAAATTAATATGTGCCAATCTCTTGTGCCATTGTTCACAAAGAGATGCACTGCCTGTTGCCACTAGGCATACGGGGGTAGATGAATCTAAACTAAGAAAATTTAAGCAGAAGATATTTCTGCTCCTAATGCCTGTTAATACCGTCTCAGAAGAGGCACATGAAATTATCAGGCATTTATCCTTGCAGAACTTAACGTCATAACCTTAATCACATAACTGACTTACACTGATCAGGTTATAGTTTAACCCTTCAACATATGCCACGTCGGTGATAGAGATTATACCGTTGGAAATCATACCGTAACCTCTGGTGACTCCTCGATCTGACCCCCCAAAGATGACTTTGGGTCCATTCTCGACTGGAGTGTAATCACGCAGCAGGCTTCTTGTCCCAGTCATATGCCGGGAGCATCCACTGTCCAAGTACCAGATTGGAGTTTTGGTGGCCTTTGGACATTCCTGCAAAACAAGATTAATTTCCCTTAGGAACCCAATCGAACTTGGGTCCTAGATTCTTGGTTAGCATACTCCCCCTCGGGTGGTTAACCCTACGAGTGGTCGGCCTCGCATTGCTAACATAAGAAGTCCCGTTATACCTCAGATTAAACCAACAATCCACGGCAAAGTGACCAACTTTACCACAACACCAACAGTCAAATCTGTTGTACCTCTTCCTAGGCTCCTGCTTTACCCGTGGAATGGTGGGTACAGCCGGGGCCTTGGATCTGGAGGTGGAGGCATCATAGTGATTGCAGTCACATGATTTCTTCACCTTCTATTCCTTCAGTATAACAGGCTTGGCTTTTGGTGCCTGCTTTCTATTATGGCCGCTAGAGAATTGACCATAATTTCCCATGTGGATTTCCTCATAAGCTGCCTTGAAGACACTCTCACCAAAGTTGCGGGGAAACGTCCAACCATCATATCGGCTCTTTGGCTTTGCAACCGAGGGCCAGAAATGATGACCAAAAGTTGACTCAAAGTCATGTTGGTTGCAGGGAAAGCTAGGCTTTATGAACGCAACAGGACTGAGTGGGGCCTTTCCCTTTTCAGCAGCAGAGGCCTTCTTGGCGGCCTTATTCTTTCTCTGGTTCCTGTTTCTCCTGGATGAGAAACCAGATACCCCTACATGCCCCATGCCAGCTCCTTTGGCTTGAGCAGAGAAGGTATCAACTAATAGAAGAACTGTTTTTGGCATAGAGAAGCTCTTGACGATCTTCCTTTCTGCCGCAAGTTGTTCTTCCAACTTGTCGACTTCCTCCTGCTTAAGATCAAGGAGCTTAAGAGACTCTGAATGCTTTGAAGTCAGGTCTAGGTGCTCCTGTCGGAGAGAGATCAAACTGGTGATCTCTTCCCTTAGGGAGACACTCTCACCCTTAAGGAATTTCACTTCCTTTTTCTTAGCCTTCAATCTCTTACGGCACTCCTCGAAAGTGTTGAGCAGAAGCTCATACTACTCGAGGAGCTCCGCTTCACGGGCCAAAGGGCTATCCTCAGGGTCATCATCCTGAGACTCAGGATCAGATTCAGAGTCGGAGAGAGGGGTGTGAGCTTTTACCTTCCCAGTAAATGGGGGGCATTCTCCTTCTGAGTCGGAGCGACCCACCAGCCCGAAGTAGGCTTCCTCATCATCACTGGAGTCTGAGGAATCAGACTCACTCAGTGTCTTTGGCTTTTTGGCGATGTAGCTCCTCTCTTTTTTCTTATCTCTAGAGGACTTGTGCTCCTCTCCCTTCCCCTTTTCTCTCTTGCCTTGGTGGCAGTCGGCCACGACGTGTCCTGGCTTATTGCATCCAAAACAAATAATGTCAGAGGAGCGATGTTTGTTCGGTTTAGAAGCATACCTGTCAGAAGAATAATTTTTCTTCTGATGCCTGGAGGAGGAGCACAAGTGAGGAACTTCTTGAATTCTCGGGTGATGAGGGAGAAATCTTCCTCAGACAACTCTGAGCTGGAGGAACATGGCTCGGAGTCCTCCTCCTCATCCTTTTTCCCGGCACGGTATGAAACCGCACCCTTGCCCTTCCTGGAGTGAATGGCTTTTAGGGCCACAGTCTTTTTCTTGGCTGCAGCCTTCTCTGCTTCTTCTTCTGCTTTCCTGGTGTTCAGTTGAAGCTCATAGGACATCAGCTTCTCAAATAGAATTTGCGGGTCTGTTTCAGCTAGTCTGCCAAACTCTCGGATGGCGCAGATCTTTATGTCCCATTCTTTAGTAAGGGACCTAAGGAATTTATCATTAAGTTCACCATCAGTGAACACTCTTCCATATCCTTTGAGGGCATTGACAATCTTGAGGAAGTTCTCGAAGGTGACTCCGATCTCTTCCTTAGGCCCTTGTCTGAAGGCCTCATATTTCTGGTTCAGGAGGGATCTCCGATCATCCCTCACTTCATCAGTGCCCTCCATTAGGATAATCAGGCAGTGCCAGATCTCCTTTGCTGTCCTGCAGTTGCAGAAGTTCTGCATCATTGAGTCATCGACCGCGCTGACCAGAATGTTCTGCGCCTTCTTGTCAAGTCCCACCAGCACCATCTCGTCCTTGTCCATTTCAGAAATTTTCTTTGGCACTTTCTTGGTAGGATCAATGGTGGAGGCCTTAGTGGGGACATAAGGTCCCTCCTCCACGATCATGAAGAGTCGGGGATCGACCGCTTCCATGTAGAACCTAATCCTTTCCTTCCAGATAGGAAAGTTTAGCCTGGTGCACACTGGGATCTTGCCTGTGTACTTGAGTCCCTCCATAGTAGATGTCTGCCTTCTTCTTGACACCAGTGGCAGGACCTTACTCAAGGTGTTAACCTCTTTGTTGAGCAACCTCCCTCTGATACCACTTGAAAGTCCACTTAGTGTCAACTACCTTCACCTATGGGGGGGGGGGGGAATAGGTGTCTTGCAGCGTTTTTGCGGAATTAAAATCGTAGCTGCACAAGAAAACAAAACAACACAGCATAGAAAGGACACAAGCAAATTATGGTGGTTCCCCGATTTGGGTACGTCCACTTTCCCCCTTCGACCTATCTCCCAACCAGGGACGACTCGGTCACTTCACCAACAGGATTGAAATCCAATCCTTGCACTAACGGAAGGAACCCTTCCACACGTAGGAGTCACCACTCCCACAACACGGGTTGCACCCAACCCTTACAACTAGGAACCAACGTTCTTTTATAACAAAATAGAAATTGGAGTGTATTAGAAATACAAACTACTTATGGAGAATAAGGTGTCCCTCTTCGTTCAACGACGTGTTCTTGAAGTCAACGAAGAGTCCACAACCCTAAATCTCACTTAGAGAGAATCTCTCCCGAAATCGGCGGCGGCAAGAAGGGCGGCGGCTTGGTTCTCGGGATCGGCGGCGACAACGGAGTGCTGCTGCTGTACTTTGGAGATTCAACTTTCGTAGCAAAGCTAGCAAGGTCTTCTAACGGTCACACTAGGATCGATCGTCTCGATCGATTCGGAAGGGGAAGGTTTTCCCGATCAACGAATCAAGAGACAAAGTATCTCTGGTTAGACGCGTGAGACGCTGTGCTTGGCTGAGCTTCTGTCGCCGGGAGATCTGGAAGAAACCACGATCAAAGACGGCGATCAACTGCACGAGCGGCGACGACGGCGGCGGAGAAGGTTTCACGATCTAGGTCACGTCGGCGGCTCGGGTTTTTCGTTTTTCTGTCTTCTTGTTACTGTTCAAAAAATACAGATGTATTTATACATTAGGTCTTCAAGATGACCGTTGTGGGCCCCACCAACAAGAAACCCCAAGCCCGGTTCAAAACAGCGCCAGCGGCTGAGTCCGGTCCAGCAGGTTCCAGAAATTCGCCTAAGGCAAAATCGGCGAGAATCAACCAGTGATTCTCGACGATTTTGTCTTAGCGACAGATTTGCACGCTCTGATTTAGCCGGATAGAGATGGCGAGAATCAGCCAGTGATTCTCGACGATTCGGCGAGAATCACTTGGTGATTCTCGTCGATTATGACTTAGACGATTTTTCGTCTTTCCACCCATGAGCTGCTCTTTGACCCATCCTTGCTCCTTGTCTGCTCTTGCATTATCACAGCACTGTACTAGAAAATAAGTACACTCCAATAGAGAGAGTACACGTAGGCCAACACACTGATCTGCTCAACGAGGGATTACGTCGCGCAGACCCGTGTATATTGACCTACTGCACCCTGACATTGGTGTGTACTTAGCGTGGAATAACTGCAAGCACAACTTAAAAGATTTCATCAAATACATTGTCTATTTACCTTAGCTTGTTTAGGGGCTTCTTCAAATCAGGTACGTTGTGGATACAATACCCAACACCAAGGCTCTAAGAGAATCACGGCGTTTGTAAGAGCCACCAACAACATTCATTACTGTGTTAATAAGTGTGAAAAATTCAGCAATATTAGAATTTTTTCTGCAACTGCTACCAGTACCAATTGCAGTTGATGTACAAAACAGTGAATATAGAAAGCGCAACTGTTCTCATTCAAAATTAATGCTTTTAACCCCCTGAACTCTCCTTTCATATTGCTAGCACCATCATATCCCTGCCCACGCAATTTAGAAATACTAAGACCATATATATAAATAAATGATCTATAGCTGCTTTAAGGGATAACGCAGAAGTATCTACTACATGAACAAAACCAAGAAGACATTCTGTGATTGTGCCATTGGAATTAACATATCGTAAAACAATAGACATCTGCTCTTTTGTAGATACATCACGTGATTCATCCACTAAAATTGTATAACAGTCTTCTCCAATTTCTTGAATAATTTTATTTGTTATCTCTATTGCAATTGCTGATACTATTTCTTTTTCAATCTTAGGCGATGTAAGTTGACAGTTTTGAGGAGCATTTTATAACACAACTGAGTTGATGTCATTATTATGTGATGGACGAAACTCTAAAAGCTCAAAAAAAATTCCTCTGTTGGTAGACTCTTTAGTCTCATTAGGACCACGAAAGGACAATCCTTGTCGTAAAAGAAATCTAACACAATCGATTGAAGCATATAAACGAGCGCGATAATCCAAACTTTGTTGTTCATCTTGTCTTGCAAAAGCAATTTGAATACCCTCTTTTTGATTCATCAAAGACTCGTAGAGTTTTCTAGAAGCATTGTGTGGAGTAGTGTGACTTCCGACATGTCTGTCCAATACTGATTTATCTTTCCAATTTCTGAAGCTTCTCGTGTAAAAGTAGGCTCACAATCCCTTTGAGGAAAAATATAACAGTAAAGGCAAAATGCTGCATCTTTTTCTTTGGTGTATTCAAACCAGACTATAAACTCGCTAAACCAATTCTTATTAAAGCGTCGAGCTTTGTTTCCGATTTCTATTTGAGTAAAACTTTCTATATGAGCTTGACAAGGACCCTTTTGCAAGTAATATCTTCATATAGACTCTTGAATGTTTGCATCGTAGGAGTTAATAGGAAGTCTTAAGCCCGGGTCTGAAGATGGATCTTAAATTTTGAACTCTTCTACGCGGCTTCTTTTACCAATTGCAACTAACTTCTGAGAATCTAACGAACTTTGATATGCTCCTTTTTTAGAAAAAAATTTCTCCATTGCACTAACTAAAACGTTGCATAAAATTGACGGGACATTCCCGTTAGCGCGACTAGAACTATTCGATATGCACATCACAGACATCACCGATCTGAGCTTACCGTCACGGGTATGCTTCACACAGCATGCCTAAATCCAGACTCGCATGTCGGATTACTAATGCAAAAAATATGTCGGGGACGGACACAATCGACCCGGAGGTTCACAATGAACCGAGGGAGACACACACTGCGTCCAATTGAAGGCGGGTGACCCTACTAAGCAAACTAAAATAGAACACCGGGGAACAAGTGTAATTACCAATGGTGTGTTCCAGCAACACAAGACGATTGGAGCTCCAAATCAACCCTTTACGATGGATTCCAGCAACACAATGGTGTGTACCTAACATTAAAATGCTCGAAGATTAGCACAATGGTGCGTCCAAATCAACCTTTCACAAAAATCTGGACTGAAATCAGTCCAGATTTCAAAGAAGAAGAAGAAGAAGAAGAATTGCTTGAGCTCGAGCTCGACGAAAAAGGGCTTGAGCGCGACGAAACTGCTCGAGCTCGACGAAACTGCTCGAGCTCGACGAAGAGAGATCGAAACTGCTCGAGCTCGACGACGAAGAAGAAGAAGAAACCTAATTTAGCGATTTAGCGACGGGATCGGAAGCTGCTAGAGACGGGATCGGGACGGGATCGGGAGCTCCTAGCGACGGGATCGGTTTAGCGGCGACGACAATTTAGCGACGGGATGGGGACGGGATCGGGACGGGAACGGGAGCTGCTAGGTTTAGCGACGAGATCGGTTTAGCGGCGACGGGGCCTGCTAGGTTTGGCGATAAAAAACCGATCTGGCACGTACCCTACCGTACCCAAACATAATTCTGCCCGTGCCTGCACCGCCATTTCCCTCCATTTCCCTCCAATATTTCCTACACCGGTAGATGAGTCAAGGAAGAGAAGTGCAAAGCTTCCCTGAAATACTCCGCGATCGACCTTCCATGGCGGAGCCAGTGAGGTCGCCGGAAATTGGCGTTGCTTTGCTCCGTCGAAATACTCAGCCATTTCAGTCTTGCTCCACCCTCTCGTCCATGGCGTGACCGTTCGAGCCGTCGCAGACAAGATGACCAGTGCCCTCACCTTTCCCGTCGCTGTTTTTATTCTTCCCGGTGTTCATGGAGGCAATCTTTGTTGAGGATTTGTGCATCTTCTCTAATTGATCCGTATTAGTCTCCTAGTATTAGTCCCTATTCTTGTGATGAAGTAACTCTTTATAATTAAATGTATTTTTTTGTGCCACCAAAAACAGGGATAATTAAGATCTATTTGACGAGAAATACAAAAAGATAACATTTGAGAAGAAACACTTGCCTCACACTGAAATCCAAAGATTAGTGAACACCAACTCCCTGTAGTTCACCCTGAACTACAGCAGCATTGACTGTGTCAACTATCTCCATCTTACCCCTACTAACTGCTTCATCTATTGGTGTGCGCTCGTGGCTATCAATCATTCAAAAATCATATAAAAAAATCAAAACATTAATGAAAAAAGGTGCAACAATTTCATGTTTTGATGTTCATTCTGAAGTAGCAGTTTTACCTCTTTCTGCCCATTGAACTTAGGGGAGGCAGGATGAGAAATTGGTCACATATTAGGACCGATTGTACATTGACAATAAACTGTATGTGCATAATGTTGGTATCTAGATTTTGTAATTTCACAAGGTGCGTTGGGCTAGCTTTACTATATAAATCCTTATCAAATTTGTATTGTTACACAAATTAATCCTATTACCATGGAGCTTAGCCGTTTGGCATGACGGTAGCAATCATGAATGTGGTGGTTATGAATTTAATCATCTGCCTCAAATCAAATTAATCATCGGCTGATTATAAAAAAAGAGATAATTATACCTCTTGTAATTATAAAAACGAAGGATAATCATTGCTTAATTAACAATTACAAAGGTACAAGATATTCAAAATATTCAAAGCTTTAATCATGCAAGAGAAAATATACAACTATATATCAAAAAAAATGAAATGGAACATCACCATCATGTCTCCTTTGAAAGACAGTCTTTTGTTTCTTTTGCGTTAACTTCTCTCGTCATTGTTTCAGCCGCTTCACATTTTTTATTTTCACTTCTTTTTTCTTAAACCCTTGGCACGAGCAAAATTTGGATCATTCAACTCATACCCACCTCCAAATTCCATGACGTTTTCTCTTACACCATCTTCGACAATACCATTTGATGATACAATTTTTTCAATTTCTTGAAACAATTGCGGTAAACAATGAGATAAACATTTAAACGCTTTTTCATTCTCAACTGTCATAGCCACGATTTTTACTGCTACATGAGACTATGTCCTATATCTTGCTACCACCAACAACTTTGGATCCTCCTCCACCGTCCTAAAATATATTTAGAAGGTAGATCCGTTATGTCCATTCTATCTAGAACCTTAAGGGCATGCCTACATAAAATCCCGAAACTTTCAAATTTCTTGTAATTTTAGCATACAGTTTGAGCTTCTCAATCACCAATAACATGGTATTGTTAGAGCTTCTCGGTCACCTCAAACCTTACTCCAACATCAACCTCCTCGCACTGTTTAACTTTACAAGCAATTGATGCTAAAAATTCTTTTTGAAATATTTCAAATACTAAATAAGTGTAACACCTTGAAGCCGTTAACAACATATCACAACCATGAATCATTATATCAGGGATTTTATCATTTATGATAAAAATTGACTTCAATTCATTGTACCTTACGTCATCCAGAACTCGATCCAAGTGAGTGAAAAATTCGGACAAGTTATGATCCTTATTGAAATATCGTCGTATCATTGAATTAAAATTTTCACTTAACTGGGTGCTTCGCATTTCTCCCAAGAAATGTCATTTCATATATACATGTGCCCACTTTTCTCTTAATTTCCATGTTTTTTGCATTCATGCATTGTCTTGTAATTTGTATTGAATGAGTATTTTACACCATGCTTCATTCAGTTCATCCTCTGCTCATGTGAATAAAAGCAAGCACCCAAATCACGAAGGAATGGTGATCCTTTCTTGCACAGATATCCTAAATGGTTTAAGGCATTTTGAGAAAGGTGTCAAGTACAAAAGCCATGGAATGTGTGTCATGATATTTTTAAGAGCGCTTGTCATTGCTTGGTCTTGATCTGTGAAAATCGTCACAGGTTTTTCCCTAACATTACATGTACAAAAGTCTGAAACACCCACTCAAATGAAGGAATTGTTTCATCGTACATAAGAGCAGCTCCAAAAACAACTGTTTGTTTGAAATGGTTGAATCCTACAAAACAACCAAACGGTCGTGATTCCTTATTTGTCTGAAAAGGTAGTGTCAAAAGACACAACATCACCAAAATCTGCATAGTCGTTAGTCATTCTACCATCGGCCCAAAATATATTAGTGATATACTCGGTACAATCCATTTGGACAGCATAGTAAAAATAAGTATCTTCTCCCATCTTATCGTGTAGATATTTCATCAAACCGCCTATACCCATGCACTCCATGTCTCTTTGTCTTCTAGTATGCAAGTATCATTTTAAATCTTCATTTGTGAAGCCTAGGTTCTCTTTACCTCCAACTTGAGCGCTCATTAGGTCCAAAGACGCCTTTAAAGATAAACCAGAATCTGCAGCAATGGAAGAATTGGTTTTTTGTATCGAAGTTATTCGCCGTTGTGATAACATCATATAAGTCACTTTTAGTATGTGTAATTCGTGATTATGAAATTCATAAAATACGGTTGTAATCCATTTTTTTGTATCTCGATTCAAGCGGACACCAAGACATGCTCTACATTTAGTTTTTGTCAGTTTTACTATAGTGTAAAGTTCTTGCCCATTTCTCATCTATCCTTTCTCCCTCTTTTGAACAAATGAATCTTTGATTATTCACAATGTTATCTTTCTACTCTGATTTCGATAATGTTTTATGATACTAAAACCAACATGTCTCCCATGCTCATTGTAGAATTGATATGCGAGTTCATCAGAATCAAATTCCATTCCGAGAAAAGGAGTAATTTGTTGGTCGACATGTGGAGTATACTTTAACTCATGACTTTCTCTGTCCTCGATGATATTGCTTGTGCTCCACATTTGGATTCCACCTAATCAAATGGTTCAGACAATAGAAAAAAACGTACACCCAAAACAAGAAAAAAATGTGTATGTGTCAAGACAAATCAATATGCATACCTGTATGATTTGGTAGTCGTTTCCTCAAATATAAATTTGGATGCAACATGTTGTTAGTCATTGTGATATCACTACTACCTGCAAGACATCAAAACAATGATTTTTCACCTCCTCATTCAATAATTTGAGGGATTTTTTATTTTTTTTAACATAGTACATTAACTTACAGTAAACAACTCGTTGAAACTCATATTTTGATGACCTTGAGGGCACAAGCATGGATGAGTGATTGGGTGAACGGAGGAGGAAGGTTTCAGAGGCGGCAGAGGATGTGGCCCATTCAAACTCATATTCTAGCGACCTTTTTGGCGACCTTGCATCTTTTTCAACATGACATGGTTCTCCACCAGGTTCTCCATCAATGCCAATAAGCTTATTAAGAGGATTTTGGATCCTAATCCCAAAACAGTGTACCTTTATCACTTGTAAATAATGCATACTACGTGGTAATAATACGCTATCGAAGTGGATATCTTTCCATCAGGTGTGATTTTTCATGGAATGACAATGGTGGAAGTCCTAAAAAAGAAGCGGTTTAAGAATAAAAACCAACCATTCCGGCAACACAATGGACGAGAGGGTGGAGCAAGACTGAATTGGCGGAGTATTTCGACGGAGCAAAGCAACGCCAGTTTCCGGCGACCTCACTGGCTCAGCCATGGAAGGTTGATCGCGGAGTATTTCAGGGAAGCTTTGCACTTCTCTTCCTTGACTCATCTACCAGTGCAGGAAATATTGGAGGGAAATGGAGGTGCAGGAAATATTGGATGTGAAAGTCCACCTAGTGTCAACTATGTTCACCTATGGGGGGGGGGGGGAATAGGTGACGTGCAGCGCTTTTGTGGAATTTAAATTGTACCTGCACACGAAAATAAAACAACACAGCACAACAGAGTACACAAGCTATTTATAGTGGTTCCCCGACTTGGGTACATCCACTTTCCCCCTTCGACCTATCTCCCAACCAGGGACGACTCGGTCTCTTCTCCAACGGGATTAAAATCCAATCCCTGCACTATCGGAAGGAACCCTTCCACACGTAGGAGTCAACACTCCCACAAACCGGGTTGCACCCAACCCTTACAACACGGAACCAACGTTCCTTTACAACAAAAGTAAAATAGAATGTACAAGAAATACAAACTACATGAGGAGACTACGGTGTCCCTCTTCGTTGACGACGTGATCTTGAAGTCTACAAAGAGTCCACAACCTTGGTCTCTCTTGGAGAGGATCTCCCCGGAACCGGCGGTGGCAAGAAGGGAGGCGGCTAGGTTCACGGGATCGGCGGCGATGACGATGTGCGGCTGCTGTTCTTTAGAGATCCAAACTTCGTAGCGAAGCTTGCTAGGTCTACCAACGGTCACACGAGGATCGGTCGTCTCGATCGATTCGGACGGGGAAGTTTTTCCCGATCAACAAATCGAGAGACAAGGGATCTCTGGATAGACGCGTGAGACTCTAAGCTTGGCTAAGCTTCTGTCGCCGGAGATCGGGAAGAAACGCGATCAACAGCGGCGACCAACTAGCGCGAGCGGCGACGGCGGCGGCGGAGCAGTTTCGCAATTTTAGGGTCAGATCGTGCTCGGCTTCTTTTCTTCGTGAGTCTACTGTTCAAAATACCCGTATATATACTGTAGATACTTTCTATTTGACCGTTGTGGGACCCACAAGAAGAATCCCAAAATCCGGTTCAAAATAGTCCAGCGGCAGAATCCGGTCCAGCAGCTTCCAGAGAAATCGCTAAGTAAGAATCGGCGAGAATCAGCTAGTGATTCTCGACGATTCGTCGAGAATCACTAGCTGATTCTCGCCGAATCACTTGTTGATTCTCAACGAATATTACTTGGTATTCATGATCTGCTCAGCGATGGGTTCGGCGAGAATCACTAGTGATTCTCGCCGAATCTTACTTGGCACCGTTTTGAGGTAGCCGGAAAGAATCGGCGAGAATCACTAGTGATTCTCGCCGAATCGGCGAGAATCACTTGGTGATTCTCGTCGAATTGTACTTAGACGAATTTTCGTCTTTCCACCCAAGAGCTGCTCCTTGACCCATCCTTGCTCCTTGTCTGCTCTTGTATAAACACGGTCCTGTACTTGAACGTAAGTGCACTCCAATAGAGAGAGTACACGTAGGCCAACACACTGATCTGCTCAACGAGGGATTACGTCGTGCAGACCCGTGTATATTGACCTACTGCACCCTGACATTGGTGTGCACTTAGCGTGGAATAACTGCAAGCACAACTTGAAAGATTTTATCAAATACATTGTCTATTGACCTTAGCTTGTCCAGGGGCTTCTTCAAATCAGGTACATTGTGGATACAATACCCAACAATCTCCCCCTATTTGAAGAAGCCTAAACCCTACAAGCTAAGGTGAATAGAGCAAATGAGAATGAAAACCATAAACTTAAAATTGAGTTGAGTGAGTTATCCATTACCAATACCAATTTCTTGGGAGCAAGCTTGGAGCCACCTTTGCCTTAGCCGAGAGGGTAATCTCCCCCTTTTCGGCTTCTGCAAATCGGGGTCGGTAGCATTTGACCCCTTACTCCCCCTCAGTTCTTGCGTCTGTGCTCACACTTGAGTTCCTTGCTCCCCCGCAGATCGTGCACGAGCCTGGAGCTTCTGTAGTCTTCATTCCTCATAATTGAGCATCCCCAATTCAGTCTTGAAAAGATTGAACTTGGCCTCGTCTAAGGGCTTTGTGAATATATCAGCAATCTGCTTGTCCGTCGGGACATAACAGAGAGAGATGCCCTTGTTCTCCACGTGCTCCCGAATGAAGTGGTAGCGCACTTCAATATGCTTCGTTCTGCTGTGCGATATAGGATTGTTGGCAATGGCAATTGCACTGGAGGAGTCGCAGTGCATTGGAACTTCCTTGAACTGAAGGTCGTAGTCGGCTAACTGGTTTCTGATCCATAGGAGTTGTGCGCAACAGCTGCCTGTCGAGATGTACTCAGACTCTACTGTGGAGGTAGCTACACAATTCTGCTTCTTGCTGTTCCATGAGATAAGCCTTCTTCCGAGGAATTGACACGTCCCGGAAGTGCTTTTCCTGTCATCCCTACTCCCTGCAAAATCAGCATCTGAAAAACCTATTAGCTCGACATCATTGTTTCTCGGGTACCACAAGCCAAGATTGAGAGTACCTTTAAGGTATCTTAGAATTCGCTTCGCAGCGACATAGTGAGATTCCTTAGTGTTCACCTGATATCTGACATAGACACATGTGGAGAACATGATATCCGGTCTACTGGCAGTAAGGTAGAGCAGGGATCCAATGATGCTTCTGTATTTGGTTTTATCGAAAGGTTTACCTTTCTCATCCTTATCCAGAGACATAGTGGATCCCATTGGAGTCCTCATAGAGGTTGCACTCTCCATACCGAATTTCTTAAGGAGTTAATTTGTGAACTTTGTCTGAGAGATGAAGATTCCATCCTCAGACTGTTTCACTTGAAGTCCCAAGAAATACTTGAGCTCTCCCATACTGCTCATTTCAAACTTTCCTTGCATAAGTTTAGAAAACTTTTTGCAAAGATTGTTGTCCGTTGAGCCGAATATTATGTCATCGACATAGATTTGCACCAGCAAAATCTTGCCTTTGACTTCCCTGAGAAACAATGTTTTATCTATTTTACCTCTAGAGAACTTGTTCTCAAGAAGAAAACTAGATAAAGTCTCATACCAAGCTCGTGGAGCTTGTTTTAACCCATATAAAGCTTTATTAAGAAAATAGACATGATTGGGAAAAGTAGGATCGACAAAACCTGGGGGTTGAGCGACGTATACTTCCTCTTTCAGGTCTCCGTTCAGGAATGCTGATTTCACATCCATTTGATAAACTGTGAATCCTTTGTGCGAAGCATACGCCAGGAACAGTCTGATTGCCTCGAGCCTTGCTACTGGTGCGAAGGTCTGGTCGAAGTCAATCCCCTCCTCCTGTCTGTAACCTTGAGCCACCAGCCTTGCCTTGTTCTTTATGATGACACCATGTTCATCCAGCTTGTTTCTGAATATCTACTTGGTGCCAATCACATTCTGCTTGTATGGTCTGGGAACTAGCGTCCAAACGTTGCAACGTTCGAATTGATGTAGTTCATCTTGCATGGCCAGAATCCACGCCGCATCCTTGTTCGCCTCATCGAACTTCTTTGGCTCAACCTGTGACAGGAAGCTAAGATGCAATACTTCGTTAATAGTACCTCTTCGAGTTCTGACACCGACACGAGGATCTCCGATGATCTGATCTCTAGGATGATCCCTCACGTGTCGGAGCTCTAGAAGTCTGGCGTCTGGAGCTTCGACTACTTCTTGGGCTTCTCCTTCTTCTAAGAGATTTGTTCCATTTTGGTCTTCAACATTTTCAGATGACGTGGAGGTGGAAACTTTGACGTACTTAGGAGTGTCATCTTTAGCGGTCTCATCCAGACTCAGCTGTTCAAGTCGTGCACCTGCATCTTCAAGAATACCACTGGAAGAATTGCTGTTAAGCAAACTTCCTTCATCAAATACAACATTTATTGATTCTTCTACCACTAGGGTTTTCTTATTGAAGACCCTATATGCCCGACTGTGGGAACTATAGCCCATGAATATGCCTTCGAAGCATTTTTCACCAAATTTAGTACGCGGGTACTTCCCATTATTCAGTACATAGCATCTACAACCAAAAATCCTCAAGTAGGACATGGTTGGTTTCCTGCCTTTCAGTAGCTCGTAAGGCGTCTTACGATGATGCTTGTTGATCAACGCTCGGTTTTGTACATGACAAGCTGTATTGACAGCCTCTGCCTAGAAGTATTCCGGGAGAGAAGCGTCTTTCAACATTGTCGTGCAGGCTTCAATGAGAGTTCTATTTCTCCTCTCCGCAACTCCATTTTGCTGAGGAGTGCGCGGGGAGGAAAACTCATGAAAGATACCTTGTTCTTCACAAAATTCTGTCATAGCACCAGATTCGAATTCTGTTCCATGGTCACTTCTGATTTTGACCACTGAGCAGTTAAATTCGTTCTGAACCTGCTTGACAAAACTAGTGAAGATGTCAAACGTATCTGACTTTCGTTTCAAAAAGAACACCCATGTAAACCGAGAATGATCATCAACTATCACTAGCGTATAGGACTTGCCTCCCAAGCTATGAACTTGCATTGGACCAAACAAGTCCATATGTAAAAGATGAAGACATCGAGAAGAGTCTTTGTCTGCAATGCTCTTAAAGGTAGCCCGAGTCTGTTTGCCCATCTGGCATGCAGGACAGGGGCTATCTTTGATGCACTTGATACTGGGAGCATCCCTTACTAAGTTCTTAGAAAACAGCATACTAATTGTCTTGAAATTAATATCTGCCAATCTCTTGTGCCATTGTTCACAAAGAGATGGACTGCCTGTTGCCACAAGGCATACGGGGGTAGAAGAATCTAAACTGAGAAAATCTAAGCAGAAGATATTTCTGCTCCTAATGCCTGATAATACCGTCTCAGAAGAGGTACGTGAAATTATCAGACATTTATCCTTGCAGAACTTAACGTCATAACCTTTGTCACATAACTGACTTACACTGATCAGGTTATGGTTTAACCCTTCAACATAAGCCACGTCGGTGATAGAGATTATACCGTTGGAAATCATACCGTAACCTCTGGTGACTCCTCGATCTGACCCTCCAAAGATGACTTTGGGTCCATTCTCGACTGGAGTGTAATCACGCAGCAGGCTTCTTGTCCAAGTCATATGCCGGGAGCATCCACTGTCCAAATACCAGATCGGCGTTTTGGTGGCCTTTGGACATTCCTGCAAAACAAAATTAATTTGCCTTAGGAACCCAATCGAACTTGGGTCCTAGATTCCTGGTTAGCACACTCCCCCTCGGTTGGTTAACCCTACGAGTGGTCGGCCTCGCATTGCTAACATGGGGAGTCTCGTAATACCTTGGATTAAACCAACAATCCACGGCAAAATGACCGACTTTGCCACAACACCAACAGTCGAATCTGTTGTACCTCTTCCTAGGCTCCTGCCTTACCCTGGGAACGGTGGGTACAGCTGGGGCCTTGGATCTGGAGGTGGAGGCCTCATGGTGACAGCAGTCACATGACTTCGTCACCTTCTGTATAACAGGCTTGGCTTTTGGTGCCTGCTTTCCATTATGGCCGCTAGAGAATTGACCATAATTTCCCATGTGGATTTCCTCATAAGGTGCCTTGAATGCACTCTCACCGAAGTTTCGGGGAAAGGTCCAACCATCATATCAGCTCTTTGGCTTTGCAACCGATGGCCGGAAGTGATGACCAAATGTTGATTCAAAGTCATGTTGGTTGCAAGGAAAGCTAGGCTTTCTGAACGCAACAGGACTAAGAGGAGCTTTGCCCTTTTCATCAGCAGAGGCCTTCTTGGCGGCCTTATTCTTCCTCTGGTTCCTGTTTCTCCTGGATGAGGAACCAGATACCCCTACATGCCCCAAGCCAGCTCCTTTGGCCTGAGCAGAGAAGGTATCAACGACTGGAAGAACTGTTTTTGGCATAGAGAAGCTCTTGACGATCTTCCTTTCTGCCGCAAGTTGTTCTTCCAACTTGTCGACTTTCTCCTGCTTAAGATCAAGGAGCTTCAAAGACTCTGAATGCTTTGAAGTCAGGTCAAGGTGCTCCTGTCGGAGAGAAATCAAGCTAGTGACCTCTTCCCTTAGGGATACATACTCACCCTTAAGGAATTTCACTTCCTTCTTCTCAGCCTTCAGTCTCTTACGGCACTCATCGAAAGTGTTGAGCAGAAGCTCATATTTCTTGAGGAGCTCCGCTTCACGGGCCGAAGGGCTATCCTCAGGTTCATCATCCTGAGACTCAGGGTCAGAGTCGGAGTCGGAGAGAGGAGTGTGAGCTTTTACCTTCCCAGTAAATGGGGGGCATTCTCCTTCTGAGTCGGAGCGACCCACCAGCCCGAAGTAGGCTTCCTCATCATCACTTGAGTCTGAGGAATCAGTCTCACTCAGTGTCTTTGGCCTTTTGGCGATGTAGCTCTGCTCTTTCTTCTTATCTCTCGAAGATTTGTGCTCCTCTTCTTTCCCTTTTTCTCTCTTGCCTTGATAGCAGTCGGCCACGACGTGTCCTGGCTTATTGCATCCAAAGCAAATAATATCAGAGGAGCGATGTTTGTTCGGTCTAGAAGCATACCTGTCAGAAGAATAATTTTTCTTCTGATGCCTGGAGGAGGAGCCGTCTCTCTTTCTTTGATTCCTCATCTTGAGGAACTTCTTGAACTCTCGAGTGATGAGGGAGAAATCCTCCTCCGACAGCTCTGAGCTGGAGGAGCATGGCTCGGAGTCCTCCTACTCATCCTTTTTCCTGCCACGGTATGAAACCGCACCCTTGCCTTTTCTGGAGTGACTGGCTTTTAGAGCCACAGTCTTTTCTTTGGCTGCAGCCTTCTCTGCTTCTTCTTCTGCTTTCCTGGTGTTCAGCTGAAGCTCATAGGACATCAGCTTCCCAAACAGAATTTGCGGGTCAGTCTCAGCTAGCCTGCCAAACTCTCGGATGGCGCAGATCTTTGTGTCCCATTCCTTAGTAAGGGACCTAAGGAATTTATCATTGAGTTCACCATTAGTGAACACTCTACCGTATCCTTTGAGGGCGTTGACGATCTTGAGGAAGTTCTCGTAGGTGACTCCGATCTCTTCCTTAGGCCCCTGTCTGAAGGCCTCATATTTTTGGTTCAGGAGGGATCTCCGATCATCCCTCACTTCATCCGTGCCCTCCATTAGGATGATCAGGCACTGCCAGATCTCCTGTGCTGTCCTGCAGTTGCTGAAGTTTTGCATCATTGAGTCATCAACCGCGCTGACCAGAATGTTTCGCGCCTTCTTGTCAAGTCCTACTAGCACCATCTCGTCCTTGTCCATTTCAGAAAGTTTCTTTGGCACTTTCTGAGTAGGATCAATGGTGGAGGCCTTAGTGGGGACATAAGGTCCCTCCTCCACGATCATGAAGAGTCGAGGATCAACAGCTTCCATGTAGAACCTGATCCTTTCCTTCCAGATAGGAAAGTTGAGCCTGGTGCACACTGGGATCTTGCCTGTGTACTTGAGCCCGTCCATAGTAGCTGTTGTCTTCTCCTTGACACTAGTGGCCGGATTCAACTCAAGGTGTTAACCTTTTTGATGAGCAACCTCCCTCTGATACCACTTGAAAGTCCACCTAGTGTCAACTATGTTCACCTATGGGGGGGGGGAATAGGTGACGTGTAGCGCTTTTGTGGAATTTAAATTGTACCTGCACACGAAAATAAAACAACACAACACAACAGAGTACACAAGCTATTTATAGTGGTTCCCCGACTTGGGTACATCCACTTTCCCCCTTTGACCTATCTCCCAACCAGGGACGACTCAGTCTCTTCTCCAACGGGATTGAAATCCAATCCCTGCACTATCGGAAGGAACCCTTCCACACGTAGGAGTCAACACTCCCACAAACCGGGTTGCACCCAACCCTTACAACACGGAACCAACGTTACTTTACAACAAAAGTAAAATAGAATGTACAAGAAATACAAACTACGTGAGGAGACTACGGTGTCCCTCTTCGTTGACGACGTGATCTTAAAGTCTACAAAGAGTCCACAACCTTGGTCTCTCTTGGAGAGGATCTCCCCGGAACCAGCGGCGGCAAGAAGGGAGGCGGCTAGGTTCACGGGATCGTCGGCGATGACGATGTGCGGCTGCTGTTCTTTAGAGATCCAAACTTCGTAGCGAAGCTAGCTAGGTCTACCAACGGTCACACGAGGATCGGTCGTCTCGATCGATTCGGACGGGGAAGTTTTTCCCGATCAACAAATCGAGAGACAAGGGATCTCTGGATAGACGCGTGAGGCTCTAAGCTTGGCTAAGCTTCTGTCGCCGGAGATCGGGAAGAAACGCGATCAACAGCGGCGACCAACTAGCGCGAGCGGCGACGGCGGCGGCGGAGCAGTTTCGCGATTTTAGGGTTAGATCGTGCTCGGCTTCTTTTCTTCGTGAGTCTACTGTTCAAAATACCCGTATATATATACTGTAGATACTTTCTATTTGACCGTTGTGGGACCCACAAGAAGAATCCCGAAATCCGGTTCAAAATAGTCCAGCAGCAGAATCTGGTCCAGCAGCTTCCAGAGAAATCGCTAAGTAAGAATCGGCGAGAATCGCGGGTGATTCTCGACGAATCGGCGAGAATCAGCTAGTGATTCTCGACGATTCATCGAGAATCACTAGTGATTCTCGCCGAATCACTTGTTGATTCTCAACGAATATTACTTGGTATTCATGATCTGCTCAGCGATGGGTTCGGCGAGAATCACTAGTGATTCTCGCCGAATCTTACTTGGCACCGTTTTGAGGTAGCCGGAAAGAATCGGCGAGAATCACTAATGATTCTCGACGATTCGGCGAGAATCACTAGTGATTCTCGCCGAATCGGCGAGAATCACTTGGTGATTCTCGTCGAATTGTACTTAGACGAATTTTCGTCTTTCCACCTAAGAGCTGCTCCTTGACCCATCCTTGCTCCTTGTCTGCTCTTGTATAAACACGGTCCTGTACTTGAACGTAAGTGCACTCCAATAGAGAGAGTACACGTAGGCCAACACACTGATCTGCTCAACGAGGGATTACGTCGTGCAGACCCGTGTATATTGACCTACTGCACCCTGACATTGGTGTGCACTTAGCGTGGAATAACTGCAAGCACAACTTGAAAGATTTTATCAAATACATTGTCTATTGACCTTAGCTTGTCCAGGGGCTTCTTCAAATCAGGTACATTGTGGATACAATACCCAACAGGATGGTAGATGGAGGAGGAGAGGGGCAGAGGAAAACAACAGGGCGGGGAAAAGGACGGAAATGGTGGTGCAGTGCGGGAAATCTTCTGCCATTTTTTTTCAATCAAATTGGAAGAAGCTTTGTTTTTTTTTCTGGCCATCAGATTGTTAAATGCCAGGTGTCCTAATCTCCCACCCGCACAGCACCGTGAAGTGTAAAACCGTACTTTACCCCCCGGTCCCCTTTGGCGGGGAAGAATTTTGGGAGTGTTGTCGTGTGCAGGAAAAAAGATGGTTGTCTGATCGGTTGGATTTGCCGTGTGTTGTTTTTTAATCTTTTTTAAATATCGTTGGATCAAGTAATTAACGTTCTTGATTTTACCCGCTCCTACATTAAGGAACACTACCCGTACAAAAAATATTATTCCATTGGTGGGGGGCGTTTTTACTCCGAGGAGTTTGCACAAAAACTGTTGGGTTTTCTACAGGGATGTGAAGAACACATCACCATGTGCACAACAGAATAAAACTCTAGAACAACCCAAAAAGGAGTAGGAACTTGCGTAATCCATGAATCAAGAAAGAGACAAATCGCTGGGGTTAGGGCAAGTACCTGCACGGAGACGATTCTGAAATCGACCAAGGTGCTCCACCCACTAACTCCAAAAAATCCTCGGGCTTTGATCTGGATCTCTATTCCAGAGATTTCTAGTCCGTCGAGTTCGAAAGTCTAGAAAAATATCCGCACCTTTATGGCTATCCACACCAACGGGAGATACACCTCCTCGTCGTCGCATGAGGGCAGGCTGGAGGAAAGGATCAAGGCCTTCGTCTCCACGAACTGCTAGGTTCGATTTGGGAGGGGATTGTCGGTGCTAGAACTCGAATCACACCCAAGTTCGTCGTCAGGGATTTCGCAGTCGCGGAACAGTTCCACGACTATGGTTTTGGGAGAAAGAAAAATGAATCGAAAAATGCATGCCCTAACTCTGAAATTATATTTATATATAATATGCAGTGAATCAGGTTTGGGCTAAACAGTAATTACAGTTCAATAGCCTGAACCGGGTTCAAGATTCAAAATATGGCAAAAAGGCGCATGCAGTCTATTTTATACTTAGTCGCACAACCAAATTATCAAGCTGTCAAACAACACGAATTCAACTGCATGAATTCGACTGCATGAATTCAACTGAATGAATTCGACTGCATGAATTCAACTGAATGAATTCGACTGAATGAATTCGACTGCATGAATTCGATTGCATGAATTCGATTAAATGTATTTGACTGCACGTATTCGACTGCATGAATTCGATTGAATGAATTTGACTGCATGAATTCGACTGCATGATAGTTCTACGACATCGACTTCTTAAAATCAAAAATGGATTTAGTCTATGTAGCATGATATTCGACTACATGAATTAGACTGCATGAATTCGAGTACTTGAATTCGACTGCATGAATACATCTAGCCAAATTTTTACTTAGCCACCAAAACATTCTAACCAGCAAACCTTCCAGTTGACAAACAATCATATAATTTCCAGTCAACTGAATTTACAATCATACTCATAACAACTTATGTGTTGAGCCATCTCGATAAAAGATCCAATTTCTCGTACATTTTTATGTGCTACCCCATAAGCTTATACTACGTTGGCAGAGAGACTAACTCGTTGACTACCTCTAGATCACCAAGACACCAACAATCTCCCACTTGAGCTAGACAGTATCAACTATAGTCTCACAAACAATGAACGACATCTAATAATGCACGATTGCTACCCAAGTAATATAAGAGTTCGTAACTCAATGAACTTAATGTGACCAATGTTTCAGTGTTGTCATGTCTCTTTGTCCTTTACATTCTGATAGAACTAGAGACATCAACCGTATCACTGTTATAATTATTCAATCCCAATTTCTTGATCTAGAATGGACTAACAAAGAATGATGATCCCAATATCATATATTGACTCAACCAAGCATGACCATGCATTTCTCAGTCTCATTCCATCAAGGGGCCCATGGATGCAACTCCTATCATATAGGAGGACACATTACATTTCTGTCCACACACAAACACCCAAATGATTCGTAACGCACACAACAACTTCCCTTATCATCAACCTTTCTCAAGGAAGAATTTGGATGACATTAAATTATGTTCTTCCTCACTTGATGATCATTGTGACTCCAGGTCATAGGACCAGAAACATCATTGTCACTAGAGACCTACTTATGACACATTCGTATAATAATCCATAAAGTAGTGTCAAGGTGAGTCTGTCCAGTACAACTTGTTCAGTAACAAGTACCTGTGTGATGACTTGATATCGCAATATCATGACCTGTGAGAACCGTTCATCAGTCAACACACATACTAGTCTTAATGTATCATCATCACCCTTAGCTTCTAAGATGATACGCCAACCAGAGACCATTTAAGAATGAAGCTTCTATAAAACATTGAACCTCACATTCAAGTCACACACTTGAATTTTTATGGAAACAAAAATTATAAGGGCATTTATTACGTTAAATAATCTATCATATAGAAACAGATTTGACATAATAAAATAAATTGCCATAAATGTAAAATGAAATATATACAGTACACCATTCATCAAATAAATTACAACCGACAAATATAAAATCCACAAGACTCCCACTAGAGTTGACCATTAAAGTATCTAATATTGATATAGTATGACCATCATGCTTTTTCTGTGCGAGAGGCTTTGTTAGTGGATCCGCTATATTTTCCTCAGTCGGCACTCAACATATGCTCACATCTACTCGATCGACAATCTCTCAGATAAGATGGAACCGCCAAAGTATGTGCTTGAAGCGGTGGTAGGATATAGGTTCCTTAGCTTGTGCAATAGTGTAAGACTCCCTCCCCCAACCCTTGTCTGGGTTGGGTCGGAGACGAGCCTTACTGCCCAAAACTTCCACCAAGTGCTTCCCAAGTGGCAACGACCCACTCTACCAAGCACTAGTTGGCCGCCTTGCCTGGATTGAATCACAACATTCACATCAAATCATAGATTTGCGGAAGCAATAACAGAAAGCCACACACACACACACACACACACACACATCATTATTTGGCTTATGATGGACAAATATTGTTGGGATGATGTATCCGTAGGTGGGGCTTATTGCCCATTTGCTTTTAACTTACAAGTTATTTGGCATCCTGCAGTGAAAGCCCACATCCCTGCCAGTCGCTTTACGTGTCGTCGTCTCGGGCGCCTTGGGTGCATCCATTGACCCAAGCCACAAATGGTCTAGATTGAACTGAGACTCTTACGTGCCTTCGTCTCCAGCAGTGGGCCGAGATAGGCAACGAAAGGCCCATAGAGTTACTGCCTTTCATCTTCTTTTAATCGACTTTAATGTTCTAAAACACAAACAACTTCGAATGTCTTCATTAGTTTAAAATTATATTTACTATCTTAGAGTAGATTTAGAGATTATAGTAGATTTAGAGAGTAGAGTAGAATTAGAGATCGGAGTAGAATTAGAAATTAAAGTAGATTTAGAGATTATATGAGATTTAGATATTAGAGTAGAATTAGAGATTATAGTATAGTTAGAGATTAGAGTAGATTAGATGGAGGGGGTATTAATTAGTCTTCTCTCGGCTTCGTCCAGAATCCAGGCTACCTCGAAATGCTTATTCGATGATATCCATTAAATCATTAACATATGCTTATATTCAATGAGCTTTTATATCAAATCTTAATTGTTGGGATAGAGAGTGAAAGTGCAGGTTTGATCTGATATACTCTAGAGGGGGGAGGGGGTGAATAGAGTATGGTGCTTGCTAAAAACTTTTTACAACTCTTGTAGTAGGGGTGACCTCACACCTACTACACTCAAGAGAACGTCACGGACCAAAGGATCAAGAAGCTAGGAATAGACCCTCGGCTCTAGCGCGGAGGTCCCACCTCACACCCAGAAGGCTACCTGAGCACTTCCCCTCCCTAGTCAATGCTCGAGCTAGGGTGCCTTGGAGGAGCTCTCTCTACTCTACTAAGAAGAAGCTAAGGGAGGAGGAAGCCAAAAAAGAATCCTCTCCAAAGGCACCCAAGGGGGTCTATTTATATTTTTCCAAATCCCATGGGCCAAAATGACCAAAATACCCTTACGCCCAATATACCTTGGGCCAATAGAAAACAGTAACGTCGAGGGGGGGGGGGGGGGGGGTAAAGGGGTAATTCCCCCGAAGGGCAAGACGGTAAAACCGCAGGGGCCACAGAGGTCTAGGAGGCGGAGGGCGAACCCTCCACGGGCTAGCCTCCTAGGGCGAGAAGGCTGGCCGCCCGGTCTCGCCCCGCGAGCTCGCCGCCTGTGGCGAGAGGACTGGCCGCCCCGTCTCGCCCCGCGAGCTCGCCCCCTGGGGCGAGAGGACTGGCCGCCCGGTCTCGCCCCTGCCCAAGGCCAGGGTGTCGGGGGCAGGATCCTGGTCTCCAGCCAGTCCCGCCATCCCACCTCGCACCTAGCACGCCAAGGGGGTGCCGACCATCTTGCCGCACCCGCCCCTCTAAAGGGCCCGGGGGAAGATGTTGATTTTTCCTCCCCCTACTAGTATGTTTCCAAGCCAGAGCCAAAATTAGCCACCGAGAGTGCAAAATCTCCAAAAAGCTTAAAAACGCGCTTGCCTCGGTTGGTGCCCACTCTTCGCAAATACGGGGTTGTACACAATCCCCGCTCTTTTCGAGGTTGGCACATGCTCGGAAAGAAACATCCAACCCAACGTATTCGCGGAGAGTAACTTTCCTGCGGGGTTGACCTGCCATGCCAGCTATAGGAGCCTGGGTGGCGAGACCTCCTCTGGGTGAAATCACTTAACCTCCCCGAGGGGTCAACCTGTCAAGCTAGCTAATGGGAGCCTGGGGGATGAGACGGCCTCGGGGTGAAAACACTTAGCCTCCCCGAGGGGTCAACCTATCAAGCCAGCTAATGGGAGCCTGGGTGACGAGACGGCCTCGGGGTGAAAACAATTAGCCTCCCCGAGGGGTCAACCTATCAAGCCAGCTAATGGGAGCCTGGGTGACGAGATGGCCTCAGGGTGAAAACACTTAGCCTCCACGAGAGGTACCACCGGCCCTGCCAGCTAGTGAGAGCCTGACAGCGGAATCCCTCTTGAGGTGAGACCTACCTACCCACCCTCCGAGAGATCAACCTGCCCTGCCAGCTAGTGGGAGCTTGGCCGCGGAATCATCATCGGAGCAAAGAGACTTGGGCTACCACGAGAGATCAACCAGCCTTGCCAGCTAGATGAGAGCCTGGCCGCGGAATCATCATCGGAGCAAAGCACTTGGGCTACCACGAGAGATCAACCAGCCTTGCCAGCTAGATGAGTGCCTAGCCGCAGAATCATCATCGGAGCAAAGGACTTGGGCTACCACGAGAGATCAACCAGCCTTGCCAGCTAGATGAGAGCCTGGCCGCGAAATCATCATCGGAGCAAAGGACTTGGTCTACCACGAGAGATCAACCAGCCTTGCCAGCTAGATGAGAGCCTGACCGCGGAATCATCATCGGAGCAAAGGACTTGGGCTACCACGAGAGATCAACCAGCCTTGCCAGCTAGATGAGAGCCTGGACGCAGAATCATCATCGGAGCAAAGGACTTGGGCTACCACGAGAGATCAACCAGCCTTGCCGGCTAGATGAGAGCCTGAGCGTGGAATCATCATCGGAGCAAAGGACTTGGGCTACCACGAGAGATCAACTAGCCTTATCAGCTAGATGAGAGCCTGACCGCGGAATCATCATCAGAGCAAAGGAATTGGGCTACCACAAGAGATCAACCAGCCTTGCCAGCTAGATGAGTGCCTGGCCGCGGAATCATCATCGGAGCAAAGGACTTGGGCTACCACGAGAGATTAACCAGCCTTGCCAGCTAGATGAGAGCCTGGCCGCGGAATCATCATCGGAGCAAAGGACTTGGGTTACCACGAGAGATCAACCAGCCTTGCCAGCTAGATGAGAGCCTGACCGCGGAATCATCATCGGAGCAAAGGACTTGGGCTAACACGAGAGATCAACCAGCCTTGCCAGCTAGATGAGAGCCTGACCGCGGAATCATCATCGGAGCAAAGGACTAAGGATCACAATCAAACCTTACCAAATCCTACATCCTCAAACGGGGAAAAATATGAGTTACATGATCCCCCGACTCAGCTGGTCAGGGGTAGCACTTGTTACAAGACAAGAAAAGGGAAAAAACTACCGCAAGGCGAGGCACCCTCAGGGGGCCTGGGCGTAATGGCCGTCTTCCGCTTCCTTCTCGCCGGACACTTCCATCCTGCTCATGCTTTCCATGATCCTTTCCATCTCCTCCGCCCTGGCCAACCAAGTGATGGTGTTGACGGCCGTGACGTAGCACTGTCCTTGCCATCCTGGAGTCCCCCTTAACTCTGACCTGGATCCCTCCCGAGCTGAACTTGTGGCATTGGTGGAAGGAAGATGTCACGCAATGGGAGGCGTTGATGAGGGGCGTTCCGAAGATGGCGTTGTAGCTGCTTGGGGCGTCAACAATGACGAACCGACAGTTCCTTGAGACTCCCCCCAATTTCACTTGGAGCCCCACTCCACCTTTGACCTCCTTCCTCTCCCCTGAGAATCCTAACAGGGGTCCGTCCGAGGCCAACACCCTCCTTGGCTCCACCTTCATCTCGTCAAATGACTTCTTGAAAACGACGTTGACGGAGCTTCCGTTGTCAACCAAGATTCGGGAGACGGTGTAGCCTTCGATGGCCGTCTGGATGACCAACGCATCACAGAACGGATCCTCATGATCTGGCAGGTCTTCCACTGAGAAGGTGATCTTTTCCTCTAGGGGCGGGGTCTGGGAGGTTGAGGCGACGCTCCTTCGGTTCATGATATGGAGGCTCGCCTTCCGAGTGGCCTCAACCCCCACTCTACCGTGGATCACTTCTATACCACCTCGGGTTCCCACGTCGACCCGGTCCTCGCATATATCATCACCCCCTTCTCCGGGTAGAACCTCTTCTACCCGCACCGGCAGCTGCGGCTGGGCAGGGCCTCTCGCCCCCTCACTTCCAAGAACCCGGGGCAGGTAGCCGTGGCGTGCCCCTCCACCTGGTGGAAGTCACAGTACAGCAATGCTCTTTATCCCCTCTTTCGGCATGCTGGGCGCTCTCTCCTGTTACCTCTTCCCCCTCCTATCGCCAAGGCTTGCTGCGGTGGGGGTAAGAGCTACCTTGAGGCTTGCCTCTGGAAGTTGTACCTCCCTTGGCCCCCATGAAAGTTCCCCCCACCTTGGATGAGAGCTCTTCCTGGACCTTGGGTAGGTCCTCCCTGCTGCCTCCAGCCTGGTTCCGGACATTCCTGTCCTTGGAACCCCTGAGTTCTCTGCTCCTCTCTCCTTCTTCCTTCCTGATGCCTTGAGCCACCCTGCTCCTTTGACTCCACGTCCGTCAACTTTTCCAACCTCTTGACAAATGCCGGATTGGCTGCCTGCATGGCAATCTCCTCTGCCGCCCTTTCCATCATCTCCTCGAAGGAAAGGGCGACACTTGAAGGCATCTGTCATCGGCCTGATGGAGACCGCATCCTCGAACCACTGCAGGTGCTGGACGGGGTCGTCCTTCCCGGTATAGTAAGCCATGTCTGGCTCTCTGAACCCCTCGGGAACGAGAGCTGAGATGATCAGCTCGCTGAAGGGTGACCCCCTAAGGGGTGGTCTCGCCGCCTCTACACGCGCAACCTACTCGCCTGGGAGGTTGGTACTCGTCGGGCTGGAGAACAGGGGCCAAAATGACCCAAATACCCTTACGCCCAATATACCTTGGGCCAATAGAAAACAGCCACGTCGGGGGGTAAATGGGTAATTCCCCCCAAGGGCAAGACGGTAAAACCGCAGGGGCCACAAAGTTCTAGGGGGCGGAGGGCGAACCCTCCACGGGCTAGCCTCCTGGGGCGAGAAGGCTGGCCGCTCGGTCTCGCCCCGCGAGCTCGCTGCCTGGGGCGAGTGGACTGGCCGCCCCGTCTCGCCCCGCGAGCTCGCCGCCTGGGGCGAGAGGACTGGCCGCCCGGTCTCGCCCCTGCCCAAGGCCAGGGTGTAGGGGGCAGGATCCTGGTCTCCAGCCAGTCCCGCCATCCCACCTCGCACCTAGCACGCCAGGGGGGTGCCGGCCATCTTGCCGCACCCGCCCCTCTAAAGGGCCCGGGGGAAGATGTTGATTTTCCTCCCCCTACTAGTATGTTTCCTAGCCAGAGCCAAAATTGGCCACCGAGAGTGCAAAATCTACAAAAAGCTTAAAAACGAGCTTGCCTCGTTTGGGGCCCGCTATTCGCGAATACGGGGTTGTACACTCGACAGTAAGTTTTCTACGGGTTTTTTTATCTCCACTTTTATGCTTTGATCTCTTGCTTAGTAGGTTTCCATCTAAATTGTTTGCCCTGTTTACTATATGTTTCTTTCATAATGTTATAATGTTGGTGCCGGAGTTTCCAGTTATATTTTTTGCCCAGAAAGTTTCCTGTTTAATTTTTTTCTACTCCATCGTGAAAGACTCGAGTGTTTCTCTTATAGCAAGCGTTCAAGAGTGACAATATGTTTAGCCGTATCACCATTTTCACATGTTAATTTTTTCAAACATGGTGTTGTTCAGCCTCAGGCTTGATTCAAGCAGCAGAAGACCAAGACATATCTGCTCTCATAATTAATTCATGGTGTTGTTGTTGAAAGCACTTTCTGCATGTTTCAGTCAAAACAAACCAAGATTCATTCGGCTTTTTCCGTACCAGAAAGTTGTTTAAAAAAACTCAGCAATTTCATCACGCCAAAATCAAGAGGATTCTTTCTCTTCATTTTGGACCTCAAATAGAGATCCATTTCTCTTCATTTCTAAATCCCTAAGATCCGGCTATGCTCACCCCCAAGAGCTTAATATATTTATAAATTACTAAAATAATAATAATAATAATAAATTTCAATCATACTTATGGCTGCCAAAACATGCATGCTCCAACTAATTGATCACAGAGCTTAACAGGAAATCCATCTCTGAAGCATAGCAAGGAACTGCTTTGGCAGGGGGAATGATGCTGCATGACTCCCACCCTTCAGAGAGAGTGTGCGTGTAATTGCTGCTGCATAACTCCCCAACAATTTCTTTCATAATGTCTCTATTTTATAGTCATGTATATTTCATGATTGTTGATTCCATATAATTGCTGCTCATTGTTTATGCAAGTGTTCATGTAATGATCAACTTAACTATTGCTTGGCTCCATTTGGTACGGTGTTGGCGGTTGTAAACGCACGAGTTATAGCGTCATTTGTTAGGAATCCTCTAACAAACAAAATCCATTTGCACATACAACATTCATGTTCTCAATTTCCGTTCAGTTTTATAGGATGCGTTTACGCTAATCTTATAAGTATTCAGTGATTCAAGGGTTCAAATTTAGGGTGGCACGTTGGCGATAAAAACTATATTTGAGACAAAAGTTTATTAACGACGCTAAATGAGTATGTGAATATATTGAACAACACTACTCTTCTACAATTTCCAGGCATTTCTATATGCAATGTTGCTACTATCTGGGAGTCGAACGTCATTTAAACTACTGTAAATTGTTTTTCAGACATTACTCTTCAACAATCAGAACCCATTATAAACAATGGAAGAAATAGGAAGTCAAGAACTACTTCAAAATTTACTGACTCCAGGTATTATCTGCGCAATTTATAAACATTTTTATACACAATAGAAAATAATGTGTGAATGCAATACTGAAGTGAAATATGCATACACCTACCAGATAGTCGCACACGCTTACTGCACCGCGATTCTACCCGCGTACAACGAAATAATACGACTGAACAACGGCGTGCTGAAGAAAATGAACGAAAACACGCACAACGCAGTTGTCATGAAGCGCAAGAAAGAACATCGACTAACAATGTGACCATGCATTCAACTTATGAAAATAACGAGCTTTCAACGCCGACAACAACCCCAACAATTACAAGCCAAGAGCTGCTTCAAAATCTACTAACTCCAGGTATTATCTGCCCAATTTTATAAACATTTTTAAACACAATAGAAAATAATATTGGAATGCAATACATTGACGAAATATGTGCACAACTACCAGATAGTCGCACACGCTTACTGCACCGTGATTCTACCCGCGTACAACGAAATAATACGACTGAACAACAATGTGCTGAAGAAAATGAACGAAAACATGCACAACACAGTTGTCATGAAGCGCGAGAAAGAACATCGACCAACGTTGTGACCATGCATTCAACTTCTCAAATAAATGAGCTTTCAACGCCGACAACAACCCCAACAATTGCAAGACAAGAGCTGCTTCAAAATATACTGACTTCAGATATTACCTACCCAAATATGAGATATCCCTTGACATAATATCTCATGCATATGAATTTAATTCTCTGTTATCACACAACTACCAGAAAGTCGTAATCGCTTATTGCACCACAATTATTGCCCACGACGAAGCAATATGACAGTTCAACAACGTGTTGCCGAAAATACCCGAAGACGAGGACAACGACATGTTCGTGAAGATCAACGAAGAGGGATATCTAATGTTATGAACGCGCGTTCAACTTTCGAAATAGGCGAAAGTTCAATATCCACCCGGCCTGCAACAATCTCTCACGGTACACACGAGTAACTATCTCTGTGACTTCACTCACGTATTTGTACTTCTAAATAATCACTAAATGCCTGAATACTTCACCCCAGCTACTGAACCAATCAACAATGATAGTTCTGACACAGAAAATGATAGTGCTGAAGAAGACGATGAGGAACATAATGCAACCACAAGGACGTATATTCAGCGTAATTGCGCTAGAAATTTCTATCCAGCACACACTGAAACACGCTTTGAACTACACTCACCGACAACCTGTCCCCATTGTCGTGCTAGACTATTTCAACGAGAGACAAGCTCAATGTGTTGTAACAGAGGAAGAATTTCAATACCTGAAATCCCAGCGCCTACAGAATTACTCAATCTCTACACCGATCAATCTGAGAAAGGTCAGCATTTCAGACAACATCTGCGCGCATACAACCATGTTTTCTCCTTCATGTCATTGGGTGTAACTCTTGACAACACGATAGCCCCATTTCACCAAGAAATTTATAGCTTTCGGGCACACAGATCCATATATCATCGCATCGGAAACCTAACCCCAGATCATGGTCTAAGACCACGCTTCCTTCAGCTATTCATCTACGACACCGAGCATGAGACAACAAATCGTTTGCAAGAAAATAATGAACTTAGGATTGAGGTCCTACAGACAGTAACACACATATTGGATAGGTTCAATCCCTTCGTTCAGATGTTCAGACAACTATCGCGTCAACCAAACATACATGAATGCAAGTTGCTTATAAAAGAACGCCCTTCCAATCTACATCAATACACTATGCCTTCGGCCTCTCAAGTTGCAGCTATATTAGTTGGACAAGAAGAAGGGCAACCAACGGAAGAAATAGATATCATTGTTCAAACGATTGGAGGACACCTTCAGAATGTCCAAGAATACTCTGGCTACTACGACCCACTTCAATATCCTTTGTTGTTACCGTTGGGGACATTTGGCTGGTCTAGCAATTTACACTCAATCACAAACTCAAAAATCACATGTTGCGATTACTATTCATATATGCTTCAGGTAATCACCACTTATTTTACACATTTTTCAGATGTCACGTTTTTACTACTCATGCAATTTTTCTAACTATTTATTGAATTTTCTCAAGATTCGTGCTGCTTCCAATTCGATATTGCTGCGCAGCGGAAGGTTACTACAACAGTATGTGGTCGATAATTATGTAAAAATAGGAACTCAGAAATTGCGGTTTATTAGATCACATCAAAGTGACCTGCGCGCAGAACTATATTCGAGGTTGCAAGATTGTTTCTGTGCGGGTGAAAATACAGCTGGTAGGATAAACTCACTTCGTCTTGACAATATAAGTATATTGTTTTATTACTAACAAGCACTTTACCGTGCTATTTCAAATTAGGTAACGTCGGAAAAAGAATCATACTAACATCTTCATTTAATGGCAGCCCAAGAGATATGTATCAGCGATATCAAGATGCAATGGTAATTGTTCAGCACAGTGGCAAGCCAGATTTCTTTATAACCATGACATGCAATCCAAGATGGAAGGAGATTAAAGACGAGCTCATGGAAGGACAAGCTCCATATGACCGTCCAGATCTCCAAACTAGGATATTTCGTTCTAAATACGAGGAGCTCAAAAAAGATATATTCTATAGAGGAGTGTTAGGAAAGGTCACCGGACATGTTCATGTCATTGAATTTCAAAAAAGGGGGTTACCACATGTTCACATGTTAGTGTTATTGGATCCCACAGACAAATTAACCTCCCCTGACGAATACGATTCAGTTGTACGAGCTGAGATACCTTATAGAGACCAGGAACCTGCATTGTACGAGTCCGTAATAAAACACATGATTCACGGGCCATGCAAATCTTACAAACCAAATGCACAATGTATGAAGAATCATACATGTGACAAAGGTTTTCCTAAACAGTATGCAGAAGCGACAATACAAGGGAATGATGCTTACCCAGTGTATCGAAGAAGGAATGATAACAGGAATATTACTTTAGGCAGAAATGCAGCTTTCAATGTTGATAATAGATTGGTAGTTCCATATAATCCATGATTGCTTTTAAAATATGATTGCCATCTAAATGTTGAGATTTGCAGCAATATCAATAGCATTAAATATTTATACACGTACGTATATAAGGGACCCGATCATGTCTCTTTTGAGGTCCGTCCTAGTGGTAATCAAGATGAAATAAACAATTATGTTGACGACAGATGGTTGTGCCTGCCTGAGTCATTATGGAGAACGTTCAAGTTCCAGATGAGTCGAATATATCCATCGGTAGAGCGATTACAAATACATCTACCTAACAAACATCAGATACAATTTTATGGTGAACAGTCAATTTCATCGATATTAATGGATGATCGCAATTCAAAAACAATGTTGACCGAGTTTTTTTACTGTTTATTCACAACATAGAGAGCAAAACCTCTATTTGTTCAGAGATTTTCCAAAATATTATCGATGGTTCAAACAACAAAAAATTTGGAGGAAAAAGATAAGGAATCGACAGTTGATTGGTAGAATTTATTCAGTACCCCTTGCTGATAGCGAAAGATACTATTTACGCATGCTTCTAAATCACGTACCAGGTCCAAAGTCATTCGATTCACTATTAACTGTCAATGGTACGCACTGCATCACTTTTAAGAATGCTGCACAGAACTATGGTTTGCTTGAGAACGATAACAGTATTCGAGAATGTCTACTTGAGGCTCGAGTATTCAGGATGCCATCCGCTTTGAGAAGACTGTTCGCTACTATATTGATCTTCTGTGAACCAGCCGATGTCAGAAGTATTTGGAATGAAAATTATGCAAGCATGATTGAAGATTATCCAAGTTCTAGAACGACCAACGAGTTCTACATTATGAATAAAGTACTTCATAGCCTCAATGATATTCTGAAGCAACATAAATGATCTATTACAGAGTTTGATTTACCACCTGTTAATGAATCATTCAATGATTTCAATAACCTATCTTGTCTTATAGAAGACGAATTATCAATACCTATTACACGAGATGATCTTAACGCAGTTGCGTTGCTCAATGAAGGTCAGTTACATGCTTATAATGTCATCAGCGAGGCAATAAAGAACAAAGCCCATGAGTGTTTTTTTGTTGATGGACCTGGAGGAACTGGAAAAATATATCTGTACCGTGCAATTCTTGCCACATTTAGGAAAATAGGATGCATCATTATAGCTACAACTACTTCTGGTATTGCTGCTACCCTTTTACCGGGAGGTCGGACTGCACATTCAAAATTACAAATACCCATTAAATTGGACTACAAATCATTCTGTTCTTTTACAAAACAGTCGGATTTTGCAGAAGTAATCAGACAATCAAAAGCCATAATTTGGGATGAAGCACCCATGGCCGATTGAAAGGCATTCGAGACAGTTGATCGTTCATTACGTGATGTTACTGATGTAGACAAGCCATTCAGCGGGAAAATTATATTATGGGAGGCGATTTTTGACAGGTACTTCCGGTTGTTGTTAATGGAACAAGAGCACAAATAATTAATGCAAGCATCGTTCAATCACATCTATGGAGTCATGTCAAGATATTAACTCTAACAAAAAATATGCGAGCCAAAAATAATAACAGCTTCTCTGAATATCTCCTCCGAGTTAGAAATGGTTTGGAAATGACCATACAAGATGATATGATTAAAATCCCTGATACAATGGGGATGCCATGGGAATGTGAGAAATCTATTGGAGATTTAATAGATGTGACATTCCCAGGTTTAGGGCTGCACGTTGGTGATAAAGATTATATTCGAGATAGAGCTTTATTAACACCGCTCAATGAACATGTGAATATGTTGAACAACACCACTCTACTACAATTCTCAGGCGAAGAAGTTGTATACTACTCTTATGATTCTGTCGTCGATGATATGAGAGGTTTGTATCAACCTGAATTTTTAAATTCATTGATGCCAGGTAACTTATCGCCCCATAAGTTAAAGTTAAAAATCGTAGCTCCTATCATGTTAATCAGAAATATTGATCCAAAGATAGGTCTATGCAATGGAACAAGACTTATTTGTCGCCGGTTTGCGAAAAATGTAATAGAAGCAGAAATTTTAACATGCCACTTTCAAGGGAACTTGATCTTCTTACCGCGAATACCATTAAAGACAGTTGAAGATATTAGATTGCCATTTCAATTAACGCGCAAACAGTTTCCATTGAGGCTAAGTTTTGCACTGACGATTAATAAATCGCAAGGCCAAACAATTGAAAATGTTGGAATATATCTGCCAAATAATGTGTTCAGTCATGGCCAGTTGTACGTAGCTTTATCGCGAGGTGTGTCCAGTGAAAAAACAAAAATTCTGATAAAGAATGGCAAGATAGCTGGTCAAGAAGGCATTTACACAATAAACGTTGTTTAAAAAGAAATATTTGCACAACTTAGACAACAACATGCAATGTACCTCCAACGTAGGTCGATTGCTCATTATTTTCACAACACTACAACTATCCCAGTCAACCGTTGAAAGAAATTGTACCCTATCACCTAGAGGGGGGGGGGGGGTGAATAGGCGACCTTATCTTTTTAAAATTTTAGGCAGATTATATCACAGATTTATAAATAATTCTTCACAGCAATTCAGCACAGCAATCACAGAATCACACACACAGAGTACACACAGTTTTATAGTGGTTCCCCAAGGTCTGGGTACATCCACTTTCCCCCTTCGCCTATCTAGTAGTGTACTAGATTCGGCCAAACTCCTCCACTATTCCTCAGATCCTCAGATCTTACACTCAGAACCCCAACCAGGTTCCTAGCTCAGAGTGATCCCACTCCTACAACTCAGGCTCAACAGCCCTACAACTCAGTCTTCACAAAGACCTACACTCAGCCACAAGGCCTACACTTAGAGAAATGAATCTCCTACACTCAGGCACACAGGCCCTACCACTCAGCCTTTATAATTTCAGGCTTACAACTCAGATCCCTAAGTATCCTACAAGAAATTAAGAATAGAATGTATATAACCTCAACTCAGAATAAGAGAGAAGAGTTGACAGGTTTCTTGATGAGTTCTTGGAAGAACTCTGCTGAGATCAACCTCCCTTGGCTTCCTTCAAAGCTTCTTGAATGTAGAACACAGTAGGGTTGATTCTCTATGCAGCTGATCTTCAATCACTGCAGCTTAAGATTCAGATCTAAGTCTGAAACTTTCTTCACAGCCTGGTTCAACAGCTGTCTTCTTGGAAGAAGCTCTCTCTCTCCAACTACTTAGATCTTCACTTGACTTGATTCTTCAATGAAGTGCTTGACCTTCTTCTCAATCTTCTTTGATGTGTTAATCATCTTCTGCTGTTGACAGAATAAGCCTTTATATAGGCCTTCTTCATGGTGATCGGCTGAACCGGTTCCTAACAGCTTTCTGACAACTCTGACAGTTGCAGTAGACCGGCTGGAATGGCAGCTGTCATGTCATCCAGTCACTTCTTGAAATATCTGTAACTGTCTGAAAGTGTCGAGACAGTCTGTCTTTAAGTGTCGACACTTATAGACTAAGTGTCGACATAAGTTGACTAAGTGTCGACACTAGCCTTCATGGTGTCGACATAACTCCTTGTATTGTAGAATCTGCTTCTCGACACTACTACTTCAACATGTGTCGACACTGATATTGTGTGTCGACACAAGTCCTTGTTCTTCAGTACTTTGTTGATTTCTTGTAAGTGTCGACACAACTCCTTTGTGTCGACACATCTTCTTGTGTTGAACTTGTTAAGTGTCGACACATCTTCTTGGTGTCGACACATGCCTTTTGTGTTGATACTTTTGCTGAGTGTCGACACATCTGTTTGGTGTCGACACTTGTACTGAGACTCTATTGAAATCTGCTGAGTGTCGACACAGCCTCCAAGTGTCGACACTTTCTTCATGTGTTGAGTCTTCTGCTGTGTGTCAACACATTCTTCATTATGTCGACACTTGTACTTGAACTTTGCTGAAGTGTTGCTGAGTGTCGACACAGCCTCCAAGTGTCGACACTTTCTGATGTCGACAAAGTTCCTCTGGGTGTCGACACTGCTTCTAAGTGTCGACACAGCTTCTCTGGTCATTTCTTCATTGAGTGTCGACATAAGTTGTATGCGTCGACACTTTCCTTCTGGTGTCGACTCTGCATCCCTGGTGTCGACACAATTACTCCAAGTGTAGACACTGCTTCTCTGGGTGTCGACATAAGTCTTCTTAAGTGTCGACACTTTCCTTCTGGGTGTCGATACATGGACTTAGAAACTTTTCTACTTTCCCTGTAAATACTTAACCTGCACAACTAAACTCAAAACACATCAAATACATTTTGATGTATATCATTGAGTAGGGTGAGGCTTCTTCAAATCAGGTACATTTAATCCAATGTACCCAACAATCTCCCCATATTTGGAGAAGTCATAACCCTTAGTCAATGATATACACCATACATAACAAAATCACAGTATGATGTAAAACAGGATTATATAACAGGGTAAGTACATAAACATGTATAAACAAACATGTATACTCAAATATCATCTCAGAACAGTAATGTAATAAATTTAACATATATCACATTGTTCTAGGAACTTCAACATTTCCATTATTCAAAAGTTTACAGAAAGTTTTAATACAAGTGATTACAACTGTAAACTAAAGATAAATTCTATCCTATTGCTGCTCAGTCTCCTTGATCACAATGCCCTTTCCAGATTGTATCTTTGCTTGGACAGGAGCTTCAGTATCTTCATCAGCAGCAGGCTTCTTTCCTTTAAGATCCTTCTTTTTCAAATCTTCAGCTTTGATCTTCTACCTTTCAAAGTAATGATAAGGCTTAGGAAAGTACTTGCTAGGCTCCTGTGCATTAGGAGGTAGCTTTCCCATCTTAGCCTTTCTTCTATATTGCACAATTGCCACTTGCCTGGACTCATGCTTCCTCCACTCCAGTTCAGAATACCACTTGTTTCTAACTTGAATATTGTCCTTGGCAGCCTTCCATGCAGTTAAGATAATATTCCTTGAAGTGGGGCTCCACTGTTCAAAGTCAGGCCTAAGTTCAGCTTGCTCTCTGAATCTCTTCTTAGACAATTGAGTCTCTTATTTCTTCAGCAAAGCTTCTTGTTCTTTCAGTATTGCCTCTGGCACTAGCTGAACTACTTTTTCTATGATGACCTTCTGATTACCCTCAGGTGGGCTATACATTGACTGTATATCTGCATGTATCATATCAAAGTCTGGTGGAGGGTAAATTACTTGAGCCACTTCAGCTTGCTCCCCTCCAAGATATGCAGGATTAATCCCAGACTCTGCAACATTATCATCATCACATAATGGAGGATATCCAAGGGTGGCTCTGATGGAATTTGAAATCCATTTTGCATGATCAGAGCCGGCTTTGACTAACACCCTCTCCCCCTTTATGACTTCTCTAACAATGTGATCCCTCAGATCATCTTTCTGAAATCTTATTTGTGCATCCAAATAGTTTACTCCATCCTTAAAGAAAGGTTTCAACCTTTGGAGCTTGTCAGTTATAGCCTTTTGAGAGTCTACTATAGCAGTTTTAACAGCAGTTAGGCTTTCTTGCAATGCTTTGTCAAATTCTTCTTTGGCAGTGGTCAGGGCTGCATTCTGAGCAGTTGCTATATTCTTTAGTTCAGTTACAATGACATTGTGGGAAGCTGTCAAATTATCATTCATCCTTATCTGATTCTCTAGAACATAGCCTTGCTTCACTTCAACTTCATCCACTTGAGCTTTAATCTTCTCCTGATGAGTGGCTAGATAAACTACTGCATTTCCTCCCTTATGAAAGCAGTCAGTCATCTCTTTCTTATTCAGATTCATTTCAAATCTAATTGACTTAATGTCTTGGGACAGATCAAACTATAGTGACTTATGCCCCTCATCTATAAATTTTTCTATAGCTTGCCTTTGCTCATCCATCTTAATTTGTAATGCAACCATCAGAGAACCAAAATCTGTAGATGGGGCTGGCTGTGGTGCAGGCTGTGGTGCTATTGTTTGTAAAGCCTTCTTATATGTCTGGCTCCTTCTCTTAAAGACTTGGAATTTTCTTTTCTTGGCTCTTACAGCCTCTTCATCCTCTGATGCAGATGTGCTAGCAATATCAACCCTGTCTTTTGGGCTTGGAGGCAAATCCTTGTCAGTTCTAGAAACCTGCTCAGAATCCTTTAGCTTCTCAGTCTCTGTGCCTGCAGTTTTCTCTATATTCTCCACTTGCTCCCCCTCAATAATGACTTTCTCCCCCTCAGCAGCAGCACTTTCTTTCTCAAAGTCAGTTTGTAGAAGATCTGGGAATAGCTCTTCTAGGGTAAATTCTTGTTGAGGATGGGGTGGAGATTCTCTTATCTAATCAACCATGTTGGAACACCCTATTACTAATTTGGGTCAGGATCACTATGTCTCTAGGAACCTTTATTTGACCTTCTGTATAGCTTAATAGGTCAATTAGAATTGAGTCTAAGGGTTAGAAGTCTAGGATTGGAAGCTGCCCTGAAGACCAAGTTTTTCAGACTGGAGACTAAGTCTGATCGTCGAGCTCAGCACGACGATTCTTCGAACTCAGATCGACGATCGTCGAGCTCAACTTCGACAGATCGTCGAGCTCCACTCGACGATCGCTGATCTCAACTTCATAATATTGTCGAACTCCATTCGACGATCAGTGAGCTCAGTTCGACGATTTTGACTCTGCTTTGGATCTTTATCTCTGAGCTCAGTTCGACGATCTTTGAGCTCAGATCGACGATTATTTTGCTGCTTGAGTTTTCCAGTTCGCTGAGCTCAGCTCGACGATAGCAGAGCTCAGTTCGACGATTTCAGATAACTTTCAGAATTCAAATTCAAATCAGACAGGAGTTATTCTGCAATTAATTCAGAGATTTGCTAGCCGTTTTCATTTATTTCTGGACCAAGTCTCAAGGAATCTTTCAAGGAATAATTCTGTGGACTTTCCTCTAGAAGAGATTATGCAATTAAGGATGCAATCAATGCAGACCAACGGCTATCTTTGACAGAGAATGATATTCTATTCTGGAACAGAGAATAAAAGACAGAATGTTTTTGAATCAATACAGATGATATACAGAGAACAAGAAGAGAACACACACAATACAGATTACAGAGACTCATTCAAAATCTTCTGTCAAAAAGAATTCTGAAGAACACTCATCAAAGAGATCAAGTTTTCAAAATCTCTTCATCTTTCAAAGTGTTCAAGGCCAACATCATTTCAAGACTCCAGACACTCAACATTTCAGCTTGCTGAAATTATCTATTGCTGGAGCTCTATCTTTGAAGGCCTATCACCCTCAAGCAAAGCTTTTCTTCCTGAAGATTTCAAGGATTCAGGGGGAGCTTTGACATCAATCCACATAGTCTTCTCAGTTGTTTGAGAAAGAGAAGACTGCCATCACTCTCTCACCCCCAGTTTGTAAAGGGTTTCTCAAACTCCCTTCAAAAGTTTGAATCTGGTTTTTGAGCACCTTGTCAAAAGCTCATTGGTGGCAAGACACCTGATCAAAAAATCTGGTTTGGTTTTTGAGCACCTTATCAAAAGCTCATTGGTGCCCAGGACACCTGATCAACTCATCCTGCAGTGGATTCCTACCTAGGGTGGTAGAAGAGTGGATGTACCCAAGTTTGGGGAACCACTATACTTCCTTGTGTCCTCTGGCTCTGCTTGTTTACTTTTTGTTTCTGGCCTTGATTTGTCTGTGCTTAGTTTTTGCATAGCTTAGTTCTGTGATTAGATTCATATTTGCTTCCCTGCTCACACTTATTACAACAATTATTGTAAAAGTTTTTAAAAGTACTAAAACACCATATACTCTATTCACCCCCCTCTAGAGTATATCAGATCTAGTTGCACTTTCAATTGGTATCAAAGCGAGGTTGGTTAAACATACCATACCTGATTGGTTGTACAGGCTAACACCTGAACCTCAAGATCCTAAACTAGATCTGTTTTTCTTTTGTATTTTATTATTAGATTTTGTTTGCACAACTCATGGCCCAAAACAAAGATTATGCTAGCACCAGACCTCCAGTGTGCAATCTTTCCAAGTTTGCACTTTGGAAAGCAAGGATTAGACTTTACATGAATTCTATTGATGAAGATATATTTAATTCTGTTTTGACAGTGTGTCCAAGACCCCCAGAGAGCACAAGCACAAATGCTGTTCCACCTCCATCAGGAACAGATGCTGACATCAAAAAATGGAAAGTAGCTGATGCCAAGGCTATGAACATCCTAGCCCAGACAATGTCAGATGACATATTCCAAAAGGTAGCTGAATGCAACTCAGCCAAGGAGATTTGGGACAAGCTCTCAGAAATTGTCTCAGGCTCAGCTGATGAGAGAAAGGACAGAAGATCCCATCTCATCTCCCAATATGAGAACTTCAAGAAGGGAGAGACTGAGTCAGTGGGAGACATGTACAACAGATTGAGTCTAATTGTCAGTGAGCTAAGGACATTGGACAAAGAGATTTCTCTGACAGAACTTAATGACAAGATCCTAATGTGCTTCCCCAGCACTTGGGATTCAAGAATCTGGCCAATTAAGGATGCCAGAAGTCTAAATGAGATCACCACTGAAGCCTTGTTGGGTAAGCTCAAATCTTATGAGCTACTCATCAAGAATAGAGAGGAAGAACAGAAGGCTGCTTCACCAGCCACAAGGAAAGAGAAAACCATAGCCTTCAAGGCAACTGAGGATCTGCCTGAAGATAAGAGCACAGACAATGATGAACTTCTCAGCTTGTTGGCCAAAAGATTCTATAAGATGGCCAGAAAGGACTTCAGAAGAAGATCATACAAGGAGCAGGATAAGCCAAGGTATGACAAGTCCATTGGCAATAATAAAGACATTATTTGCTTTGGTTGCAGGAAACCAGGGCTTATAGTTCCTGACTGTCCAGAGAACAAGAACAAGGACAGAAGGGACAGAAAAGAAAGAAGAAAGGAGAAGGACCCCAAAAGGAATGGCAATAGCAAACCTTCTTCCAGCAAAAATAAGCATACAAGGAAAGGGTTTGTTGCTGAATCCTGGAGTGAGACAAAAGAGGAATCAGAAGCCTCATCCAGCTCCAGTGATGATGAGGATGATGCAGAAGAAAAGGAATTCTGCATGATGGCAATTAATGCCTCACAGCACAATTCAGAGGATGAAGAGTCAGAGTCATACTCAGAAACCCAACCTGAAGAAGATCAGGTAATTAGTTATTTTGATTTTACTTCAGAAGATTTTAGATCTGAATTTAAAGCACTGTGTTTAGACCTGCTAAAGTCTGAGAAAGAGATTATCTCTCTCAGAAATCAATTATCTGAACACAATGGTTTAAAGTCAGAAAACCTCAAACTCTCTCAGGAGTTGGAGAACTGTAGGGAACAGATAGCTACACTGAAAAGTGAGCTCTCTGAGGCCAAGAAGCTTGAAGAATCCCTTAATGGGAGAAGCATCAAGCTGATGGACATCACAAGCACAGTGAACTCTAGACTTAACAGTACACTGGGCTTGGGTGCTTCATCCAGCCAACCTATAGTCCTAACAACTCCCATCAAGTTTATTTCTAGCAAGGGAAAGGGAGTTGTAGAGGTTGCCAGGAAAAATTCTGATCTGCCTCAGAAAACTAAGTCCCAGCAAAAATCGTCGAACGGAGATCGACGATCGCCGAATGAAGATCGACGATCGCCGAACGCAGCTCGACGATCTCAGGAAAAATCGTCGAACGAAGATCGACGATCTCAGCCAAAGTCGTCGAACGCAGCTCGACGATCTCATATACCTGACCTCAGCCATAGTCGACCGTCGAACGGAGCTCGACGATCTGACCCAAGATCGTCGAACTCAGCTCCAAGATCGTCGAACAGAGGTCAGAACTCTGAAAACTTTTTCAAAGGCAAATCAAAATTGAATCCTAAGGGTTCTTCATCCCAAACCTTTAACCCTTATACTGAATGGATTTTATCTCCAAGGAGATATCATCCTGAAGGATATAAGAGTCAGCCAGGGATGTCTTTCATTTCTGAATTTAGAGGTTATCAACCTAGGCCCAAGGTAAACTGGGTCAAAAACAAGTAAATTATCTTATGTGCAGGTGAAGACCTATCCAACATCTAACCAGCAATGATATTTGGATAGTGGGTGCTCTAAGCACATGACAGGGAATAAGGACAACCTCACATCCTTTAGAGCCAAGCTTGGACCCAAAGTCATCTTTGGTGACTCCAACTTTGGACAGACTAAAGGATATGGTGCAGTCCAGATTGGTTCAGTAACCTTCAAGAAGGTAGCATATGTGGAAGGACTGAAGCACAACTTAATCAGCATCAGTCAGCTGTGTGATGAAGGCTACCAGGTGACCTTCAGCAAGACCTTATGCAAAATCAAGTCAGAGGACAACACAACAGTGTTGATAGGTATAAGGAAAGGTAACATCTACTTAGTAGATTTTCTTTCAACTGATATAGATATCTGCTTGTTTAATTCAGTCTGTAGACCAAATGTGTTATGGCATAAGAGACTAGGACACCTAAACCTTAGAACTATTGCTAGGCTATACAAGGACAACCTTGTTAGAGGACTACCTTCTGGCCCCTACAAGAAGGAAGGACTCTGCAAGGCTTGTCAATTAGGCAAGCAAACTAAAAACAGTTTTAAGTCACTTAATAAGAGTGATTCACCTAGGATATTGTATCTGTTACACATGGATCTATTTGGACCCATCACAGTACAAAGCCTAGGAGGGAAATCCTACACTTTAGTAATTGTAGATGACTTCTCTAGATTCACTTGGGTGTTCTTTCTAAGGAAGAAGTCTGATAACTTTAAGTGTCTGACAGAGTTTCTCAAATGTATACAGATTGAGTTCAATACTCACATTGCCCTGATCAGAAGTGATCATGGGACAGAGTTTGATTCTCTTCTTATGCAAGAGTTCTGTCAGAGTGAAGGGATCAGGCATACTTTCTCAGCTCCTAGAACTCCTCAACAAAATGGGGTAGCTGAAAGGAAAAATAGAACCCTTATTGAATCTGCCACTACATTGTTGTCAGATGCTCATCTACCTCTATCCTTTTGGGCAGAGGCAGTGAACACCTCCAACTATGTGCTGAACAGAAGTCTGATACATAAACTAAAGGGAAAGACTCCCTATGAATTACTCAAAGGGAAGAAACCTAAAGTTGACTATTTTAGAACTTTTGGTTGCATTTGCTATATTCACAATAATGACAAGAAATACTTAGCAAAATTTCAAGCCAAAGCTGATGAAGGAGTGTTTCTGGGATACTCCATGATCAGCAAGGCCTATAGGGTGTATAATAAATCGTCTTTGAAAATTGAGGAATCTGTTCATATTTCTTTTGATGAAACTAACATGTCTTTCAAGGAGAAGATTTCTTCTACCATAGAACCTTTGCAGGAACACTCTCTAGTTGAAGATATGAACAAGCTACAGGTTGCTCAAGAGGATGAAAGCAGTGAAGATGAAGGGAATACTCAACATATTGAACCACCACTTGAAGAGCCAGTTGTTGTACCACAAGAGGAAACAACAACACAGGTTGGTGAACAATCAACACCCCCTGTTGATTTAGTAACATCAAGAGACCATCCAATTACCCAAATAATTGGAGAAATCTCAGCTGGTGTGCAAACCAGAAATCAGGTCAACCAAAACCTGTTGCACACCTGCTTCCTTTCTCAAATTGAACCTCAGTCCATTCAAGATGCAGAGCAAGATCCACACTGGATCATTGCAATGCAAGAGGAGTTGCATCAATTTGAGAGGAACAAAGTATGGGAACTAGTGCCAAAGCCTAAGGATCATTCCATTGTTGGAACAAAATGGGTATTCAGAAATAAACTGGATGATCAAGGAATAATAATAAGGAACAAGGCAAGGCTAGTTGCTCAGGGATATTCTCAAGAAGAAGGAATTGACTACGACCAGACTTTTGCACCTGTTGCAAGATTGGAAGCCATCAGGATATTTCTAGCTTATGCAGCTCACAAAGGCTTCAAGGTCTATCAGATGGATGTCAAGAGTGCTTTTTTAAATGGAGACATCAAAGAGGAAGTTTATGTCAGACAACCTCCAGGTTTTATCTCTCCAACTCTTCCTGATTATGTTTTTAGACTGAACAAAGCATTATATGGTCTCAAGCAAGCTCCTAGAGCATGGTATGAGACCCTATCATGCTTTCTCTTAGAAAATGGTTTTATAAGGGGTAGAGTAGACCAAACTCTTTTTATTAGAACCCATAAGTCCCATACCCTACTAGTGCAAATTTATGTAGACGATATCATTTTTGGTTCCACTGACTCAAAATTGTGCAGAAGGTTTTCTAACCTGATGCATTCTAAATTTGAGATGAGTAGCATGGGTGAGCTATCCTTCTTCCTAGGATTGCAAGTCAAACAACATGCTGAAGGCATCTTTATTTCTCAAACCAAATATGCTAATGAACTGGTTAAGAAATTTGGTATGTCTGAGGCATCTTGTATGAAAACACCCATGCCTACCAATGCTGTACTGGATGCTGATGAACATGGGAAACCTGTTGATCAGACAACATATAGAGCAATGATTGGCTCTTTACTGTATCTTACAGCTAGTAGACCAGATATAATGTTTGCTACATGTATATGTGCTAGGTTCCAAGTAAGCCCCAGAGAGTCACACCTAACATTAGTAAAGAGGATTCTCAGGTATGTTAAAAGTTGTCCAAATCTAGGTCTCTGGTATCCAAAAGATTCAGCATTTGATTTAACTGGATTCTCTGATGCTGATTATGCTGGATGCAGAATTGACAGGAAAAGCACCAGTGGAACTTGTCAGTTCTTTGGTGACAGACTTGTCTCTTGGTTTTGTAAGAAACAAACATCTGTGTCAACCTCAACTGCTGAAGCTGAATATATGGCTGCAGGCAGTTATTGTTCACAAATATTGTGGATTCAAAACCAACTCCTAGACTATGGTTATAACTTAGAGAAGTCTAAAATCTTTTGTGACAATATAAGTGCTATTTCCATAGCTCAAAATCCAGTCCTCCATAGTAGGACAAAACACATAGAGATTAGGCATCATTTCTTAAGGGATAATGTTGAAAAGAATAAAATTGAATTACAATATATCCCAACTGATTTACAAAGGGGAGATATTTTCACCAAGCCTTTGGATGAAAAGAAACACACCTTCTTCCTAAATCAATTAGGAATGTTAGATGGAGGAAGCCTTAAATAATCTCCAAGATTTTGAAAGCTAAAAATTGACCAAGACTAGGCAAAAATTCTGATTTTTCTTAGTGTCTAGAATTTTTCTGATCTCTGAACTGCGCTCGACGATTTCCCCCAAGATCGTCGAACGGAGATCGACTATTTCCAGAATCGTCGAACTGAGTTCAGCGCCTCTCAGATAGTATGAACTATCTCTTCCGGTCAACGATCGTCGAACGGCGCTCGACGATTATGTTCACTGAACGATCGTCGAACGGAGCTCGACGCCTTCCAAGATCGTCGAACGGAGATCGACGATGTTGGAGTCTCTTCAGATTCCTTTAGAAGCCTCGATCGTCGAACTGAGTTCAACGATCTTTCCAATTCTGCGTCGAACCCTAATATAAAACTCATTTTTCGCCGTCGTTCTCTCTTGCGCTTTCGATTTCTCTGCAAGGATTTTCTTTTCCTCCAAACAGTTCTACGCTTGGTCGTTTTGTTTGTTGAATTTTTGCAGGTACAATGGCTGCATCAGTTGCTGTTCTAGCCGCAATGAAGTTTGATGCAAGCTTCGACATTGATATGGAATCATTCAGCACTACTGACCAAGTTTTCCAAGACATTCTGAGTTTATTCAAGGATCAGAACTTGTCTGCCCTCATGACCACCAGGATAAAGCTGGCCTCAGATGAAATCAAGGAATGGGTTTACACTGCTCATAATCTGGACAACTCTACTATAGTGGGCTCCATTGCTGGAACTCAGGTACCTCTGAACCCCACCATTTTAACAGAGGTCTTTGGACTAAGGAATGGAGATGATTCTGCTGAATTATCTGGAGAGGAGTTTGCTGACATACTTGCCAGGATGGGTCATCCAGAGGGAAACCCTAGCAAGTTATTCAAAAGGAACTTGTCTGTTGAGTACAGGTTCCTAGCAGATGTTGTAGGAAAAGTGCTGTTGGCAAAGCACTCTGCACATGATACTATCTCCAGACATCAGCTCTGCCTCATGGGAGCTCTGGTAGATAAGAAAAGTTTGAACTGGGGAGAGGTCTTCTTTGACCTAATCAAGAAGAAAATCAACAAAAGCTTTGTTAACTTTGGAAGGATTCTTGGAGTCTTCCTGCAGAACAAGTGCCCTGCCTTGCTGGTCTCCTCTGGAGTGCACATAAATGACTCCAAGAGACTCACCTGTGCCCTCTTTGGCAAGTGGGACAGGCAAATAAGCAAGCCCAGCAGGCCCTCCTCTAGTGCTCCTTCAGGCACCAGGACTCACAGAGTCACTCCCCCACAGGTCTCTGCTCCTGCAGAGGACCTGGCTGCTGCTGTTACTGCCTCTTCTCCTCCTCCAATTCCAACCCTACCTCTTCCATCCACCATTCCAGCTTCATCTCCCATTACCATATCCATCCCATCTCCAACCTCAACTCCATCTCCAGACCCAATTCTACCTCCACCTGCAGACCACTTCCACCCATTGTTTTAATACCCCCCACCAGATATCACATCATCACCCTCCATACCATCTTTCACCCTTCTGGATGACTCCTACATGGATGATTCCCCCTCATCTCCTCCTGAGTTACCCTCCTCCTCCACATCTTTTCAAGATCTCCTCCTCCACATCATTGACCAACCAACATTCACTCCATCCATATCCATCCCCTTGTCCTCCATCTCCACCATCCCCACTCCTGAGCCATCCATTCCACTCTCCAGCCCTCCACTTCCAGCATCCTCAGCTATCCCTACTCCATCTACCTCTGCTCCTGTGATTGAGCAAGTAAACCTCTCAGCCCTAGCTGACAGGTTGTATGAGCTAATTGCCCCCAGGCTCTCTCTGCTCTTAGAGACCTCTTTGGCTCCTCTACAACTGTCAGTAGCAGCTCTCTCTGCCAGGCTTTCCTCCCTCCTTCCTCAGGCAGCACCTCCAGAAGTGTGCCTTGATACAGATGTATCTGCATCTAGGCAGGGGGAGATGCCATATGAAGCAAGCCTTCATGCTGCTGTTACTGCTGCTGTCTCTGCTCCTGTTGTTGATGATACTACTGTTGCTGCTGAGATTTCTGTTTCTGCTATCTCTGCTCTTGCTGCTGTGCCTCCTACTCCAGTTCTGGCACTAGACCTAAAGTCCTTGCTCTCAGCCTTTGATACTGCCTTTTTCAGTTGTTTGCCTAAGAGTAATGCTGTCCAGCCCTCAGAAGATCTGTCCAAGGCACTGGTGCCTTTCTCTGGCTGTGACCCCAGCATTATATCTTCTTTTGTACATTCAGTGACTGCTGATTCTGAAGATGTTGTTGCTGCTGTTAAAGAAAACACTGCCTTTGCTTCTGAAATTGTTGATGCTGCTGCTGAAGATGTTCTCACTGCTGCTGAAATCCCAACTATTTCTGATGAGGAGATATCCAAGGATTTTCTGATGACAGAGGCCACTGATTTTGAGCCTGCTGCAGATTTTGTTGATGTTATTGAAATTTCTGCTGATAGTGAGACTATTACAGTTACTTCTGCTGTTACTACTCCAGTATCTGTTGCATCTGCTGTACTTGTTCCTGTTGCACCCTCTCCATCTGCTGCTCCATCTGCTGCCATCACTCCTGCTGTTGCTGTTGTTGGTTCTGCTTCTCCTCCTGTATCTGCTGCTGAATTTGCTGCTGTCTCTGCTACTGTCCCTGCTGCTGCTATTTCAGCTTCTGTCTCTTCTGCCTCTGCTCAGCTGAAGAAAGACTTGATGAAAAGAATAGATGCTATATATGATGACCAGAGTTCTGAGACTGATGAATTCAAAACAGACTCTGATGATTCAGCTGCTACTATTGCAAGGAAAAGGAAAGCTAGGAGCAAAGCAATGAAAAGGGTTCCTCCTGCAAAAGTCAAGGATAATAATGATATTCCTTATTATATTCTGCATAACTGCCAAATTACTGAACATTGGATGCAGTATTCCAAAAACCAGTTGAAAGCCATGAAGAAGAAGAGAAAGTATGAAAAGGGCTCATCCCAGTTCCAGCACCCTCATCCTCCTCCACCACCTCCTCCTGATGCAGGTGCAGGTGGCAGCTCTGCAAGTCAAGCCCCAGCTAGAAGCCAGGCTCCCTATCAACCCCATGCCAGATCATATCAAAGGGAAAGCCAATCTAGGGGTTCTTATTCTAGGAGAGGAGGATACAGGGAAATCAGAGAGATTTTCAGGTTTACTCTAAAGGGCATTCCAGGCAGCACCCATACTCCAGGGGAGGACATGTTTCATCTGATACTACTTCTGGTCCATTCCCCTACAAGCTCAAAGAGACAGTGTCTGCCAGGCCTCCTCAAGACAATTCTTCCAACAGGTATGAGCCACCTGTACCATTTGAGGACCCTGAAAAGAACCCATCTGCTTGGACTGCTAGGATGAAGGAAATGGCTGCATTAGATCAGATAAAGAAGGCCAAAGAACAAGGGCTAGACACTTCCAATATTTCTACAATGTCAGAGCAAAGACAAAAGGAACTAGACAAATATGCTTCCAGCAAATTCTTTGATGCAGACAGATATATGGAATTGCATCCTGCTGCTGTGGTTCCCAGGCCTGCAAAGCAAACCTACTTGGGTGCAGCAGATGACACCAGATCCAACAAAGAAGCCCTGAACCCTAACAGAGAAATCAAAATGGTTAAAGGCAAAGAGAAGAAGTGACTTTGTAAGGTGACATTCTTTGGATTTTCTGACTGCTATCTGGTTGCCACATATATATATATATCTCTATGATGTTTCTGCAATGTCTAGCTGTTGTTTTTATGCTTTTCTGATTGTATGTTGTTATTTGATTTTCCAAAGTCTGTAAATAGTAATCCTAACCCAAATAGGGGGAGATTGTTGGAACACCCTATTACTAATTTGGGTCAGGATCACTATGTCTCTAGGAACCTTTATTTGACCTTCTGTATAGCTTAATAGGTCAATTAGAATTGAGTCTAAGGGTTAGAAGTCTAGGATTGGAAGCTGCCCTGAAGACCAAGTTTTTCAGACTGGAGACTAAGTCTGATCGTCGAGCTCAGCACGACGATTCGTCGAACTCAGATCGACGATCGTCGAGCTCAACTTCGACAGATCGTCGAGCTCCACTCGACGATCGCTGAGATCAACTTCATAATATCGTCGAACTCCATTCGACGATCGGTGAGCTCAGTTCGACGATTTTGACTCTGCTTTGGATCTTTATCTCTGAGCTCAGTTCGACGATCTTTGAGCTCAGATCGACGATTATTTTGCTGCTTGAGTTTTCCAGTTCGCTGAGCTCAGCTCGACGATAGCAGAGCTCAGTTCGACGATTTCAGATAACTTTCAGAATTCAAATTCAAATCAGACAGGAGTTATTCTGCAATTAATTCAGAGATTTGCTAGCCGTTTTCATTTATTTCTGGACCAAGTCTCAAGGAATCTTTCAAGGAATAATTCTGTGGACTTTCCTCTAGAAGAGATTATGCAATTAAGGATGCAATCAATGCAGACCAATGGCTATCTTTGATAGAGAATGATATTCTATTCTGGAACAGAGAATAAAAGACAGAATGTTTTTGAATCAATATAGATGATATACAGAGAACACGAAGAGAACACACACAATACAGATTACAGAGACTCATTCAAAATCTTCTATCAAAAAGAATTCTGAAGAACACTCATCAAAGAGATCAAGTTTTCAAAATCTCTTCATTTTTCAAAGTGTTCAAGGCCAACATCATTTCAAGACTTCAGACACTCAACATTTCAGCTTGCTGAAATTATCTATTGCTGGAGCTCTATCTTTGAAGGCCTATCACCCTCAAGCAAAGCTTTTCTTCCTGAAGATTTCAAGGATTCAGGGGGAGCTTTGACATCAATCCACATAGTCTTCTCAGTTGTTTGAGAAAGAGAAGACTGCCATCACTCTCTCACCCCTAGTTTGTAAAGGGTTTCTCAAACTCCCTTCAAAAGTTTGAATCTGGTTTTTGAGCACCTTGTCAAAAGCTCATTGGTGGCAAGACACCTGATCAAAAAATCTGGTTTGGTTTTTGAGCACCTTATCAAAAGCTCATTGGTGCCCAGGACACCTGATCAACTCATCCTGCAGTGGATTCCTACCTAGGGTGGTAGAAGAGTGGATGTACCCAAGTTTGGGGAACCACTATACTTCCTTGTGTCCTCTGGCTCTGCTTGTTTACTTTTTGTTTCTGGCCTTGATTTGTCTGTGCTTAGTTTTTGCATAGCTTAGTTCTGTGATTAGATTCATATTTGCTTCCCTGCTCACACTTATTACAACAATTGTTGTAAAAGTTTTTAAAAGTACTAAAACACCATATACTCTATTCACCCCCCTCTAGAGTATATCAGATCTAGTTGCACTTTCAAACCACTTGATCAGATACCACTTGAGAAGCAACAAATGTGTCTTCCATAACAACATCTTGGGGTTGACTAGGTGTCTGGGATTGCTGATTAACATGAGGTATTGAATCAGACAAAACATCATCCTCAATATGGAAATCTAATGCATTAATCTCAGTGATTACCTCAAGTATAGTGTGGGTAGCTTGTTCACTTTCTAGTGGAGGTGGCTCATCCACAAGTAAGGGCTCCCCCTGGATGGAATCGTGGTGAATTGGGCTTGCTTGAGGTTGCTCCCCCTGCCTTGGTACTTCTTCTTGTCTTGCTGGAGATTGTCCAGCATTTCCAGTTACTTCCTTATCAGGAGTAAAGACAACTTGCTCCTCAGAGCTGCTAGAGGATTCTTGAGCCACTAGGGCTATCTTCTTCTTCTTCTTTTGGGGTGTTACCTTCTCAGGAGTTGGCATTTCCTTGGTCAAGACTCTATCCCACCTAGAGAAGATTCTCATGTCCATCTTCCTCATGTGGTTGATCTTAGATCCGGCTGCTTGACCCATGACCTCTGGTATACTACCAGCCAGGTATAGACTTAATATCCTGCCCAGATTGGGCTTCTTCATACTCTCCTTAATCTTCTCAAATACAACTGCAGACTAATCAGTTTGTTGTTTGAAAATAATCCTTGTCATGAGGCTAAACATGTGAGCTGAGATTCTGTCATGGCCTCCAGGCTTGCTCAGGATTACTTTGCCAACAATTTCAGATAGAAATTTGCCTTGCATGTTCATTCCCTTCCTGTTGAAAACAGAACCTATTTTCAGATTGGAGTCCAGTCCACACCATGTTAATGCTTCCCTAGTCTTAGAAGCAGAAACATCTTCTTCTTCCTTAGTCTTAGGTAGTTGAAGTACCTTTCTCAGACTCTTAGGAGTGATCTTCACCTTTTCTCCATGAACTCTTGACTTAATCTTTAGTCCTGATTCATCTAGGGTTACTCCATTCAAAAATTCCAGAACCTCCTTCTTCCAGATCTTGATCGGCTCTGAAACAAGAAATTCTAACCCAGTCTCTGCGATTAGGGTTATCACGCCTTTGATATCTGGTTCCGAGTCATCAAAAGCATGCCGCACGAGTTCATATCCTTCATTCACATTCTCTTCTAGCTTGGGCGCCATTAGGGTTTGAAGAAATTAGAATTGAGAGAAGAGAGGTGTCGACACACAAGTTTGGTCTCGAAACTTTGGTGAGTGTGTCGACAGACAATGGTGAAATCCTATTTATACCTTTCTAGGATCGAAGATGAAAGGGCACGTTAAAATACTTAAATTGTGTCGACACTGTTGATAAGTATCGACACAGACTTATAATGTCTCGACAACTATGTGTCGACACAAGTATAGTCGACAGAATATATGTGTCGACACTTGTTTGTGTGTCGACACCGCTTAGCTCGACACTTAGTCGAGACTTTACTTGTCTAATTCTGTCTAAATCTTAAGTGTCGACACCACCTTGGATGTGTCGACACTTACCGTGCATGTGTTGACACTAATTTTCTGAAGTGTCGACACTGACTTCCTAGAAGTGTCGACACCTTTTCTCTGAAGTATCGACACCACTTTTCTGTGTCGACACAGACAACTCTGTGTGTTGAAACCTTTTTACTTAGCCAATTTTGAAAACTTATTCTAAGTTTATCATACTTAATTCAATTTTAAACTTATTGAATTTGGTTTCTTCTAAAGGCTTAGTATACATGTCAGCTAGTTGATCATCTGTATTAACACACTCTAGTGAAATATCTTCTTTTTCCACGTGTTCCCTTAGAAAATAGTATTTTATTTCTATGTGCTTAGTCCTACTATGGGAAACAGGATTGTTTGCAATAGATATAGCACTAGTAGAATCACAAAATAGTGGTGTTCTACTTACTTGAATACCATAATCTTCAAGCTGATGTTGTATCCATAGAAGTTGAGCACAACAACTTCCTACAGCCACATATTCTGATTCTGCTGTGGAGATAGCCACACTTGTTTGTTTCTTGCTACTCCATGATATCAGTCTTCCACCTAGGAATTGACAGGTACCAGTTGTACTTTTCCTATCTTCCTTGCAGCCTGCAAAATCTGCATCTGAATAACTTGTCAGTTCAAAGTCTCCATTCCTAGGGTACCAAAGGCCTAGATAAGGAGTGCCCTTAAGATATCTCAGAATTCTTTTGACTGCTGTCAAATGAGACTCTTTAGGGCATGCTTGGTACCTAGCATAGACACATGTAGCATACATGATATCTGGTCTACTTGCAGTCAAATACAATAGGGAGCCAACTATCCCTCTATACAAAGTCTCATCTACAGGTTTCCCTGCATCATCTTTGCTAAGAGACATACTTGACCCCATAGGAGTTTTCATGGTACTGGATGATTCCATACCATACTTCCTTATTAATTCTAGAGTGAACTTAGACTGGCATATGGACAAACCATTCTCAGTCTGTCTAACTTGGGGACCCAAGAAGAACTTAAGTTCCCCCATACTGCTCATTTCAAATTGTCCTTGCATAAGTTTTGCAAACTTTCTGTAAAGACTATTTTCAGTAGACCCAAATATGATGTCATCTACATATATTTGGACTAGTATGATCTTGCCTCTGGATTCCCTAAGGAATAGAGTCTTGTCTATTTTCCCCCTTGTGAATTTATTCTCAATGAGGAAACTAGACAGGGTTTCATACCAAGCCCTAGGGGCTTGTTTTAACCCATACAAAGCCTTCCTAAGTCTATAAACATAATTAGGTTTAGTTGAATCAACAAAACCTGATGGCTGTTCCACATAGACTTCTTCCTTCAGATTGCCATTCAAAAAGGCTGACTTAACATCCATTTGGTATACTTTAAACCCTTGATAGGTTGTATAGGCCAAGAACATTCTTATGGCTTCCAGTCTGGCTACTGGAGTAAAGGTTTGATCAAAGTCAATACCTTCTTTCTGCCTATATCCTTTAGCAACCAGTCTTGCTTTGTTCTTTATAATAACTCCATGTTCATGTATCTTGTTCCTGAAGATCCACTTAATTCCAATTATGTTGTGGTCTTTTGGTTTAGGAACAAGCTCCCAGACATTGCATCTCTTGAACTGGTTCAGCTCCTCTTGCATTGCCTCAATCCAATGAGGGTCTAGGATGGATTCTTCAAATTTCTTTGGCTCAACTTGGGATAAAAAGCTGGAGTAGAGTACTGAACTTAGATTTCTGCTCCTTGTTTGTACCCCTTGTCTTAGATCACCAATAATTTGATTGGCTGGATGATCTCTTAGATGTCTAGTTGCTGGAGGCAGCCTGTCTTCAGGTTGAACTCCTTCAGCTTCTTCAACTTGCTGCACCCCTTGATCTTCTTCGACATCAGGTGTATCTAGTACTCCCCATGGACAGCAGCCACTATTATCTACATGCTGACTTGCAGTAGATCCTTCTTCAATAGTGAGCTTGTCCATCTTCTTAGTCACACCTGTAGAGCTGCAAATACTTCTAGACAATTCATTGTTAATGAGTCTAGCTTCATCAAATACTACATGTACTGACTCTTCTACAACTTGAGTAGTCAAGTTGTAGACCCTATAAGCCTTACTATTATTGCTGTACCCAACAAAGATCCCCTCTTTGGATTTGGCAGCAAACTTGGTTAAGTAAGACTTACCATTGTTAAGTATATAGCATTTATAACCAAAGATCCTGAAATAGGATAGGTTTGGTTTTCTGCCTTTCACAATCTCATAGGGGGTCTTGTTGTGACTTTTGGTGATAGTAGCCCTATTAATTACATGACATGCAGTATTTACTGCCTCAGCCCAGAAATATTCTAGGAGAGATGTGTCACTTAATAGGGTTCTACCAGCCTCTATCAAGGTTCTATTTTTCCTTTCAGCAATGCCATTTTGCTGAGGTATTCTTGGTGAAGAAAATTCCTGAAATATCCCAAACTCTTCACATAGCTTTGTCATACTATCAGATTGGAATTCAGTACCATGGTCACTTCTTATTTTGACCACTGTACTGTCTAACTCATTCTGAATTTGTTTGACAAAACTATAAAAGATACCAGGTGTTTCAGATTTCTGTCTAAGGAAGAACACCCAGGAAAACCTTGAGTAGTCATCTACAACCACAAATGTGTAGACCTTCCTACCTAGGCTGTGAACTGGCATAGGACCAAAGAGATCCATATGCAAGAGGTATAAGCACCTCACAACATCTTTGTTCTCAATGCTATTAAAGGTGGATCTAGTCTGCTTGCCCTTTTGACAAGCTGAGCATATCCCATCTTTAATACACTAACTTGAGAACCATTCCTCACTAACTCTTTACTATAGAGTTGGCCAATTATCTTGTAGTTAAGATGGGCTAGCCTCTTGTGCCATTTGAAACAATGAGAGACTTTCTCATCAGCTACAAGACACACAGGAGAAACATTGTTCTCACACATAATGTCTAGACAATAGACATTTCTCTTCCTATAACCAGTCAGAATGATCTCTTGATCATTTGATCTCCTGATATGACAACCATCTTTGACAAATGAGATGTCATATCCTAAATCACTCAGCTGACTTATACTAATAAGGTTGTGTTTCAAACCTTTAACAATAAGCCACATGAGTAATTGTTATAAGATTGCTAGAAATGTTACCAAAACCTTTGATGATTCCTTTTTCAGAACCACAAAAGGTGACTTTAGGTCCATCCTTGATTGATGTGTAGTCCTTTAGCAATCCCCTAGTTCCAGTCATGTGCCTGGAACATCCACTGTCCAAGTACCATATTGGGGCATGGTCACTTGGACTCACCTGCAAAACAGATTAGTTGACCTTAGAACCCAAAGAATTCTTGGGTCCTTGGTGCTGGTTAGTTTGCCTCTTAACAAACCTACCTGTAGCTTTTCTAGCAGGCAGATTGCTACTCACCTTGGCACTTGAATTGTGCCAACAGTCCATGGCAAAGTGGCCTACCTTGCCACAACACCAGCACTCAAATCTGTTGTACCTTTGCTTGGGTACAACCCTGGCTGTTTTATCTACAGCAGGCTTGTTGAGTACTTGGGCTTTGCCCTTAGACTTGGACTTTACAGTCCTAGCAGGTTGTGTAAACCCTAATCCAGTTTTACCCTTTTGATGTACAAATTCATCTATCAAAGGTAAAATAGATTTTGGTTTAGAAAACCTTGCAACTATTTCTCTCTCCTTCTTAAGACTAATCTCCAGATTTATGATTTGATCATTCTTGAATGTTATAGTCCCTATCTGAATAACAGTTATGTTCTTCAGCCTGACTATTTCATTTAGTTTTTGATCAAGCAACTTATCAAAATCTGTTGCAGCCACTTTGAGATTAGCTATCTCCTTAGCCTGACTCTTGGTCAAGGATTTGCTTTTCTTCAAAGCTTGCAACACTAATCTATATTCATCAATTAATTGATGAATGTCTCCTTCAGAGTCAGATCCACTCTCATCACTTGATGCTAATGAATCTGATTCTGAACTAGCACTAGAAATTAAACTAATAGAACAATTTTGTACCTGACTTGGTCCAGGATGATCCTGGATTTTATCTCCTTCTGTCAAGGCCATCAGTCCCTGGCACTGATTGTCCTCATGCTCATATATAGAGTTCATTAACTGGATGAACTCCTCTTCCTCTTCTTCAGCAAACAGTCCAATGTAAGCTTCAGCTTCTGAATCAGTTTCTGAAGAAGACATATCTGACAGACTTTTGTCCTTCTTTGCAACAAAGGACCTTTCCTTTTTGCCCTTGATTAGAGTCTTCTTCTTCTCAGTAGACTCTTTCCTTTTCTCTGGACAGTCAGCAACAACATGTCCTTGTCTGTTACAACAATAACAGACTATCTTTGAAGATGTAGTTCTACTTGTCTTGGGCTTTATCCTGTCATTCTTTGATGACTTCTGTGAAGTGGAAGGCTTAGACCTCCACTGTTTCTTCTTTAGGAACTTCTGAAAATGTCTTGTGAAAGCTGCAAAGTCCTCATCACTCTCATTGCTTTCAGAATTCTTACTTTCTGACTCATGTGTCTCAGTCTCAACAACTTTTGGGGGTGGAGATGGAGACTTAGTTCTATATTTCTTAGTGGCTTCTGTCTTAAATGCCACTGCTCTTTCTTTGTGCTCAATTCTTGTAGTCTTCTCCTCCTCTTTCCTAACCATTAGCTGCATTTCATAGGATAACAGCTTTCCAAATAATGTTGGAGGAGGAATATCTGCTAACTTGGCCATTTCCCTTATTACACAAATCTTGGTATCCCAGTCTTTAGTTAGGGATCTCAAGAACTTATCATTCAGCTCATAATTGCTGAATTCTCTTCCATAGGACATTAGCTCATTAACTATCCTATAGAATTTCTTGTAGCACTCAGTTATGCTATCAGACCTTCCTTGTCTGAAGCTCTCATACTCTTGGTTTAATAATGACTTTCTGTCCTGTATAACTTCTTCAGAACCCTCCATGTACACTATCAGAGTATCCCACATCTCCTTTGATGTTTTACAGTGTATCAAGTTCTGAAATGTAGCATCATCTATTGCACTTACTATAATATTCTGGGCCCTCTTGTCCATGGTGGCCAGAATAATCTCATCCTTGGTCATTTCAGAAAAGTCCTTAGGAGTTCTCTGATTTGCATCCAGGACTGAAACTTTCATAGGCACATATGACCCTTCTTTGACTGTGATATAGATTCTAGGGTCAGAGGCTTCCATAAAGAGTCTAACCCTTTCTTTCCAGATGCCAAAAATCTCCTTTCTGCAAATTGACAACTTCATGGATCCAAGTTCTTTGTGATTCTCTGTTGAACCCATTTTCTTGATTTTCTTGATTCTATACTTGAGTATACTGAATCTGCCAACAGGATCTACTCAGAAAGTTATGTCCCTTTTTGAGGAACCTCGCTTTGATACCACTTGAAAGAAATTATACCTTATCACCTAGAGGGGGGGGGGGTGAATAGGTGACCTTATCTTTTTAAAATTTTAGGCAGATTATATCACAGATTTATAAATAATTTTTCACAGCAATTCAGCACAGCAATCACAGAATCACACACACAGAGTACACACAGTTTTATAGTGGTTCCCCAAGGTGTGGGTACATCCACTTTCCCCCTTCGCCTATCTAGTAGTGTACTAGATTCGGCCAAACTCCTCCACTATTCCTCAGATCCTCAGATCTTACACTCAGAACCCCAACCAGGTTCCTACAGCTCAGAGTGATCCCACTCCTACAACTCAGGCTCAACAGCCCTACCACTCAGTCTTCACAAAGACCTACACTCAGCCACAAGGCCTACACTCAGAGAAATGAATCTCCTACACTCAGGCACACATGCCCTACCACTCAGCCTTTATAATTTCAGGCTTACAACTCAGATCCCTAAGGATCCTACAAGAAATTAAGAATACAATGTATATAACCTCAACTCAGAATAAGAGAGAAGAGTTGACAGGTTTCTTGATGAGTTCTTGGAAGAACTCTGCTGAGATCAACCTCCCTTGGCTTCCTTCAAAGCTTCTTGAATGTAGAACACAGTAGGGTTGATTCTCTATGCAGCTGATCTTAAATCACTGCAGCTTAAGATTCAGATCTAAGTCTGAAACTTTCTTCACAGCCTGGTTCAACAGCTATCTTCTTGGAAGGAGCTCTCTCTCTCCAACTACTTAGATCTTCATTTGACTTGATTCTTCAATGAAGTGCTTGATCTTCTTCTCAATCTTCTTTGATGTGTTAATCATCTTCTGCTGTTGACAGAATAAGCCTTTATATAGGCCTTCTTCATGGTGACCGGCTGAACCGATTCCTAACAGCTTTCTGACAACTTTGACAGTTGCAGTAGACCGGCTGGAATGACAGCTGTCATGTCATCCAGTCACTTCTTGAAATATCTGTAACTATCTGAAAGTGTCGAGACAGCCTGTCTTTAAGTGTCGACACTTATAGACTAAGTGTCGACACAAGTTGACTAAGTGTCGACACTAGCCTACATGGTGTCGACACAACTCCTTGTGTTGTAGAATCTGCTTCTCGACACTGCTACTTCAACATGTGTCGACACTGATATTGTGTGTCGACACAAGTCCTTGTTCTTCAGTACTTTGTTGATTTCTTGTAAGTGTCGACACAACTCCTTTGTGTCGACACATCTTCTTGTGTTGAACTTGTTAAGTGTCGACACATCTTCTTGGTGTCGACACATGCCTTTTGTGTTGATACTTTTGCTGAGTGTCGACACATCTGCTTGGTGTCGACACTTGTACTTAGACTCTATTGAAATCTGCTGAGTGTCGACACAGCCTCCAAGTGTCGACACTTTCTTCATGTGTTGAGTCTTCTGCTGTGTGTCGACACATTCTTCATTATGTCGACACTTGTACTTGAACTTTGCTGAAGTGTTGCTGAGTGTCGACACAGCCTCCAAGTGTCGACACTTTCTGATGTCGACAAAGTTCCTCTGGGTGTCGACACTGCTTCTAAGTGTCGACACAACTTCTCTGGTCATTTCTTCATTGAGTGTCGACACAAGTTGTATGTGTCGACACTTTCCTTCTAGTGTCGACTCTGCATCCCTGGTGTCGACACAATTACTCCAAGTGTCGACACTGCTTCTCTGGGTGTCGACATAAGTCTTCTTAAGTGTCGACACTTTCCTTCTGGGTGTCGACACATGGACTTAGAAACTTTTCAGCTTTCCCTGTAAATACTTAACCTGCACAAATAAACTCAAAACATATCAAATACATTTTGATGTATATCATTGAGTAGGGTGAGGCTTCTTCAAATCAGGTACATTTAATCCAATGTACCCAACAACCGTTAAATAATTTTTTTTTTGCAGAATAGACGCCGTGATCAGTGTTGATTGTGAAATGACTTCCAATTCGGCAGTAATACAAATTGTATATCAAACTATCATATTATCATTTTATTATTGTCCTTTTTGATGATTTGTAAAATTCTCACCGTATTGTGAGATTTTCGGTAAAAATTGAATAGTAACTGCTTTGAAATGTACTGCCTGTTTTCCTCAAGTATTTAAAATATTTAGTCAATTTTGATAAATATTTTTTTTTTTGTTTTGCACGAGAATCCATAGGATGCCCTAATTTAGACCTAATTTTGATCTACTATTTTAATTTGGATCCCTACTTCATTTCAAACGCATGCAGATGACAAACCAAAATCAATCTGAGGCGGCAGCGTCATTGCAAAACAGGGGTGTCCCGGTCCAACGTAAGAGCTTCATACTATACGAAGATTAATTTCGTCATTTTACACAACCTAAATATATATTACATGTTAAATTCTGTTGTTTGTTTTCAGCTCTGTCAGCCTCAATAGATAAAAATTACAATATCACTGCTACCACCGACAACGATTATGAATACTACGATGAAGTTTGCAGAGAGGGTACAACCAGATGGTCTGATGGTCCACATGTTAGGGTTGAAGGTTTTAGGCTAATTATCCCAGCAGTGCCAAGGGGCTTGGATGTTAGAGAAGAGTGGAATTTTGTTATCGATATGATAAGAAGGTAACACATAACAAGAAATATATGTTATGGTTGAAATATTATTCTTTAAAACAGTTAACTAATGATTTATCTTTAAATCTTTGATTGAAACATAGTCTCTCGAGACCACTGAATGAAATCTATTGCTGCATAAGGAGCTACTAATATTTTGAAATGGGTTCAACTGCGAGATTCAGATGGGTTTTTTGGGGTTTTTGCAGTTTTAATTTTTTGAATACATATTTGGAATCAGTGCTGCTGTTATGTACATCTCGCGTGCTCCTGGAATTTTTCATTTTGAAATGCTCTTCTGATATTTTGGTTATGGATTTGTAATCATTGCTGCGAAATGTGTTGTATTTTGAGATATTTTGCATTGCAAGTATGAACTTGGTTCTGAGTTTTTTTTCATTGCAAGTGCAAATATGAACTTTGCATGTTACAATCATATTTCTATGATTATGAGGTTGAAGTGTTGCGTATAGAAAAGGACAACGTCACCCCTCCCGAACAATGTCGCCGCCCCCCGAAAAATGTCGCCGCCCATGCACAATGTCGCCGCCCTGGCACATTGTCACCGCCCCCAACCATTGTTGCCGCCCATGAAAAATGTTGCCGCCCACGAATAATGTCGCCGTCCACGAACAATATCGCCGCCCACGACCAATGTCGCCACCCACGACAAATGTCTCACTCACGACCAATATCGCAGTCCACGACACCTGCTGCCGCCCACGACCCATGTCGTTGCCAAGCGGGCGAAGCCCGCTTGATTGCGGGCGAAGCCCGCAACGACGCATCGAGAACGGGCGGAGCCCGTTCGAAGATGCTAGTATATATATATAATTATTATTATATAAAGAAATATGTATTGGAGGCACATCATAGATCAAATAAGAGTCATTGGATCATGAGAGAGCATGAGATGGGGGAAGAGAGTTGGGAGAGAGAGAGAGGAGAGAGTGAGCGAAAGAGAGAGTGAGAGTGGAGGAAAGAGAGAGGGAGAGAGAAAGGGAGAGAGATGGAGGAAGGGAGAGGAGAAAGGGGGCGGACAGAGGGGGAGGAGAGAGAGGGAGAGAGATGGGGAAGAGAGAGAAAGAAGAGGGAGAGAGATTGCGTGAAATTAATGTTTTTACGACAAAACGTATTTTTTTTATATAAAATAAAAATTGTATTATTAATTTATATTTTTTACGATCATTTTGAGTACTCATATGTATATATTGCGGGCACTGCCCGTCTTGATGCAGGTGCATCCCGCTTTGATGCGGGCGCAGCCCGCAACAACGCATCGAGCACGGGAGAAGCCCGTTCGGAGGCACGAGTGACAGGCACGGGCCTTCGGCCCGGGAGCTTTTGTCGGGGTGCAACATTTGTCGTGGATGCGACATTTCTCATGGAGAGACATTTGTCGTGGGGGCGACATTGGACGTTGCCTCGTGGATGCGACATTGGTTGTGGGTGCGACATTTGTAGTGGGGGACGACATTTATCATGATAACGTCATTTGTCATGTGAGCGACATTTGTCGCGGTGGGTGTCATTTGTCGTGGGGGAAACTTTTGTCGCGACAGGCAACATATGTCATGGATGACAACATTCGACGGTCGACCACATTTGGAGACAAAATGAAATATCTCCTTTGTAACACCATGTTTTTCACGTACGTTGTCTCATGACTCTGGATTGTGTAATTCTAGACTAAACTATGGTCGACTGTGATAAACGCCTCGAGAGAAAGCTTCCATGATGTAGGACCTAAGTTCCTAACGGACGTTGCATCTAAGCGGGATGCACCCTCATCTAAACGGGCTGAGCTTACATCTAAGTGGGTTGCGCCCGGATCTTAGAGGGCGCAACATCTTACGCATGTATTTGACATGGTCAGTTTTTCCCTTTTGAAGAAATAATCAAAAATATCCTAGAATAAATCATATTCTTAGTCTAAATGTCTAATTAAGAATGAAAATAAATGCAGTTATGAAGGCAATACTATTTTGGAGCTAAATTACACATAATTTAGAATGAAAATAGATGTCATTCTTATTTCAACAATAATTACGATTAAATTTTTCAGCCCCTTTATTATCAAAAAATCGACTTCGGATTTGTTGTTGCAATGAAGCTTCTTTAAGCCTCACGTTAACAATTGAAATTTTTTGCTTCTCAAGTAAAGCAAAACATATGTTCCAACACGATAGCAAGAACTAAACGAAGAATAAAAATACTAAAAATGCTAAAAGTAAAGCAGCAAATATATCGCAACATATTAAGTGATCAATAATTGTAGAAGTATAAATGACCCAAAAAAGCGCGTTGTACAAAACAATTTTAGTAAATCGATAGTTGTCATGCTGGAACGCATACAGGAAGCACAAACCTCAAAAACCCAAGTGAAATTGAGAGCTTTGAAGCAAATTGAAAAAGTTAATGTGTCCTAAGAAGTATGAAACAGATGATAGAATACAGAACTTTCTCCTGTGGTTGGATTTTGATGCATCAGAGAAAATAAAAAATTGAGCCTGGAATTGTGCCAATGGACATCCATGGGTGGGCCTGGAAGTGTGCCAATGGGCATCCATGGGTGATCCCCTCTTTCTTCTGTTGGTCTTTGGACGATGGGTGTTGAAGTCGATGTAGGAACTTAAGAAGAGCCGAAATATAAACAGGGAAAATTTTAAGAAAATGAAATTGAAAACTCGGAAATATTTTTTTAAAAAAATAAAACTGAAATTGTGGTGGAGGTGAAATCTAGCGTTTTTCCTCTCTGAATGCTGGACTAACCTTTTTCGATCTTTGAATGCTGGACTAACTTTTTCGGTGGAATAAGAGAGGTAAAGGCATGGTTGTTGGTGAGAAGCGATCTTGGTTGCCGACTGCGAGAGTTCAGTCGTCTATTTATTCCTCCCTCTATGTAATGATATTTATTTGATGCCCTAGCAGAGAAGATGAGACTGAGGAATCGGGGTTAGGTGGAAAAACTATTACCTAGTTGCTTGGTGCGGGGGGAGAGCATGAGTTGCGACCTTAGTTTTGGTGGAGAGAGGAGAGGGTCCGGACCTTCGTTTTGCGGGGCGAGAGGTTCGCGATGGTGGAGAGGGGTCGGGGCGAAGGAGAGTGATGGCGAGGGAGGAGGTCGGCCTGCGTGGGCAAGCCAAAGCGGGAGGGGGGGGGGGGGGGGGGTGGGGGGGGGGGGGGGGGGGGGGGGGGGGGGGGGTGGGGGGGGGGGGGGGGGGGGGGGGGGGGGGGGGGGGGGGGGGGGGGGGGGGGGGGGGGGGGCAAATTTTGGGTTTTTTTTTCGTTTTTTTTCTAAAATAATAAGTTATTATATAATTATTTATTAAATTATAATTTGATTTAAAATAATAATTATTTATTAAATTATATAATTATTTACATTTTCCCGGTGGTGGACGACGCCC